>JBBCBC010000012.1:21540423-22038495 GCA_037126765.1 Stenogyne calaminthoides
GCGAAAAGGTTGAGTGTGTAAGGCTCCATTGGCTTTTTCATTCCTTGACCAGATTACATCGAAGGTATGACTGGATGCTACGAATAAAGACTCACAAGAGGATAAATTCTTTCTAATCAACAATAAGAATTAGACCTCAAATGTGTTCGTTATTTTAACCTTATTCCTGGGAAATAGGATCACGTGATTGGTAACTATTGCTTTCGATTTATCATGGGTAGCTTAATCAGAAAGTATCTGTATTTTTTTCATTCGGGCAATATTATTGGTCAAATACGTGATTGCTAAGATTTAACACGAAGAATCAAAGTGGCACGCTGTTGATTTGCCCTCGTGGAGGTTCATAAGTTTTATCATATACCAAATCTGCAAGGAATTAGTTTCCGGTATGGATAATAATGTTGAACCGCTCTCACCAAGGGGTGATTAAAAATAAAATAAATATTGTTGCTTATATTTCCCTCTAAATTTTCGAAAATTATGGATAAAAGAGGGAGAAAGATTTTCTTTGAATTTTGTTATGGAATGAAGATATGTATTCTTGGAATACAAGATTATCTCATTGAATTCAAGAAATCTCCCACTTGGTTATCTATATAGTAAATTTCTCGAATTTTGAAAATATAATTAAAAGAAAGATTTTCTTGATTTTCTTGAAAAGATATTATGGAAGATATGTATTTCTTGAAATACAAGGATATCTCGTAAATTCAAGAAGATCCAAATCTTGGATTCTTTGTGACACTTTAATTTTCGAAATTTTGTCCATAATAGAGGAGGTGGGATTTTTGTGGAATATTTTAATTATGGGAAAGAGAATATAAGGGATATATTCAAGATTTCTTAGTACCCAAGAAAAGTCTTTTCCCACATTGAAAAATCACATAAATTTTTGACCACCTCCCTCCCTATAAATAGGGGATGATTAGTTCATTCCCAAGTACAATTCCATGTCTTTGAAATATTAGCAAATCCACGAAAGTGGTGCAACAAAGTTTATTTTTTCCTTTTGTTAATTGTTCAGTAAAGTATCCTTCCACCGGATTGTCGAGCAAGGGCTAAGGAAATACTTGGGAAGTCCTTTTGGTTAGTCCGTCCGACCAAAGCCACCTGCCATCCCGAGAATGCGTTCCGTAAACCCGTGTAGATTCCGCGTCGCGTAGGTTTTACGTAGCTTTTTATATGCATGATATGTTGTTGCAATTATTATTTTGAATTAATATAGATTAATTCATGCTAGTAATAATTAATGAATTAAATTTGTATTTAAATATTCACCTCAATAGATCTCAGGTAACTCTTTTCCCCAACAACTGGTATCAAAGCCAATTGCTTTAGCTCAATTTTTTAAATTGTAATTTAATTAAAACGGACATTAAATTTGAAATTGGATAGTATAATCAAGATACATTTTTTTGCGTGTATCCAATTGTCATGGATTTTAATGTTTTATTTTGCATGCATATAAACGGTGGTTTTTTTAATTCGATTCGTTCGATTTGTTTTGCCTCGTGTGAGAAAATCCACGAGTAGACTAGGATTTCTTTGATTTGATCAATGTAATAGACTAGTCTAGATCTAGGACTATTTATTTTTTTTAAATAAATTTAAATCGGATCGAAACGAAAGAGAAAAAAGAATTGAAGGACGAAATCGAATCAGCGTAGCGGCGCGGGCGCCAAGGCCGGCACTTTGGCGCAGGCGCAGGCTTCTGGCGCCGAAGGCCATGAGGATATGGTCGCTACAAGACGGGCGGGCGCGCGCTTAGGCCGTAGCGGATCGGGCGGAATATATGCTACATGGAGACGCGTATGGCCGAGGTCGGCGGCGAGGCGGAGTACGGCGAAGGCTACATACATGGATGTCATGACGCTACAGACGCTTACCGAGATCTCGGGCTGACGCTTGTCGATATCTATCGAGGCACTCATGGCGCGACCGCCGGGCGGTGCCGAGGGCCGCCAGGTTGTCTTGTGCTGGGGGTTACGGCCGGCGGGCGCAGATCCTTAAGCAGGAAGCCGTTGGGCGTATGGCGGCCCGAGACGGCACCAGAGGCGAACGAGTGGGAGAAATTCGAGGGCATGTTTCTTCAAGATCAAGCCAAAAAAGTCAAACCATGACAATTGGATAATTTGTGCCCAATATGTTTATTTTTCTGCTTTTGCTTGATTTATTTGTCTTTATCTTATGCTTTATTTAATTTGTTTAAATGTGTTTGTTTTGCATGAGGGGTTGCCAAATTGAAAAATCTCAACTTCAAAATTACTAAGTATGTTTTAAATAATTAATTGACAATTTTATTCCTGATAATAAAATTGAATTAATTTTTGACCTCCATGATTTATTTATTTGTGAATTCTTTTGGAGAAATTCCCCAACAGATTCGGTCAAAAGATAGGTTTCACATGAATGAATTCCAAACGGATTATTGTGGGTTATTACTAGTGGCGGCGATGACCTCCCAACGAGGCTCGATCAAGCGAAATAGTAATCCTGTATTTAATCATGGTTATTACTTAGGTATAAAATTGATATGCATATACTTCTCCGAAGTCTCTGTCAATTTTATATTGGTCAAGTGGGAGCCAACTATTAATTTGGATATTAAGGGTTTGTAACTGTTCTTGTTTGTAACCCGCTTGAATGTGTTTAAATAATGACCCACCCAACGTGGCTTATTTAAACTGTTTTGAGATGTTAATTGCATGTTCATATTTTTCTTTGAGATTTTAATATGATGCATGTGATCAAACCTTGTGATATATATTTGTTCTTATGCATATTATTGTTTATTTCAGTTCATCATGTCGCAACCTTTTAATCCACTGTTCAATATACTGAAAGGCAATTTGCTCATTGGAGAAAATTTTGTTGATTGGAATCGAAAACTCACTATTGTCCTCATTTCGCAGACAAAGCCATAATCGGTTCTCGACCACACCTAAACCGGATAAACCATCGATGAGTCCACTAAAAATCAGTTAAGAAAGAGTATCTTTCGACCGAGCGGTATAACGAAATGGCTAAGTGTACCATCTTGGCTTCTATGTCGGATGTGTTAAACACCAACACCCGAAACATTGAGACCGGCCGCGGAAATCATGACTAGTCTTAAAGCGATGTTTCAACATCATAACCGTGTGGCTCGTCGGATCACCATGAGGGACTTGCTTTCTCTATGAAAATGGTGGAGGGAACGCCTTAAGGGAGCACGCGTTCTCCAGATGATGGCTCACCTTAATAAACTTGAGGTACTTGGCGCCTAATACGATATCGAGACCCAAATCGATTTAGGTAATATTCTCTGCCAAAGCTTTGAACAATTCAGGATGAACTACCAGATGAATAATCGAAGTTCTCGATGCCTGATCTGCTGTAAGCTTTAGTCTTGGGCAAGAGGCGATGTTGGCGTAGAAAGCCAAGCCTTGGTGGCAAATCGGACCTTCTTCTTCTTCTAGACTAAGGTAAGAACAAGAAAAGGAACAAAGGCCACAAGCAAGTGAACTCAAGTGTTGCCAATGGCAAAGATAAGGTGAAGAAGTGGTGGAGTGAACAAGCCGCCTAAGGGAAGTGGTTCAACCGCGGAGAAAAGGACATTGAGGTCACTGTTCGACTCTAAGAGGGATGGAAAGAAAGGTAATTCTCACGCACTAGTTGTTTGAAACTTGTTTAGCGAGTATGCCTCCCCATTTGTGGGTGGTGGATCTGGGATCCACTAATCATGTTTGTTTCACATTACGAGGGGTTCAAAAGCGGACCCGCAACTTAGTGGGAGGAGGTCCTCATCACATTTGATTTACGATCTTTTAGAGTGGCGGTTTGAAGCGATGGTAGAAGCACCCAAGTTTTTGAAGACGGTGCTTTAATTTTGAGACATTCTTTACGTTCCTGATTTTTTAAAGAATTCATTTTCGGTTTAAACTTTTATGATGGATATTTTGGTTACTTTTTTTTTAATAAAAGTTGTTACCATTTTTTATAAATTTATCCGTCATGGAACGCCATTTGAATGATCTCTATACAAATTGATTGTGCACACCACTCACGAAATGTATCCTATAACACATCAATCAAGCTTTCCGACAAAAAAAACGTTCATCGACGCGTGAAACGAGACACTTTTTGACATCTAAGATTAGGTCATATAAATCAAAGAGATCCAAATGTTGGTGAGAGATGTTTACTTTTTGACCGATTCCAACCTGCCAATCATGTTTGGGGAGTAATATGACCGTGAGGGCATTTGGAGCCAAGGGGAATAGGGCCAAAGAAGTGTTAGAGATCGTTTACAAAGATGTACGTAGTTCAATGTCAACCAAAGCAGATGAGGTTATGAGTAATTTTATTGATAATTATTCAAGGTACGTTTTCCTTATGAAGCATGAATCTGAGACCTTTGAGAAATTCTAAAGAATTTAAGGCTCAAGCAGAGAATCATATGGAAAAACGTATCAAGTCTCTACGATCTGATCGTGGAGGCGAGTACCTCAGCGATGAGTTTTTGAACTACTTATCTGATAAAGGGATTGTATCCCAGCTCACCGCACCCGGAACCCTTCACCAAAACGGGGTTGCAGAGCAAAGAAACATAATTCTTTTGGAAATAGTTAGATCAATGATGAGTTATCGCGATCTTTCCCGAGTCGTTCGGGTCATACCTTGGTAATAAATGACTTACATTCTCAACTTGGTGCTATCCAAATCGGTTCCCAAAACCCCAAAAGAATTGTGGACCGGTGCAAGCCTAGTATGAGACACATGAGAACTTTGGGGTGTCCGCCCTCGTGTTGGACAAGGAAACCGTGAAACCGGATCCTCGATCGAAATTAAAGCTGTTTTTGTAGGATACCCTTTGGAACAAAAGGGTGTATGTTCTATAGTTTCCGAGATCAAAAGGTGGACATCCGCACCCACTTTAGATTTTGGAAGAAAAACTATATGAACCAAAGAAACCGGAAGTGAGATTACCTTAAATGAGCTTAGAGGGCAAACCTAAGTCCGATTGGACTAGATGATATACCAAACGATATGTTTTCTGGCCGAGCCTCATTATAGTGGGAGGGTTGTTAGACGACCGGAGAGATTCATGGAATAGGAGAGTCCTCGGACTTGATTCCCGGAATCAGACCCATGGACATATGACGAGGCACTCCAAGATAAGGATGCAGTTTCTTGGCAAACAACAATGAAAGCCGAAGTGGGTTCTATGTTTCATAATAGAGTGTGGGAGCTAGTCGAACCACTTAATGGGGTCAAACCCATTAGATGCAAGTGGGTATATAAGAGGAAAAGAGGATCGGACGGGAAGGTTGAAACCTTTTAAAGCAAGACCAATGGCGAAAGGTTATACTCAGAAAGAAAGGGATAAATTATGAGGAAGCTTTTTTCGCCCGTAGCCATGCTTAAGTCCATCTCATTCTTTTATCGATTGTTTGCGATTTCGACTTTGAAATCTGGCAAATAGATGTCAAGACAGCTTTCCTTAACGGAAGTCTTGATAAAGAGATCTATATGCAACAACCCCAAGGTTTCATTGAAACAGGCCAAGAACATCTTGTTTGTAAGCTCAAGAAGTCCATTTACGGATTCAAACAGGCATCCAGAGCTTGGAACCAATGTTTTGATCATGTTATAAAGTCTTATGGGTTTGATCAAAACAAGTTTGAAAGTTGTGTGTATAAAAAGCGTGTCGGAACTGCATTGGTATTCTTAGTACTATACGTAGATGACATTGTGATCATCGGGAACAATGTGAAGGTGTGGTCAGACGTAAGGGCATGGCGTTTCAAAACAGTTTCATATGAAAGACTTAGGGAAAGCCGGACACATCCTTGGGATCAAGATTACACGAGATCGCAAGAAAATGATGATCGGGTCTTCGTAAGTATTCATACATTGACACTGGTTTTAAAACGATTCAGCATGCAAGATTCCAAGAAAGGATTCGTACCTTTTCGGACTTGGAATCCATCTATCCAAGAAAATGTTCCTAAGACGCTTAAAGGAGATAGATGACATGAAAGACATTCCTTGCCTTTTTGTAGGAAACCTTATGTATGCAATGTTGTGTGCGAGACCGGATATATGCTTTTGTCGTAGGCATGGTAGCAAGATATCGAGTAACCCAGGAAAGCGGGTGGACGACGTTAAAAACATTCCTCAAGTATCCGAAAAAGAACTCGGGATAGAATGTTGATTTATCGATCGATACTCCAATCCCCATTTCTACATGGACTCGGATTTCCAATCGATTTAGATTCCGAAGATTATCCGCCTCGGTTAGTGTGTTTCCATTTGGGAAGTGTAGCCATCAAATGGACGACGAGTGTGAAGCGGTGCATCAACGACTCAACCATGGGACTTCGGGTAAGTAGCTACTTGTGAAGCGTTGAAAAGAACCGATTGGGTTCTAGATCTTCTTAGTGGACTTGGATGGTGTTCTCAATTTGTCTAGCAATATCTGCTGCTAAGGGCGCTTGCAAATTCAAGAGAACCAAGAGTCCACGGAGTCAAACAAAACACATTAAAGGAAATACATCTTATACGAAAATCGTTAAGAGAGAGATATAGATGTGGCAAAGATAAATCCGAGATGCCCTAGCGAGATCCATTCACAAAGGGTCTCCCTCTGAATACATTCGAGACATGTGAGTGGAATAGGTGTCCAAACCGCTGCCAATCATGCTTTGAGTATAAGTGGGAGAAATTATTAGGTTAAAGTGTAGGTGACATTAGATGTCACGGACTACTCGAGACGTGTTGTAGTATATACTTAAAAGCGCACTTTGAGTATAAGTGGGAGATTGATGGGATTATAATGAAAAAGTATGCTTTTTACTTTGTATAATCGAAACTGAATTTCGGACTTATTCTTTGAAATAAATTGTTTATCACCGATGCTTTAAATATGATTGAATGTTATATATATTTATTGCGATAATCGCTCAATAAATCGTATATGTTACATCAGTTAATTTAGTGATACGGATCACGAAGATTAAATTAACAGTCCCTTGTAACTAAAAAGTCGCCATTCACGACCTAGATGGAAATGAACAACCATCGCGAAAGGTTGAGGTGTAAGGCTCGATTGGTTTGTCTTGACCAAGAGATTACACTAGTGCATGACCGATCTTACCGAATAGGACCTATGAGAGGATAAATTCTTGAGCCCGAACAAGGAAGAATTAGACCTCGATTGGTTCGTTATTTCTTAACCTTCGTAAATAGGATCACGTGGGATTGGTAACTATTGCTTTGACTTATCATGGGTAGCGAATCGTGAGAGAGATTCAATACTTTTTATCTTGGGCAATATTATTGGTCACATGTGATTGCTAAGATTTAATCTTAAGAATCGTGTGCAAACGCTTGCTTGATTTGCCCCTTGGGAGGTTCATAAGTTTTATCATACCAAATCTTGCAAGTGGAATTAGTTTTAGAATATGGATAATAATGTTGAACCGTTCCTCGACCAAGGACAAAAGATATTAATTAACGGAAAGCTATTTCAATTGGCTTGAATTAATTAATGGGCTAGATAATCTTAAACACGGGAAATAATGACCGGGAGCCATATTGATTTGTATATGGGTTAAGATGGATGGTGAAATATTAATTATGTAGTGGGATTAATTAATATTTATGGGCTTGAATTATATTGTGGCTCAATATTAGATATTCAAGATCCATTAGAAGGTCCAATCTTAATTCTCCTAAAGGCCCCCGAGTAGCCCAACATATAGTCCAATAACTGAAAAAGGTGATTAAAATAAAATAAATATTGTTGCTTATATTTCCTCTAAATTTTAGAAAATTATGGATAAAAAGAGGAGAAAAGATTTTCTTTTGAATTTTGTTATGGAATGAAGATATGTATTCTTGGAATACAAGATTATCTCATTGAATTCAAGAAATCTCCCACTTGGTTATCTATATAGTAAATTTCGAAATTTTGAAAATATAGTGGGCAAGAAAGATTTTCTTGATTTTCTTGAAAATATATTATGGAAGATATGTATTTCTTGAAATACAAGGATATCTCATAAATTCAAGAAGATCCAAATCTTGGATTCTTGTGACACTTAATTTTCGAAAATTTTGTCCATAATAGAGGAGGTGGGAATTTTGTGGAATATTTTAATTATGGGAAAGAGAATATAAGGGATATATTCAAGATTTCTTGGTGACCAAGAAAAGTCTTTTCCCACATTGAAAAATCACATAAATTTCGACCACCCTCCCTCCTATAAATAAGGGATGATTACTTCATTCCCAAGTACAATTCCATGTGCTGGAAATATTAGCTAATCCACGAAAGTGGTGCAACAAAGTTTATTTTTTCCTTTTGTTAATTGTTCGCGAGTATCCTTCCACCGGATTGTCGAGCAAGGGCTAAGGGAATACTTGGGAAGTCCTTTTGGTTAGTCCGTCCGACCGAAGTCACTATCATCCCGAGAGGTACGTTCACGTAAACCCGTAGATTCCGCATGCGTAGGTTTTACGTGGCTTTTTATATGCATGATATGTTGTTGCAATTATTATTTGAATTAATATAGGATTAATTCATGCTAGTAATAATTAATGAATTAAATTTGTATTTAAATATTCACCCCGAATAGATCTGTGTAACTCATTCCCCAACAGTAAACCATAAACCACTCGACTTTGTCTTATCTTCACCATATACATAATTTGTTTGTAAATAAAAGTTTTTTCATGTATGCAAATTTTCATACAAGACTTTATCATTGGATAATGTCCAGATACTTTTCCAAAAAATTCGATTCATTTCGATTCGGAAAATGTAAAAAATTTAATGGATATTTCAGTTCGATTTTATTTTGGTGCGGGTTTATACGAGTTTGGTAAGATAAAGTCTAGTATGAAAATTTTCATATATGAAAAAACTTTAATTTACAATCAAATTTTGTAATTGGTGAAGGTAAGACAAAATTGAATGGTTCATGGTTCACTCGGCTTAAGTGATTCATGGTTCACCAGACCCGAATAGATCATAATTTAGGGTTCATTATTTAGTATTTAAGGTGTACTTGGTTGATTTAGGGCAATATTATAAATTTTTATGAAAATTTTCACACTAGACATACTCGTATGGTAATATAGTATTCAAGCTCTGTACACAATTCTAGTTGTAGGCCTACACAATATTACGTATTTATGTCTTTATGTTTAACAATTTTACTTGTGTTGGTAAACGTATCCACGAGCTCAGTCATGCAATCTCCTAAATTTCAGGTTTTTTGACCTCGCAAAATTTATTCAGATCCGCGGGAATATATGTTCCCTTAATCCCTTCCTATTTCAAACACTTTGCACGGTGCAAATTTTCACGAGAGACTAATACCAACTCTTTTATTTAATATCAAATCTAATATTAAAGATCGCAGAATTTGATCGAATATGTGTTTTCAAAATTACAATTATATGACAAAAGCTTGTGTGAACCCGAATTCACGTAATTTTTTTTTTCTTTAAGTATAACTCTCACATATAAGTATGATCACTATTATTAATATACATTGTTATTATTATATATAATCACTATTACTGTTTAGAAAATATTTTATTTTAAATAATAATAGTAAATATACATAACATTTAATTTTTTACGAGTATAACAGTGACAATCTAAAAACTAAAAAGAGACCTCACATGAAATGCAAGACCTACCCCAATTATATTGAAAAAATGATTACAATTATTTGATAGTTGCGTAACAATATCAACTTTAGACATGCACACGGTGTAACTTGGATTCTATGACTATGCAATCTGGCATTCCTTTGACAAAGTTAAAGGTTTGTCGAGGATCAGCACAAACGAAATAAAATCATTCAAGTTTGAATAGTTTATTTATATTTGATTTTCTTTAGACGGATTTGATCATATGCCCACAGGTGGGCACAAACTTATATGTCCACCGTTTATGTGGCGTGCCACATATGCAAGATTCCACCATCATTTAATTAATTTCTTTAATTAATTCAATCTTCTCATTAATTATATAAACATGAATCCTAAACTATGAACCCTAAACCATGAACCATTAAGGCGGGTGAACCATGAACCACTCGGGCGAGTTAAGGTTTCGGGTCGGAATTTTTTTAATTATATAAATTTTTTAATTATATAAACCTAAACCATAAACTATGAACCCTAAACCATGAACCATTCGGATTGGGTGAACCATGAATCACCTTTTTAATATAATTAATAAAATTGGGTAAAGTATGTAATATATAAAATGAGAAGATTGAATTAATTAAAAAACAGGTGGAGTTGAGTCAAGTCATATATAATTTTTTTTAATATAATTAATAAAATTGGGTAAAGTATGTAATATATATAAATGAGAAGATTGAATTAATTAAAAAGATCTAATTAAATTATGGTGAGATTACTTGATATCGAACTTTCTTATTGATTCTTGAATCGACCTTTATATATTGAGGGTTCCTCAATATGTGACCTATCTAAGTTTTTTCTATATCAACCCGGTCTCCTATAGCGATAATGTAAACATCGGTCAAATTTGTCCTTTTTGTTTTTGGAACTTTCATCAAAACTCATCATCGGATGAGATTTCAATTATTGAATTCTTTTTATTTCGATTAAAAAAAATTGTTAAGTGGGTTGCACTGATAAAATAAATAAACCAAATATTATATAAATGTTTAATTAATTAGATTAATTTCTCAAAAATAATTTCGAGTAATTGAAGACTTTAAAGCACAAACTCATTAAAATAAATGTAAAACAATAAATTAAAGAATTAGGAAGGTGTAGAGCCACTTCCACTTTATCCAATGTTGGGAAAGTTGACTATATGACCATAACTACATTAGAGAGAAAAAAGACAATTAAGGATATTTTCATATGGTTCAATATAGTTAAACTTTGACTAACTTAGCTCGAGTAACTTTTGGTATATGCAAAGAACCTGTCAAAAACCTCATCGCCACAAAAAGGCGATTGCTTTTATTTATTATTTTCCTTGGTTAGGGCTAATATATTTTTCGCTAATGGCGAAGGCCAGAGCTCTTGCCAAAGTCATAAAGTGAAGCACAAAAGTTTGTCGCTAACCCCTCGCCATTTTCTATACTTAATTATTAAGATTTAAGAGTAACACTTTTTGATATTAAGAGTAATACATTTAGGTATTTTTAATAATACCTTTTGATATTAAGAGTAATACCTTTAGATAGTTTAAGTTGATTGTAAGAGTAATATATTTACGTAGTTTATGTAATACCTATTGATATTAAGAGTAATATTTTTAGGTAGTTTGAGTAATACCTATTGATATAAGAGTAATATATTTAGGTAGTTTAAGTAATACCTATTGATATTAGGAGTAATACATTTAGTCCTTAGAGAGCAGTTATAACAACTGTTCAAGCTTGGACAAAATTGTTAAAAAAACCTGTTGTCCAAAAGGGTGGCTTGGATAACGGTTTTAACGCATTGCAAAAGTTTGGCTTGGACAGCGGTTTATAAACCGTTGTCCAATTGATAAGATTGGACAACGGTTATAAACCGTTGTCAAATTGATAAGATTGGACAGCGGTTATAAACCGCTGTCTAACTTTTTTTTTTTAATATTTTTTTTATTATATTAGATAGACAGTGGTTATAAATCACTGTCCAATATCTTTTTTTTTTAATAATTAATTTATATTTTAAAAATCCTATAATAAAACCATAAACCAAAACTTATATATATGTCCAATACCATAAATCATAAACCAAAAATTCTATAATAAAACCATAAACCAAAACTTATACCACTTTAATATATATACGTCAAATACCAAAACATCAAATAAATAAACATACACATCATAAACATATATATATGTCCAATACACCAAAAACATGAAATATATATCATCACAAATATATAATTTAATTAAATGCTACCAAAAACTTCAAACAACGATCACTCAATATCGTATGAATATAAGAATCGATTGTAAAGGTACCCCGTCCAATCATTTTTCCATTTTTTCAGTCTTTTCTTAGAGTAGGACTTGAGCGACGTTCATAGACAAACTGCAAACAACGAATCAATCAATATAGTATGAATTTTTATTCAATCAATAATAATTTAAATTGAGAGGAATGTTCGTTAGAGAAGTGCAGATTATATCTTCAATAAAGCAACACACAAAATGTCCACAATGTTCATTATCTGCGTTGCCTCGGAACACATTGATTAGCAATTATAATCACGTATTACAATTATGATTTCTTTCTATTAATTTGATAATTTACTAAATTAAATTTACCTTAATGTTAATCCGGTTCACTTTATTGAAATTAGATCTTGAACCTTGACTTCGAAAGCGACTCGATACATCGTCATCACACTATTATTATTATAATTAAAAAATAAAAATAGATTAAATATGCATAATTTTAAAAGTAAAACAAATCATTATATAGAATATTAAAAATGAACTTACGCTTCCATATATGAAACGAGATCAGGGCGATTTGAAATCACTCCATCCTGAACTGGGTCCATAAAATACACACTTAATGTATTCATGTTTATGGTGACCAAAGACACCAATGATTCCTATATTATATTGAGAATATTAAAATTAACTACAAATTTAGCATATATATGTGCAAATATTATAAACATGAATAAAAATTTTAACGAAAGGTTTATTGCACTCAACCCACATTTGCTGTCCAAAAAATGAGATGATCGCTCCCAGTTTGATTCAGCATATGATTAACTATCCCATCCATGGTATGTACCCTATCACCCATTATGCAAGACACTCGGGGGGAGACGAAGGAATACATTCCACTTGCTCGGGCATCTCTGCAGAGATATACCTCACCCAAATATCTTTAACCAACATATATACGCTAATTAATATTTAAAAAGAAAACTAAACTATACAGAAAATGAATATTGAGAATTAGTAAACACATACCTGAGGTAAAGGGCTATGGTGGTTGCACTCAACCACTAAATCATTCAAGACTTGGGCACATGTTCCTCACCGATGAATTCTTGGAAAGTATTCTCATGAAAGTGAGCAAACATGGGAACTATAATGACGGTCTCGAAAGCATTAGACGATACCATCCCGTGCACCCTAGGCCGTACATAATCATCGTGATCTAAGTCTCCGGGCATGGGATAACCAAATCTGCCAGAGTGGAGTCCCTCGTTCTCCTCCTCCTCATTTCTCTACGACACCCCTCGATTTCTATTTAACCTTTTGTGATAATTTCTTCTGAGGCATTTATGGTGTCGGCAGATTCTACAATCAATTTGCAATATTATTTAGAACCACAAATAAGATAATGAACTTTAATAACATATATATTACCCTCATGGTGCTAGAGACCAAGTTCCTCGGCCATTCGATGAAGTGCCCGACCGCTGTTCCGACTGTGATGGCATCATCGATTGGTTTTGGCACCGCTGAATCCTCTTGTCCGGCTACGGGTACATCGAGTATGACCCTCACGAAACCAGGAGTGATGGGATGACCATGAATCATTCCATGGGAGCTGTACAACGTTCCTGTGGCCACCAACCGATCGGGATCCTCCAAATAAAAAAAAGCAAAAAAAGGTCGGTGGCTGTTCGAATAAGATATTTAGTTAAAAAAATTTAATACACTAGTCTTTAATTAAAACAAATGCGAGACATGCACATCCGATACCTGAGACACGTTTTGAAGTGCCTCAATAAATTCGTCCCTAGGGTTAGCCAAAAACATAGTATTAGCGACACTATGTTCACAGCTTGCTCCACTCGACGATATTCTGTGGCTCGATCTTCTCTCGGACCTCAAACGTTCCACATCTTTAGTCAACTTGGCAACCTGTTCCAAAAGTATACCCACCATATTCATGGCTTGAAGACCAAGTGTCATCGCTAATGATGTCTTCGTCACGCCATATCCGACACTCCGTAAGCGACCGAGATGCTCCTGGCGACCTATAACCCGTCCAAACTGATCATCAGGCCCGATAATGCTGATGTCGTCGGGCATCATGGTCTGAGATAGACGCTCCTGAATCACAAAAACAAAAGATTATTATTTAATTATTTGTTTAGAAATAATAGTTTGTAATTGAAAGATAAATTAATGGATAGATTACCACTTCTTTGATGATAAAATGTGCACTGGAATCGTGAATTTTCCCATCTCGAACCTTTCTGGTAGTCTGAAATAAGTCAAAACGGGTAACAATAGGCTTACTCTCTCCAGTTTTCCTTCTTTCTTCTTTCTACGATAGTGATGAACGTGTCCCTTTATTAGATATATTAAAAGTGAATATATTAAAAAATTAAAAGTTAAGATTTTGATCTCACCATATCATCTCTTATTCGTGCATAACCTTTGTTTGATCCACGATATCGCGCCTCCATCGACTTGGCTAGCTCGCAATTTTTATTACTTCGATTCTACAGTGTAATAGAAATATGATAAACATTGAAAAGCTTAGGGCATTTGAAATTGAGGAAATGACATTGATCAATTTTACCTGGAAATCATCATCCATAGTTCTACTCACAAACTCCTCCCAGTATGGAGCCACCATAGGGCTATTCTGATATGCCGGAGGCGGACTAGCCGAGTAAAGACCAATTTCCGGATCTCATGTGTTACTTCTCAGCCAAGCCCGAAAATTCTTGGCCATTACTCCAGCTTGCGACAGTATATTGCTTCTTCTTTGTGTGGTCAAGGCCTCTAAATGTAGTCTATACACATATAACATAACAATTTAGTAAATTTAGTAATCATACAACAACTTTCAATAAACATATAATTAACATACCAAAAGTTCGTCCCATAATCTTTCCTTCAAAGGAGTCAGTTGGGGGCTACGCTAGTCCTTGGTTGGCAGCACGATAGGGATCACGCTCCTGACTGCAGCTCCAAGGTAGAAGAACAACGACTCACTATCTTTTCCTATTTCCTGCCCAAACTCATTGAACGATAACTGCAATAACATAGTATTTAATTAGGTTCAACGATCGATCAATATAATTATCAATTTCAAAATGTTCAATTGTAATAAAATTACCTGTAGTGTTTTCCCCTTGCTACGAGCTCTCTTAATAAAAGACATCGTGACTATACCCCGAGTGCGCTTCTCCCCGGAGCTGCTAATGGTGGTGGGAGCATCAGTGTCACCCTCTCTCAAGTTATCATGATGATGTCGATCATGTGCACCATGATCATGTGCACCATGATCATATGCGCCATGATCTCCATCAGAATATCCATCATCATCTCCATCATCTCCGGGATATGGCAAATAAGACATGATCCTGTAAAGCAGAAGAAACAACATTTAATAAACAAAAAACAAACAATATTCAATAAAGCAAAATAAACAACATTTAATAAAGCATAAGAAACAACATTTAATAAAGCATAAGTTAGTTCCTTGAGCTACATCTATCTCTTGATGTATCAACACTCGGTACATCTCCTAAACCATCCGCATCCACTGTATCTTCAAACCTAAATTCAGTTCCTAGGTTGCTTGAGCTACATCTATCTCTTGTCTCACCATGAGATGTCCAAACGGTATATGCTTTATCAATACCGTGAATCATCAAGTGGACGAACAAATTTTCTCGACCACTAACAGTTTTTCCATTCATACATTTCCAACAAGGACATGGGATGTACCGATGGTCGGTGCAGTATCTAATTGCATGATTATAAAATTCTTCCACCCCATTCCTATACTCCTCTGATAATCGATCTGCTCGAACCCACTTTCGATCCATATAGAACTAGAAAAGACAATATGATTGCAAAAGAGATGAGTTCACCCCAAGATAAGTAAATTTATGCATATCCTAATATATAAAAATCTAACATAAAATGTTGCTAATGAAACCTACGTTCTTACTTATATTACCTATTCTCTATTTTTATCCCATCTCAGAAATATATTTCAATCCTAATTTATGCCTAAATCCTACACACATGCATTTTATTAAACACTTGGAGTGCATCATGAAATTCATATCTAAATTAGCATAAAAAATCACCAACCAACTCAAAAATATATCTTAATCCTAATTTATGCTTAAATTCTACACACATGCATTTGATCAAACACTTGGAGTGCATCATGAAATTCATCTCTAAATTAGCATAAAAAATCACCAACCAACTCACAAATATATCCCAATCCTAATTTGTAGGTCCCGAACGGGTTTCGTGAGGGCAGAAGTCTAGAGGGGAGGGGTGAATAGACTTCTGAAAACTTTTTCGTGTAGATCAGGTGTGATTGCAGTTTACCTGATCAGAGTGCAAGTGAATCAGTTTGGACTGATATCCAACTTACTGATCGTCTGAGGGCAGATCAGTTAGGTGTCTATCAGTTTAACTGATTGTGCGGAAGCTAGTTTATACCCGTGTGAAAAACCAGTTTATAACAAATCAGATTCCGAAGCTGTTTTCAATCAGATGACTATGGAGTCAATCTGATCAGATCAGTAGCTTGGTGCTTGCTGATCCTAACTCAGAATATGTATGCAGATTTAATCAGATTGTGTGCAATAGTGTAAAGCAGTTAATCAAACAAGTAAATGCACACAAGATTTATAGTGGTTCGGACAACCAGTCCTACGTCCACTCTTCCCTATCACAAGGGGCACCAACTTAACCGACTTAACCAACTTGGACTTAGTTTATTGTGTTAGTCCAACACATTACACCAACAAATATTTATAGAGTTCTCACTCAACCGATCCCATAAATCAGAACTAGAAACCCTAGTCTGAGATCTTGCTAAACAAACTTAACCTAACTTTGGGTTTGGGTAAGATTTGTTGTTTGTTCCAACTTGAAATCTATCCTAGTGTTTAAGTAGTCTAACAGCTAGAGGATGAGATTTCTATGCTAAGAAACAAATGGGATGAACACTTAGAAAATTAATCTTCAAGGTTGTGTTCTTCATTTGGAAATTTGGCTATAGTATGAGCTTCTTGATAATTTCCGTCTTTTCACTCTGAAGAGTAATCCCATATATATAGACCTCGAAATCAAAGAGCCGTTGGAGAGCAATTTGAATTTCCGGCTATATTTGTTAGATTCACAGGATTGATTTGACGTGCTCCGGGGATGGCATGGCGAAAGCGTGAGTAGTTGTCCTTTCTAGCCGTTTGACTATGCAACAATCAATCCCACATTGTCGATGATTGTTCATACGTGTCACTTTCTCATTGGTTAACAAGTACAGCATTTCAGTGTTTGTTCACCAACTAAAGTTGACATTCTTCTGGTCTGGCTTACATGATAAGTAGATAAGCTTATCATCTTGCTGACTTGGCCTGAACTGATCACTACCTTCTACTGATCAGTCGCCTTGAGTCTACTGATATGGTTGTCTTACCTTCAACCAATCGACTCTGCTGATATCTTCATAGAATAGGTCTTCTGGTCTTCAAGTAAGGTCTTTTGAAATCCGCTAATGTTCTTCAGCTACTGATCTCGCTACTAATCATTGATCTGCTGATCTTTGCTTTGCTGATCTTCACTTGACTTGTGCATCTAGAGTTCTTCTTTAAGAAAGACCTAGTCTCTTTTGATCAACGGCTAACATGTTCAAATTGGTTTCCTATCATATCATCAGTCGACTAACATGTTCAACTGATCCTATTACAACTGTTTTGGAACTTCCATCAAAACTATAAATTTCCCAACATAATTTATGCTTAAATCCTACACACATGCATTTGATCAAACTTAAAGTGCATCATAAAATTCATCTAAATTAGCATAAAAAATCACCAACCAATTCAAAAATATATCCCAATCCTAATTTATGCTTAAATCCTACATACATGCATTTGATCAAACACTTGAAGTGCATAATGAAATTCATCTCTAAATTAGCATAAAAATCACCAACCAATTCAAAAATATATCTCAATCCTAATTTATGTTTAAATCCTACACACATGCATTTGATGAAACACTTGGAGTGCATCATGAAATTCATCTCTAAATTAGCATAAAAAAATCATAAATTAGCTAAACCAAGTCAATTAATCCTAACATATAACAACAATTAAAACCAAGTCAAGCCAATTATTCTAACACTAACAATAATTAATCCTAACATATATATATATATATATACTAACATAGATATATATATATATATAAATGAAAATTACCTATAAAGGCTGAGGACGGCGGTGCGGCAGCGGTAGGGGAGGAGGAGGAGGAGGGAACGACGGCGGCAACGGCGACGGCTACGGTGCGAGAGGAGGAGGAGAAAAATTAATGGAGGAGGAGAAAAATATTTGAGAAAATCGCGTATATGCAGAATGGAGGTTGTTGGACGCGTATATACACATAGGGTTTCGGGGTTTGGAGAGCGGTTTTGAACCGCTATTCAATCTTTAACTTGGACAGCGGTTCTTTACCGCAATTCTTGGAGAGCGGTTTAGAACCGCTATCTAATTTTTTTTTAAATTTTTTTTATAAAAACCGCTCTCCAAGCTCTATTTTGGAGAGTTCTTTTTAAAAGGGTTGTCCAAGTGGAGTTGTGCAAGCTTAAATGTGTAAGCGTAATAGCTTTAGGTAGTTTAAGTAATACACTATATATTAAGAGTAATACCTTTAGGTAGTTTAAGTAATATATTTTGATAGTAAGAGTAATACCTTTAGGTAGTTTAAGTAATACATTTTGATAATAAGAGTAATACCTTTAGGTAGCTTAAGTAATACCTTTAGCTAGTTTAAGTAATACTTTTTTTTATGTTAAGAGTAATACCTTTAGGTAGTTTAAGTGATACCTTTTATTATAAGAGTAATGCATTTTGATATTAAGAGTAATACCTTTAGGTAGTTAAAGTACTACCTATTTATATTAAGAGTAATACCTTTAGACTAAAGCAATTAGAATAACTTATTTTAAAATATCCCTGTTATAATATTCTCGCAGAGTTTCACTTTATCCTATTGATATCCAACTAGTTTTCCCCCAAAATCAAAGCTCACTGTGCATTCATTTCTAACTTAAAAATTAATTAAAATATACATTCTACCACACAACCAACAGTTTGTTTCGAAAAAAAATAAATAAACCACACAACCAACAATCATATTTCACTCAATTATTTCAACTAATCTACATAAGAAATTAATAAATATATCGACAAACTATAACATTCACAATTAACTAATAAACCTACAATTATATTAAAATTAAATTTAACAACACACACACATATATATATATATATGCATATAAATAATTAAATAAACGGTTGGTCCCGGTGCAAACGAGTCTTACACGTGTATGGGGGGGAATACACGTGTTCAGTGTTTTTAAAACTTTTTCTTGTTGTGATCAGAAGGGTCAGGATGTCCTGAGAATTTTGTCCTGAGAAGCACAAATCGCCCTGAGTCAAAGTCTACTGAGACAGTGATCCTGAGTAGCTTTCAGAAGCTTCAGATTAGCCCAACTGATCCTGAGTTTTATCAGAGATCCTGAGAAGCTTGGATCAGATAATTATCTTAATGAATACTCAGATAGAGTTGATTCAGTTTGGTAACTATCTGTTCTAGCTAATCAAGAGTGCGGAATGTGTTGGCCATAAGTTTATACTCGTTTTATCTTGCTAAAAATCTCTTCCTTAGTAAAATAGTGGTTAAGTCTGTGATCAAGGTTAATGCAAGTTCAAGGATTGATTGTTTCAAATCAATATCAAGAAAATCGAGATGCTTTTCGAAGAAATATCACGTGATAGAATGCGAGCATGTAAAGCAAACAACACAAAGAATTATAGTGGTTCGTAGACAAGGCTCCTACGTCCACTCTCTCGATCTTGAGAGAAATTCCTTAACACACTTCCTCCTAAAGCTTTTCAGTTTGAACACCTGCAGCTTACTAATTTTTCTAACTTGAGTTTTACGGGTGACTCATGCGCAATTACTAACTTTCGGACACACAAGTTTTCAGACTACCACAAGTAGCTTACTAACTTCTCCTCTAGAGCTTTCTGGCTGACTATTCTTCACCGTAGAGAGACTTTTGAATTGTGAGGTACCATTACGAGGTACCACCGGAGAGAGACCATTGGTTAGTCGGGGTTACTGCAAGTGGCAACTCAACTGCAGCTTACTCACTCTTTACAACTCTTTCTCACCAACAATCAAACACACACCAAAACTACCTAATAAAAGAGTTTGGGTTGGGTTGGTTTCCAACTAGGGTGAGATATCCTTTTACAATAAGTACAAATACAAAGGCTAGGATATCTCTACTAAGCTTTGGATATGTATCAAATCTAGGCTTAGTGAATGAGCTCTCTTCAATGTGAAACACTTGGAAAATCTTAGGTTTTTCGAGTGCTTCAATTTGCAAGAATACGAATGAGCTCTTGAGTTGCTTTGATTTCCCGTAACCTCCCATTGTTGGAGATCACTGGTATTTATAGGCAACTTTCTCCAATGGTCACTCTTTCAAAAAAATTATCCGTTGGAAGAGATAACTTCAAGAGTTTCTTCTTCTGGTTATTGATGAACAATTATTTTTAGGGTTTGAACACACCCTTGCATGGTTTAGGAAATATGCAGCCATGTAGCCAATCACCAATTTTTGCAGTCTGGAACATAGTACTACTGACAAAGTTCAGTGCCCTGTTGCTTTCAGTGTCAGTAAAGTACAGTGTTGTCTTTCTCTGATTGGTTCTTGTCTTCAGTGAATGTAGACAAACAAAACGGCTCTTTTTAGGTCAATCTCTCTGAATGAGACAACCTTAAACAACACTTAGTTCTAGTTCCTTTTTCTCCATGCACTTAACATATTTGGGCAACATTCATTTCTTATAAATGTGCGTCTTCCTCAGTTTTGTATGTTCTCAGATAGATATTCTTCAGAGTCTCTGAGCATTCCGTGATACTTGAGTTTTCAATATCTTCTGAGTCTTCAATATGTTCTGAGTCTCCAGTATCTATGTGTTCCTAATATTAAATTTGATTAACATCTGCTGACTATACATGGTGCAGATGTCTCCTGAACTATTCTATACTGAAACCTGACTCAGACTATCAAGATTATCCTGAATATGTCATACTCACGGATTTTGGGATCTAATCAAAATCTTATTAAATTCATCTCCCAACAATTTCCCCCTTTTTGATGATGCCAAAACCATCTTGTTAAATTTAAGAAAACCTAACCTATACTCAGGTTTCAGTTGTCTATTACATTAAAAAGGCATATCAGATGAGTATAAAACATAATAAAAAGATAATGAGATATTATCTTGTTTGAGCAAAAAAAAAAAAAACAAATTTCATTGATTGTAAGATAGGAGTTATATATTACAATGAAAATTCAAAACATAAAACATACACATAGAATCAAAGTCTTCAATCTTCTTCAACTTCATCATCAGGGACTTCAAGATTGAACATCCCATAGTGTCTCTTCTTCAACTCATCCCTCTTTTTGATGACCTCTGGGTGGCTCCCTGACAGTCCCAACTGAGCAGCATATTCGACAACTTCTTTGGATATAGCAGCTTCATTTATGATTCCATTGCTGAATCTAGGAGCGGGGTACTTATACTGACCTAGTGCCTTTAGGGACACATTGTTTTCATCAGCCAGATTCATCCATTTCTATAAGTATTCAGGATAGAATGTCAGCAGATATTCTAGGAAGGCTTCATTGCGATCAGGGCATCCTCCTCTCCATTCTTGCAGAACGTCATGATTGAACCAGAAGGTTCTCTTGACTTCTTCCCAGGCATCATTGATCTGGATTGGCATCCATTTATCAATGTGTAGCCATTTCTGCACTTTGGTCTGTACTCTGGTTTTGCCCCATCTTTTGCCCATGAAGTTTCTGAAGCTTCCCCTCCTATTCTGCTCTTCTTCATTCTTTTTCCTGGTCAGCTCTGCTCCTGATACAGACATGGCTTGTCTCTTCTCTTTCTCAACACGTAGAGCAATGAGCTTATTGTGCCAGTCAAAATCCTTGATCTGAGTACTTGTATCATAAGTTCCAAAACCTTCTTGAAGCAATTTCTCAGATTCAGTTTTTGGCTCGTTCTGAGTTTCGGACTCTTCAGGTTCAGAGAAGTCAATAATCAGTTTTCTCTGTACAGGTTTGGCAGAGACTTTCTTCTTCTTTCTATCAGTTTCTATGAATGCTACAAACTTTCTTTTCTCAGCTCTCTTTGGGTCAGCTGTCTCAACAACAGCATGTGCTTCAGCCATCAGACTTGTTTCAGCATTTCTTCTTTCTGATCTTCTCAAGATCATTGCTTCCTGAGTTGTTTGTCTGTCTGTCTGAATATACTCAGTGCCTTCTAGCTCAACTGATTTCAACTTTTTAGTTGCTTCGATTTCTTGTAGAGTTTTCAGAACATGCTTAGCTTTTAGTTCCTGCTGAGCTTTCTTCTCAAGGGTTTTCTTCAAATGTTCATGTAATTTACCCTTTGTTGAGTGAGAAGTCCTTTCCCCATTTTTGGCATCATATAGAGGAAGAATCTGGGAAAGGGTAGCATCCATATGAAATTGTTCTTTGTTAATGGCTCTTATTTCTCCAGCCAGACTATCTAGTTCATCCTCCATACGCCTAAGGACATTCTTGCCAACTGAGACTTCTTCAGAAAGTGGAGCAAATTGATTGGCAAGAACTCCATGCATCAGTTCTGTCATTTTGGACATGAGCAATGAACTCATTTCCTCAACAGCTAGCTTGATCATTTCCTCATTCTTTTCAGTCAGCTTCTTCTCTAGATAGGTTGTCCTTTCATTGTATTTTGCATTTAGTTCTTCAGAAATTTTCTTGGACATGTCTCCCATTGTTGGGAAATTTGTATTTAGTTTTGATGGAAGTTCCAAAACAGGTTGTAATAGGACCAGTCAGATCTATTAGCTGACTGATGACGTAGAATCAGATTAAGATGACCAGCTGAAATGTATAGATAGCTGATGTAAAAGATAGGTCACATATTGAGGGGGAACTCAATATGTATAGGTCAGGTCAAGTTATCAGATGACCAGATAAGGTCAGATGATCAGAAGACTAAGACAAGTCAGAAGACTTGAAGAAGTCAGATGATCAGGTGAAGATAGAAGACACTGAGACTCAGATAAACCTGAAGACTCAGATAAACCTGAAGACTCAGATAAGCCTGAAGACTCAGAGAAACCTGAAGACTCAGTAAGAAACCTAAAGACTCAGTATGACTGAAGACACTGAGGCTCAGAGTAACCTAAAGATCAGAAGACTACCAGAAGACCAAAAGACCAGAAGACCTACATCAGCCGAGTCTGCAAATTGTGCTAAGACAATCTGCATCAGAAGACTCTACAAGGTAGACTGATCAGTTATCTGATCAGGTCAGCTCACACCTGGCGACAACCAAAATGGTACACCAGACAAGACAAATATTCTACAAAAGGAATATCAATCGTCAAACGGACAAATACTGAAGTGTCGTACTCATGAAGCCAATGAAAGAGGAACACGTGCACAAAAAGAGCTGACAATACGGGATTCGACGCTGCGGACACAAACGACGCTAATCATGCCTTCGGCCACGCCGATATTCGAAGCACGTCACATCAAATCCTACAAACCTACCAAATATAGCCGGAAATTCAAATTGCTCTCCAACGGCTATTTGATTTCGTGGTCTATAAAATGGGATTGTTCTTCAAAGTGAAGAGAACAGAAAATTATCAAGAAGCAAAAACTATAGTAGAATTTTCGCTCGAAGAACACCGAATTTGAACATTATTCTTAAGTGTTCATCCCATTGTTCTTAGCATAGAAATCTCATCCTCTAGCATTTGGCTGCATAATCACTAGGATAGATTTCCAGTTGGAACCACAACAAATCTTTTCCCAAACTCAAAAGTTAGGTTAAGTTTGTATTGTAAGATTCCAGTTTGGATCGGTTGAGTGTGAACTCGATAAACATTTGTTGGGTGTTGGACTAACACATTAAACTAAGTCCAGTCGGTTAAGTTGGTTTAGTTGGTGCCCCTTGTGATAAGGGAAGAGTGGACGTAGGACTGATTGTCTGAACCACTATAAAAATCTTGTGTGCATTTACTTGCTCTTTATTGCTTTACACTATTACACACAACTGAGCTTAAAATTGCATACATATTCTGAGTTAATATCAGTCTATTCCAAGCAACTGATCTGATCAGGTTGACAACTTAGTCAGCCGATTGAAAACTGACTTGGGAATCTGAATTGATAAAACTGGGTTTTCACACGGGTACAAACTAGCTTCTGCACTATCAGTTAAACTGACAGATATCAAACTGATCTGCCCTCAGGCATTCAGTAAGATTGAACATCAGTCCAAACTGATTCACTTGCACTCTGATCAAGCAAACTGTAATCACACCTGATCTGCAAGAAAAAGTTTTCAGAAGTCTATTCACCCCTCCCCTCTAGACTTCTGGCCTCACGAAACTCGTTCGGGACCTACAAGTGGTATTAGAGCAGTGGTTCAACAGACCACTGGCTTTGAGTATCATCGGTTCTTGAGGAAGAATCTTTGTGGACACTTGAACAGATCTTGAAAAACCGTTTTCAAAACTCATTCATTTTCAAAATCACTCAGCATGGATAATACCTCAGGTATGTATCATGAGTTGCCAAAATTTTCAATTGATGAGTATGCAGATTGGACAATATACATGTGTAACCATCTGGGATCAATAAGCGGCAGAATGATGGAAGTCATTGAACGAGGACCCATCATCATATATCACGACAACCCAGCTGTTGGAGGTGATCCAAATTTTGCAGTTGGAAGCCTTGTTGGGAAGAGTTACTTGTCGAAGAAAGAAAGTTGTCACCGGATACAATAGCCCGCATATAGTCATGGATCATGGATAAGATCACTAAAGAAAAGATAAAGTTAGCTAAACAAATGTGGGATACTGCGATAAGGAAATGATCGATTAAAGACAAAGCCAGCAAAAAATATAGTCGATTAGAGAAGAAAACCATGGATAAGAGAATCACCATGTCAAAACAAGCTAAACTTGGGCGAGATGTCGAAAAGACATCAATTACAAGATCTTGAGATCTCTCAAACAAATGTGGGACATAAAGTCGCTTCAAGGATTGCTTGAGACATTGCAAGATGAAAAGCATCTTGTTCTAAGCCTTAAAGCCCATGAGTTCGATCGAAAGGGCAAGAAGAAGAAGACGAGTCACTCTTTGAAGCCACAACCTCCACATCAAAATCGGTTGCATTCAAAACCAAATTCAAAGGCCACCAACCCCTAATAAGCGCCAAGTTGAGCGGATCGTTTGAAAGATCTAACATTCAACTGGATCGTGGATTCTATAGGGACTATCAAGGCGGTGAGGAAGAAATAGGAGGCCAACCGACGGATCTCGGAAAGGACCGGATCGATGACCAAGGGATCACGAGAAGATAAGAAAAGAGACGACGGGTCGGATGAGAGAAGAGACAACAAATGAGAGAAGGAGTTCAAATTACAATCGAAAGAGGAAAGTCACCCCGCCGGATCCTATGGTTGACTCACCGGCGAAGAAGTTAAAGTTCCGTGGATCGTGGATCATGCTTCAATCGAGAAACCGTGTCACATGATTCCAAGAGAAAGAGAGAAGAGAAGCGAATACGAAGAGAGCAACGATGACGCGAGAAAAAAGCCATGGTTCTTCCGAGGATTATCCGCTACTCTTCAATGAGGACTTCGTCGATAAGCAATCTTGATGATTTCTTCGACCATGAATATCTGATATTCTCATCAGATGATGAAATCTGTCTGATGGCTAAGGAGGAAGACCAATCTGAGGTAACCTCCAAACCTTCTGCTTTTTCAATTTCCACACCAGCTATAATTAGCACACCCATTTGGAGAGATTGACTTGCGGCTCTACTCGAGCAATTGCTGATGATCTCTAATGCGAAAGAGACACTTATACAATAGTGGAAGTTTGAAAAACGATAAGCTAAGGATAAAAAAATACTCGACTTTGTTAAAGAGAATGTTTGTCAAGAAAAGCGGTGAATCGAATCATTTGAAATCGCTCAAGGTAAATCAAGAACCGGAAGTTCAAAGGTTAAATCTTCTGATCAGGAGAAGCAGATTAAGGAACAGCTAGCAATCAACAAACAACAAGCTAATGAGTTCAAAATCCTACAAGCTAAGTTTGATGAACTCTTCCGACTACATGAGAGTCTCGAAATCTCATCGAGGATAGTCTACGCAAGAAAATAGAGGTTTTCACGAAATTTTCAAAAACCGTTCAAGATATGAACACCTATTTTCGAACGCCGACTAACAAGAAGGGAATTGGGTATGAGAACCCTTCTACAACCTCAAAAGCCCCGTCTGGTTCACTCCAAAAGGGTGTAATCAAACGAATCTCTGACAAAGATACACAAAAAGTAAAATATGTATCCGATAAGGAAAAGAGACTCTGCGAGCAAGTAAAGGCAAGTGCCTAATCGAAAAGGAACAAAAAATGGACCCCAATCGATTAAGCATCACCGAGAATCAACAAGAACCCGGTTCTTACAAGAGACCCTCAACTCGACGAAGCAGATTAGGTATCGAAGAGAAAACACATCAAAAGGAAATCTAATCAAACCCAATCGTGGTCAATTTTGCCTAACAAAGCAAGCTAAAGGTAAACCGCCAAGACCATTTATGCCAAAAAGGATATGAATCTTTTAATGGTAGCGAATGTACCTACCCTTATAACCCGAGAGACCTAGGGTCAACTTTTTGAGCCCCATTTGGGTTAAAAAAAGACAAACTGTAAGGAAAAATCCCAAGTCTTCTGATTCACTCAAGCCTCGCACAAATAATCATACCAATCAGAATGCATATAAAGAGACGTATGATTATGTTGATGTTTATGGGAGACAAATCATGCCTTCTAATCTATCTGGTTACAATAGAAGTGCCCTGTTTGTATGGATCCCTAAAACCACCTCTAACCCCTCAGGACCAAATTCTAAAGGGGTACCTAAAACCTGATTCGATTACAGGTCCGCGTGGGTTTGGCCAACAGAGGAGGTGTACAAGCAACTATCTGGTACATCGATAGTGGATGCTCAAGGCACATGACTGGAAGCAAACATCTCCTTAACTCTTACAAAGAACAAGAAGGCCCACGTGTACTCTTTGGTGATGATAACTTTGGTTTTACCAAAGGATTCAAACCTTAGAGAATGATGATGTACAAGTTCTTTGAGTCTCGTATGTCGAAGGTTTAAAGCATAACTCGCTATCGATATCACAATTTCTGCGACAACAGATTCAGGTGTTGAGTTCTCGAGTGATCGATTAATGCGATAAGGAATTGAGCTACTCAACAAATCTTGCTAATCGGTTCAAGGAAAGGCACGATCTACACAAAGAGATTGAAATAGTTGTCCAAGAAAATGCATGCTAATTGTTAAGAGTTCCAAAAGTAGCAGTTGGCTCTGGCACAAAAGAATGAGTCATCTGAACTTTAAGACTCTTAACAAGATAGTTAGGATGTCTTTGGTTGAGGGACTTCCGAATGAGGTATTCTCAAAGGATCAGACATGTGCCGCATGTCAGAAGGGAAAACAAGTTAAAGCCTCATTCAAGGGAATACGGACCAAAGATCCAAAGAGAGTATTGCAACCGCTTCATATGGATCTATTTGGACCCGATTACACCAAATATCTCAAAGAGACGAAATATACTCTGGTAATCGTGGATGATTATTCCAAGTTTACCTGGGTTGTATTCTTACATAAGAAGAATGAGACAACAACAAAGATACTTGAGTTGCTCAAGAAACTACAAAATGAAAAGGGTGTCAGCATAGTGAAAATCAGATCAGATAAAGGTACAAAATTTCTGAACTCTTTTATTACTGATTTTTGCACTAAGTTTGGTAATCAACATGAGACGTCAGCTGCAAGAATGTCACAACAAAATGGAGTAGCGGAGAAACAGAACTCTCAAGGAAGCTTTCTTTCATATTATGTTAAATTTGAACATGCGACACCAAGCCATTTCTCAAGGAAGCCATCAATCTTGCATGCCACACTCGTAATGATATTCTTCTCGACTAAGGCTCACTACAAAACACCCTATGAATGTGGAAGGGCGAAAACCTCGTGTTTCTTACTTCCATGTTTTTGGGTGCAAGTGTTTCATACACACAACAATGGGAAAAGTCGGTTGAAGACTTTTGAGGCCAAGTCGATGAGGGTATATTCTTAGGATATTCCTCATCCAAAAAGGCTTTTCGGGGGTTTACAACAAAGCGAACCCTAGTTGTGGAAGAAACACCCCATGTGGTCTTTGATGAGACATCTTCCGAACAAGAGAAAGTCACCTCGAACAACAAAGATTTGCGGATCAACCACTACCGACACGCAAAAATGGATCGGCTAAGTATCAAGGAGAAAGAATCAACATGTAACAAAGCAGTATATCCCGTAACTTGATCTTGTCGATTCACCAGTCAATCGGACCTAAGGGTACGCACAAATGTCGATTGAAGAAGAAGGTACATCCGAGATAAGATCAACTGAACCATCTGGTTCAGGGAGAACTCCTGAAGTTCCTACGGACAGACATCAACACATGATGAGTCCAACATCAGCTGAGACATGTCCATATCAAGTGGATCATAATTCCGCACCCTCCCAATCACTAGTAATGAACTACTATCGAAGAGGATGATGTTCTCCAAATAGATGTAAATCAGAAAAGAAGGACCTGGATAACCAGTCATCCAACTGATCTGATCATCGGAGACCCATCTGATAGAATCAAAACTAGACATCAGATTGGTGAAAGTCCCATGTATTGTTGTTATCTGTCCTTGAAGGAACCAACTGAAGTACAGGAAGCTCTACAAAGACTTAAAGTGGATTCTAGCCATGTAAGAAGAATCGAAATCAGTTTAAGAGGAATCAAGTTTGGAAATCGGTGGATGTAACCAACTCATCAAGACGTGATTGGCACAAAGTGGGTATTCAAGAACAAGAGAGATGAGAATAATGTCATAACCAAGAATAAGGCAAGACTTGTTGCTAAGGGGTATTCACAATCGAAAGAATTGATTATGATGAGACCTTTGCACCGGGCTTCTTTAGAAGCCATTCGGTTCAAGCTACGCATATCTTTGCCCTGAGAGGGTTCATTGTGTATCGATGGATGTAAAGAGTGCATTCTTAAACGGGGTACTAGCGGAGAGGAAGTTTATGTTGAACAACCTCCGGGCTTTGAAAAAAGGCAACCAAGTGTCTGCTTAAGAAAAGCTCTTTATGGTTCTGAAACAAGCTCCTCGAGCTTGGTATGATACACTCTCTCGATTCTTGATAGGCGATGATTCACTAAAGAAATAGTGGATGAGAACCTTATTCGAATAGAAGATGGAGAAGATATTCGATGGGTTCAGATTCGTGGGCGACATCATCTTCGGATCTCCCAACAAGAAGTTATGTGAGAAGTTCAGCAAGTTGATGCAAGGGAAGTTCGAGATGTCCATGATGGGTCAGATGAGTTACTTTCTGGGTTTACAGGTCAAGCAGAGTACAGAAGGGATATTCATCTGCGCAAAGCGAAAGTACACAAGGAATTTGTTGGCTAAGTTTGGAGTTCGAAATAGTAAGGAAGCCAAAATTCCCATGATGATGGATTCAAGATGGATCCAGATGAGGACGATCGAAAAACTAATCGAAAAAAAGAATATATGGCTCTCATTGGATCTCTACTATACCTGACTGCCAGCAGACCAGATATCATTTTTGCAATGGGTGTATGTGCCAGATTTCAAGCAAATCCAATGAAAAGCCACCTGGAAGCAGCTAAGCGGATTCTTAAGTATCTGAAGGACAAGAAACCTTGGTTTATTTTACCCATCGATGATAATCTAGAGCTTAGTGGGTATTCTCGATTACGATTCACGGAGGTTGCGAAATCGACAGAAGTCAACCTCGGTACATGTGGGTTTTCGGGTAATAAACCGATCTCTTGGTTTTCAAAAAGCGAGACATCGGCTTCGCGACATCTACTACTTGAAGCGAGAATATATGGGTCTGCGGAAAGTCGTTGTTCCCAAACCGCTCGCTAAGAGAGTAGGCGAGGATTACAACATAAATAGCTAAGAACGTACCTATATTTTGTGACAGTAATAGTGCTATTGCAATCACTCAGAATCCTGTTCTACATACAAGATGCAAGCATGTGGATGTCAGACACCATTTCATCAGAGATCATGTTGAAAAGAAGAATATCATAATGGAAAAGATCCATACTGATAAGCAGAAAGCTGATATTTTAACTAAGCCGCTTCATGAGATCGATTCGAAGAATTATGCAATGAGCTAGGGCTTCTGGATCTCGGAGAAAGTGCACCAGAAATGTTTGGTGGACTGGTCTCCAGAACCAGTTGGTTAAGAGACTAACCAGGTTAAGAGAAATCAGTTGAGTTAGGAATCTCAACTGATCAGAAGATCATACAAGGAGTCGATCAGACGATCAGACAAGGAGCCGATCTGAAGATCAGACAAGGAACTAATCAGTTTAAGATATATCAGATTAAGGGGGAACTGATCAGATTGGAAGGTTAAACTTTATAAGTCGATTAAGCTACGGTCAACAAGCAAGTTGTCTAAGTTTAATGCTACAAATCGCATAAGTAAGTAGAGGCAACACAACAATGAAATAATAGAACTTTTCATTAATAAGGACCCGGAGGTCAGATTTACATTACAAGTTACAAGTACAAGAAGGACCCGGAGGTCAGTACATAAACCATAAACCATAAACCCTAAGCCTAACCCTAGGAAGGGGGGAGAGAGGCTTTAAAGATTTTAGAGCCTGATGCTCTCATTCTCCCCCGATCCTAAAAGGTGCGTGAGAGGCCTTAAGGAAATCCTGAGCCACCCTCAGAGCTTCGAAGTGTGGAGCGAGAGCGGCCTTGAAGGATTTCTATGCCAGGAGCCCCTAGACCTGAAATCAATGGGCTCTCCAGCTGTTAAATGGGACACAAGTGCTAAAGGTTTGGTCAAAAAACCATAAGGCCACTAGTGTCGCATGCAAAAATTGAGTTTGATATACGAAGATCAGCTATTGTCTGATCAAGACCGTATACCAAACCCATGTTTTGTATCAGACTGAGTCTGTTGATGCTAATTCCGTCATCTCGATAGGCACACAAGGTCCATACAGTTAGGAGAAGTGCCTTCTCATTTGCTATAGCAGATCCGCCGCCTCGGTGGTAGAGAAGCTTTGCAATAATTGTATGTGAAATCTTCGATGATGATGAAAGCAGTGTTAAGGAACACACAGGGTTGATTTGAGAAGCTGAAATCATTTGAGAAGGGTTAAAGGCTTTTGCCGGAAGTTTCACCGGAAATAAGGGATTCATCGGAAAACATGGAGTATAAGCTAAATAAGATGAATGGTTTATGTTGTGTTGTTTGCCTAAAACCCCAGGCCAATTTATAGGAGAAAAACAGGGGTATAAATGCAAATTTATTTTCTCAGAAGACCTTAAGAGAAATTTGCATCGACAACGCATAAGGAACACGCGGCCGATGGTTGGATGAGTTGACGGTGTGAGTAATCACAGCGTATCTATACCATTATTACAGAATGTCAAATCGCGCCGATTTGGGAATCGAGGCGACTTTTTGACTCCCCGAAGTAAATGTTTTGGCGGGAGTATGACTTAAGTGCATAGGAAATGCGGCCTGATGAAGAGGATCAGATAAGAGAATCAGATAAGTGGATCAGATAAGTAACGAAGTGGATCAAACAGGAATCTGATCAAATGAGTGGAATATTGTTGGGAAATGCTAAGGTATAGGCTACCATCAGTAAGGTCAACAAGTAATCAAGCCAACCAGATCTGAACACAGTGGTAACTGATTGATTACAATATCAATCAGTCAGATACATTTCTTATTTATCCCTTTCTGAACATCTTATATGCATTAATTAAATAAATTGGTTTTCACTCTGTTTTCTTAACTTTATGACGCATGCACTGCAAACCATTTAATGCGGACATGAGAATATGTATTTAATGCGTTTTATTGCGAATTTTCGAGTCCGAAATACGAGAAGACTACTTTTCTCAACCGTGTGATTAAAACACTTTTTCGGCCGACTAATCTCAGCCATTGATTTCAAAACACGGACACTTGAGTACTTATGGGAAGTTGTGAAAGAGGTTTCCCTCGCATCATATAAATCCAAATCTTTCTCAGAAAACCTTCTTTACACTACTTTGTCTTCTCAAAAGATCAAACTTTCAAAATCTTCAGAAATTTATTTTCCAAGATCGATTGATTCTATTTTCACGACTTTTCAAACCTACGAATCAATATCTGGTAACTTTTCTTTTAAGTACTGCATTAAATTCACTCATAGTGCTTATTAGGTTTACAAATCGTGTTGATGTGCCTATAATTTATATATGCATTGATCTATATGCTTACTTGCTTAATTGATGCTTAGATTGCTGGTTTGACTGAGCTTATTGAAATATTTTAGTCAAACTTATATATGTTTGCATGTCATACAGAAATGACACATCTTGTTGCACAACAGGGTCAAGGGAAAAAGTTCTGCAACTTCGCATCAATGAAGAAAGATATCATTGATGAGAAATATGTAGTATTTTCAGTCACATCAGATCCTGAATCGCTGGAAATTCTGGAGTGCTTGCGAGCATGTGGTCTTGAACAATATTGCTCTAGACATCAAAACATTGTCCACACTCATGAAGCCCTAGAATTTCTGTACAATCTACAGAAGGACGAGAACATTGATGCTGACCTGATTTCTTCCGTTGGTGGATTGGAAGTACGTGTATCGAATGATGATCTTCAGAGGATCTTCGGTCTCACTCGAGGAAGCATCAACCCAGAAACCTACACAACTGATGTAGGAGAGAAGAACTTTCTTAAAGTCGAGCTGTTGAGGCCAACAAACAAGGAGAATACAACGAATGTCAAATCCTCCTACCTGAAGATAAAATATCGCCTTCTCCTTGAGATCGTTCAGAAGGTGATTATGTGCTCAACCTACAGTCTTGATGCTGTCACTTCTTATAAGATCAGTGTCATGACTGCAATCATCAAGAAAGCTTCAGATATGGATTGGTTGGGTATGGTCAAGGCATGACTGCGGAAAGACTCGGGGAAGTTCGATCTAACCCAGAGGAATGAAGTGTGCTTATCTTCCAAGTGCTCTTTCATGCACAAAATCTCAATCATTCTGTCAGACAAGCTGCCAAAGAATTATGAATGGAATGAGAATGGTGTGAAGATGTATCAAGCTAAGCACAAGGCCATCTTGGGCAAGGATGAGCCTCTGCCTAGACAATCTGATGAGGGTCCTACTCCTTATGTGCCCAAACCAAAGGGAGAAAAGAAGGGAAAAGAAAAGGCAACTGCATCTTCAGAAGTGCAGGGAACGGCCATTCCAGAGAAGAGGTTGAAGAGGAAGGATCTGGCCAAGAAACCAGATGCTCAACGAAAACGTCCAAAAAGAGTTACTTCTCCTCTGAAGACTGCTCCTAGTTCTGCTCAGCAAGTTCGCAGAACGGAGGATCTGATTCAGGTTGAATCACAAGTGAAGATAGCAGTCAGTTCTGAGCACACTGCCAGTGAAGTAAGGGACGAGCAGATGATCCAAGAAGAAGGAGAGAAAGCTGTCAGAGGAACTGAAGTGGAGCACTCTGAGGAAGAATCACCATCTGATTCTCTGCCTCTCACCAAGATCTTCCAGAAAGAAAGATCGCCCACGCCCACTTCCAAATCGCCATCACCCTCTCCTCAAAAATCATCACCACCACCCTCTCCTCACAAAACATTCTCACCCTCACCCTCACCAGTCAGATCACCCAGATCTCTCACTCCCCCAACCATTGAACCTGTTCAGGAAACTGAACCCCCACAACAAGTGGAAAACGAACCTGAACCACAAATATCCCCATCTCACTCCCAATCTCCAAACAAGATACCATAACCTGAGAGATCCGACAAGTGTGTGTCCATCTCTCACAATCCCTTCAATACCAGAATCGTGCTTGCTTCACTTGATTCAGAAAGCCCCATCATAAGGATAATGAAGCAACAAATCAAGGAGTATCTGCTGGACCTATGCCCAGAATTGGATCTACATCCTGGCATCCAGTATCAGATAGAAGAGATTGTGTTCTAGAGGGATATCAGATTGAAAATCATCGAGGAGTTTCTGATCCTCATGACAACTCTGGGATCTGATTTCTTTGTAGACTTGGAGATGAAGTGCTTGAACAATGCTGGGATTAATAGCGCTGTTGAATTGGCCTCTGAGGATGATATCAGATGGTTGATACATGAAAGGTTCGGGATTACTTATAATAGAGAAGAGACTGTTCAACCTCCTACAACTCTTGAGGGAGCTGCCGATGAACCAAGAATGGGTGCTGCAGATGAGACCCGACTTGGCAAGGCTTCAACATCTGACCAGACTGCTATGCTAAGCTCCGATACCCTAGATCTTTATACTGAGAAGATTCAGGATGGGGTCAAGGCTGCTATTGAAGACAAATTCACAGCTCTCACAGCAGATCTGATGAAGCGGTTTGAAGAAGAGCAAACAAAACTGGTTGACAGAGAAAGGAGTCTCACAGTTGGGATGCATAATGCCATCCTTTCTGATGTGATGCAACTAGTAAATCCTCTTGCCGAGAAGCTCACTCTCCAGTCTGATAAACTCAAAATTCAGACGGACATGCTCAATGAGACACAGTTGCTACTGGAAAGTGTCTGGGCATCCCTGGAGAAAACTACCAACCACATGGATAGGGGTTGGAAGCACTTTGCAGCATCTACAGAACGAGCAAGAAAGGACATCGAATTTGCTCTCAGAAGCTTTTTAACTCCTGCACCTTCTGCCACCGCTCAGATCACTCCTCTTGCTGTTGAGGAACTCAGAGAGGAGATCACACGACAGTTTATTGCTCTGAATCGCAGGCTGTCCAACCTCTTTGATGAAACCAAAAAGGGGGAAGGACAAGAGAAAGAAGAAAAATAGACACAGTTGGTAACTATTGCATCTCTACCAGAAACCACTGTATCTAACTTGCCTGAAGTCACTCCATCTGCTGATCTTGTTGATGAACTAAAAGAAACTGTGGAGTAACATAGCAAAGAGATCACTGAGCAGAAGATTGCTCTTTCAGATGTTATTGCCAGAGTCGATAAGATTGAAGACTTCTCTTCGTCTGTACAGAAAAGAATGGAAATTGATGATCAGGCCAAGAGCCTTGAACTCGCTAAGAAATTAGCAGAAGAAGACGAACGAGATGAACCTGCGCAGACTCTGAAGAGAAAGAAAGGCAAAGGCAAGATGGTGAAAGCTACTGCTGAAGTTCAGAGACAAGGACAATTATTCTCTATCAAAAGCCAGATGTCTCCTGAACAAATTCAATAGCAAACCAGACAGAGAATAAGAGAGGCTTCCATCAAGAAGCTGAAGTTAGCAGAGGCTAAGGGACTAAACATCGCATACATCCAAAGGAAGAGAAAGAATGAAGCTGCAGCAGAGGAGATTGCTTGGGAAGAGAAAGCCTTTCCGGCACCAGTAAAAGACATCCTCTGTGCCCGGCTAGATCTGCTTCCAGAATGGGATCAGATCATAGCAGAATGGTTGTGTGACGTATACATCCTAGAGATGATTTCGATTCATCAAGACCAGACAGAAAATGATGATGAATTTCGGAACTGGTTAGAAACGAAGTACCCAGACTTCTACCAGACGGTGATGAAGGAAGGGAAGATCATGTCACTGATACCTGAAGCTCCTCCCTTTGAACAACTCCTTCTACCTTTGTGTCCATATAACAAGCTAGATGCTGTCAAATTCAAGGATGCCTACTATGGATTTGATTACAAAGGAGGGATCCATAGAAGAGAAGATCTGGACAAGCTAATGCAAAGGATGTACAAGATGTTTGGTATCCCCAAAGAACTTCAGAGGTTCAAGTACACCTGAGGAAGACAACTTGGAATCAGATGATAGGTACATTTTATGTATTCTGTAATGCACACACCTATCTGAATGAAATATTATATCTCTCTGATTCTAAGACAACATCTCATTGTCTTCTGAAGAAAGTACTGTTTTTACATTATCTGCATTTCTACTCATGTTATCTATTTTTCTGATTAAGTGTTTTGGTTCCGTCAAAAAGGGGGAAATTGTTGGGAAATTTGTATTTAGTTTTGATGGAAATTCCAAAACAGGTTGTAATAGGACCAGTCAGATCTGTTAGCTGACTGATGACGTAGAATCAGATTAAGATGACCAGCTGAAATGTATAGATAGCTGATGTAAAAGATATGTCACACATTGAGGGGGAACTCAATATGTATAGGTCAGGTCAAGTTATCAGATGACCAGATAAGGTCAGATGATCAGAAGACTAAGACAAGTCAGAAGACGAGAAGAAGTCAGATGATCAGGTGAAGACAGAAGACACTGAGACTCAGATAAACCTGAAGACAAAGATAAACCTGAAGACTCGGATAAACCTGAAAACTCAGATAAGCCTGAAGACTCAGAGAAACCTGAAGACTCAGTAAGAAACCTGAAGACTCAGTATGACTGAAGACACTGAGGCTCAGAGTAACCTAAAGATCAGAAGAATACCAGAAGACTAGAAGACCTACATCAGCCGAGTCTGCAAATTGTGCTAAGACAATCTGCATCAGAAGACTCTACAAGGTAGACTGATCAGTTATCTGATCAGGCCAGCTCACACCTGGCGTCAACCAAAATGGTACACCAGACAAGACGAATATTCTACAAAAGGAATATTAATCGTCAAACGGACAAATACTGAAGTGTCATACTCGTGAAGCCAATGAAAGAGCGACACGTGCACAAAAAGAGCTGACAATGCGGGATTCGACGTTGCGGACACAAACGGCACTAATCATGCCTTCGGCCACGCCGATATTCGAAGCACGTCACATCAAATCCTACAAACCTACCAAATATAGCCGGAAATTCAAATTGCTCTCCAACGGCTATTTGATTTTGTGGTCTATAAAATGGGATTGTTCTTCAAAGTGAAGAGAACGAAAAATTATCAAGAAGTAAAAACTATAGCAGAATTTCCGCTCGAAGAACACCGAATTTGAAGATTATTCTTAAGTGTTCATCCCATTGTTCTTAGCATAGAAATCTCATCCTCTAGCATTTGGCTGCATAAACACTAGGATAGTTTCCAGTTGGAACCACAACAAATCTTTACCCAAACTCAAAAGTTAGGTTAAGTTTGTATTGCAAGATTTCAGACTAGGGATTCTAGTTCTGATTTCTGGGATCGGTTGAGTGTGAACTCGATAAACATCTGTTGGGTGTTGGACTAACACATTAAACTAAGTCCAGTCGGTTAAGTTGGTTTAGTTGGTGCCCCTTGTGATAAGGGAAGAGTGGACATAGGACTGATTGTCTGAACCACTATAAAAATCTTGTGTGCATTTACTTGCTCTTTATTGCTTTACACTATTACACACAACTGAGCTTAAAATTACATACATATTCTGAGTTAATATCAGTCTGCTCCAAGCAACTGATCTGATCAGGTTGACAACTTAGTCAGCCGATTGAAAACTGACTTGAGAATCTGAATTGATAAAACTAGTTTTTCACACGGGTACAAACTAGCTTCCTCACTATCAGTTAAACTGACAGATATCAAACTGATCTGCTCTCAGGCATTCAGTAAAGATTGAACATCAGTCCAAACTGATTCACTTGCACTCTGATCAGGCAAACTGCAATCACACCTGATCTGCGAGAAAAAGTTTTCTGAAGTCTATTCACCCCTCCCCTCTAGACTTCTGCCCTCACGAAACCCGTTCGGGACCTACACCCATCTTTGTATCTAGATCAGTTATCTTCGCAGCCATTTCCTCTTGAACTGCTTTAACTTCAGTAGAGGTGCTCAGTTTAATCATGGTCTGAGTTTGTTCATGCAGAGCAACCTCCATCTTCTTTGTTTGATCAGCCATCATCATCTCCATCTGTGTCATTTTGGATGTCAATGGCTCAACTATTCTTTAGTTCATCCAAGATTGGATTCAGATCAATTATTTGAGCATGAGAAGTATGTCCTGACTGAGCCTCAGTCTGCATACCAAAATCAGCAAACTTAATGATAGGTTCTTCAGTAATTTTGGCATAATGAGTAATAGTGTCAAAAGGTACCTGAAGGGTTCTATCTTCAGTCTGAGGAATTTCAGTATCAGCAGTTGGAATGATCTTTTCAGCTTGAGTGTCCTCTTTCTCAGGTTCATTCCATTTTTCTCCATCTTCTCCATCTTTATTCTTTCTTTTTTCATCATTCCCACTAGTTTCTCCTGTTCCACTTGGCCTTCTTTCAGCAATCTTTCTCTTTACCAGCTCATCAAAGTCTGAGACTTTCATCCTGAGTTTCGATTTTCTGAATCTTGAATACTCAGTGAGAATGGCTATCTCCCTAGACCGCCATTCCTCTCCTCTGAATGCAGCAATGTTTAGCATATTAGGCAGAGTTTGATTCAGAATGTATACTGTTGTCTTCAGTCGGTTGAATAAATCCTGAAGGTCAGGAAATGCTGTGAGCTTAGGATACTTATCCAAAACAAATCTTTCCCCCTTGCTCCTCCATTCAGCTTCCTCGGCTTCTCCTTTCTGTAGTGGTGGAGGAATTGGTTTGTCAGTTTGGATCATTTGTAAGGCAGATGGATCAAGAAATGGTTCAGTAAGCAAGGCATCAAGATTCAGAATTTCTTGTGGTTCATTTGGCTCTGAGAGGTGTAAGGGTGGGATCTGTATTTGGCTATCTTTAGTAGGTTGTTGAGAACTTGTAAAGATTTCTTGAGAAATTTTATCTTGTGCAATGGAGGTTTTCATCAGTTCAGAGAACACATTTTAAGTGGTTATTTCAATCCTATTCTCAAGCGGCGAAGCCTATTTCCCCCAGAAGGTTTCTATCCCTCAAAAGCTACACCTAACTTCAATCTGATATCTAGTCCACTTCTAGATTACCAACTGTCGCGCCGCCGCACATAGGGTCTAGCACTAGCAGTGAGTAAGATCGGTATGAGTGACACCGTGCCTATAGCTGGACGGACTGCCCACCCAATTCTATCTATCTATCTTTCCTGTTACTTGTTGGAGTACCGTAAAGAACCTATTCATAAAGAGACTCGCCGAACACTGAAGGCGGGAAGTCCACTGGTAGCATCCCATTCCCTTGTAGCATCCCGATCAATTCCTTCTTTGATGATCTTAGTCCAAATCTCTAATCTCTGTTGATTAGAGCAAGCTAAGAACTCTCGTGTGACCCGGTCTCGCATCGTTGCCCTTGGGTCGTGGGTAGCTATTTTGGTCTCTCGGTTTGCCCAGGACTGAGACCGACAGACTGCTTTAAACCGCTTTTCTAGGGGTGGAATGAACCTTTACTGCACTGCTAGCGTCTCATCTTCTAAGTTAGAGAATGGGCAGATCTTATTATCGATATGATCTAGGTCCTACCCAAGGCCTACCCGGACATCTGAGATGGCATCAAGCCGATCACAAAATAGATTTGGGCTCCTAGTAAGGAGGATGGTAAAGCCTTCTAGCATAAGTGATGCCTTCCCAAGGTCTCGTCGCTTCGGTACGGGTACGGGTAGGTAGTCAGTATTGAGACATCTAATTGCATTCGGATTGGGCTACATTCTGACCCAATTTGGTGAAGATCATCTATTAACTACGATAAGCTACTATAACTATAGGATTGTAGAAAGTTTGTTCTCAGTGATTCAAGCGGGGATCAATCTATCCTTAAGTTTTTCACTCTATTGCCTAGTCTAAAGCTAGTTCAGCGAGGTCCCCCCTAAATTAAGGACCAGGTAATGGTTGAAGACTTGATTATTGGTATATCGATCGGTCCAGCACGGATTGAAATAGGAGCCAGTTCGACAGAAAGCTTTTGAAAACACAGTGCACCCAGGTAAATAAGTGGGTCACGAAGAGTATAAGAATAAGCAAGGAATTTCCTTACTTATGTGATTCTTGAGCAGGTCGGATAAATCATTACAGCGGATCGTCGTCGATATCAACGTCCTTTAACTTAAAAGGAATTCCTCAAAGGCCCTTCCTGATCAGTCAGTAGTGCTTTCTTCTGGTGTGATTCTAATCTTTTCTTCTATATTCTTTACCACCTGAGCCAAAACCTGGAGTGGTGATTTCAGTCCTTGCTGAGCTTCAGTCTGACTCTCTTCAGTTTCACTAGATTCCTTCTCAGCAATTGTCTAAAGCCTTTTTCTTTTCTGAGGGGCCAAGGCTTTTGTTTTCAGTTTTTCTCCGGTCCACCTTTTGATTTTCAGAAGGGTTTTCCCTTTAGCTTGCTTAACCTCTTCCACACTTGGTTCAGTTATTTTTCTGGTTTCCCTGACGGGCTCAACTACCGAAGCATCTTCCTCAGCTTCTTCATCTGCAGTCTCCTCCTGAGACTCAGTAGGCTTTTTTTCCTGCCCCTTATTGCCTTTTTGGTTGATCTAAACATTATCTTGGATGTAGGAAAGGCTTTTGAATCAGCAAAAATATCTTCCTCTTCCCTGCAGGTTTCCAAGATGAAAGCAATCTTGGTGGCATGCTGGATATTTCCTTTAATCACTACAGTGTCTTTCTCCTTTTTAACATGTTTGACTTGATCACTGACCACCTTTATCAGGTATTGTAACAAATTTAACACCCTTGAAGGAGAGCTTCAATGGCTGCCATCAACCTCAACTTTGGCTTACTGACCTGCTCGAAGCTTCCAAACCAACTCATGAGGCATTTGCTTACAATGTCAAGAAGCACCTGATATTTAGGTTTCAAATGTTTCTTGTTAAATGTGGCCTAGAATTTAACAGGGGTTTCCGCAATTTTATCTAAAAACTCTTGCTCCCTACCCATCATGTACAACGTAGGGTCCTCCCCTCTATCATTCAACTCATAAACAACATTCAAATTTTTAGGGATTATGTAGAGCTCTCTAACAGCATCCACATACTTCTCACCATGAATCAATTGAGAGACGGTAATCTTAGAGTCTATACATTTATCTTCATCAAGTTGCATATTAGCTACGCATTCGATTACCGCTCTTGAGTATTCAACATCTGGGTGATTTGCGACCAGACAAGTGAGTTTGGCCAATCGGATCATATGCAACGCCTCCTCCTCGTGTGCTGCATTTGTTGTTCCTTCCAGAGAGACAACATTCTCGTACCAGGGTTTGTTGGAAACAACAAGTTTTTCAAAGATAGTGAACGTCATTTTGGTGAATTTTGTGAAGGGTTTTGATATCGAAGAGAACTCTGGGTAATCGGAAGTTTTGAAAGCAGAGTGTTTTGTGAAGATGGAGGTTTTTTGAAATAGAGTATAATGGAAGTTTTGAAAGGGGTATATATTTTGGAAAAGTTTTGATCCAAGGATAATCGTGTAGATTTAAAGAATCGACGGTTAGGAATAATTTATGTTAAAATCGGGTAGTTGAAAGGACAACTAGCGAGTACTAGCCGCCAATTTTTATCCTTATTGGTGATTAATGAACAATGCTTTTAATCACTATTTCTGCAGACTGTTGACCTTTCTCGAGAATTTCAAACGTCCCGCCCAATTATTTTCTCAGGTGTTTTATCATTTATGGCCAATGATTTCTGAAAGTCATTTAGACAATAAATGAGGTGCATGAGTCATTAACTACTTCAGACCAATTTTTGACTATCAGACTTACTGAGTTCTGACATTGATAAAAAGTCAGTGTATATTTGATAATTGAACTAAGGTTACTGAGTTTCCCAACACTCAGTGATAAAAACCTTATTTTATCCTGAGTTTTTCAGTGATCCCTGAAAAACTTCATGCACCTGAAAACCTTCAATTTTATCCTGATTACTTTATTCGCCTGGATCCAACATACCTAATTCAACTGATAGTTCCTGAAATCTTGATTCAGTCAAAGGTTTAGTCAAGATGTCAGCTCTCTGTTTATCAGTATGAATTTTCTCCATTCTGATATACTTCTTCTCAACATGATCTCTTATAAAGTGATGTCTGATATCAACATGCTTACATATGGTGTGCAATACCGAATTTTGTGTAATAGCAATTGCACTATTATTGTCACAAAATATGGGTACTTCATTGGCTATAATCTTATAATCCCTCAATTGTTGTCTGAGCCAAAGAATTTGTGCACAACAGCTTCCTGCAGCCATGTATTCAGCTTCAGTAGTACTGGTTGCTACTGATGTCTGTTTCTTTGAAAACCATGATATCAGTTTACTTCCAACAAATTGACAAGTTCCTGTAGTAGATTTCCTGTCAATTCTACATCCACCATAATCAACATCTGAATAACCAGTTAATTCAAGGTTATCATCAGATGGATACCATAATCCTCTATTCACAGTGCCTTTAAGATATTTCAAAAAAAATTTGGCAGCTTCCATGTGACTAGCCATAGGATTAGCTTGGTACCTTGCACATATCCCAACAGCAAATGTAATAGCAGGCCTACTTCCTATGAGATATAGCAATGATCCAATGATCCCTCTATAATCAGTGTGATTTACTGATTTGCCTTCAGGATCAGGATCCATCTTGTAGTTAGTATTCATAGGAATTCTAACTGCATTGCAATTCTGTACACCATACTTAGCAATCAGATCTGTGGTGTATTTTGCTTGATTGATGTATATTCCTTCCTTAGATTATTTCACCTGAAGTCCTAGAAAGAAATTCATCTCCCCCATCATAGACATCTCAAACTTTCCTTTCATCAGAGCTGAGAACTTCTCACACATCTGATGGTTTGGAGATCCAAATATGATGTCATCCACATAAATCTGAACTAGTAAGATATTTTTCCCATCTTCTATCCTGAACAGGGTTTTATCAACTGTTCCTTTGGTAAAACCATGGTCAGTAAGAAACTGAGAGAGTGTATCATACCATGCTCTGGGTGCTTGTTTAAGACCATACAAGGTTTTCCTGAGCCTGTAAACTTGGTCATTCTGTCTAAAACCAGGAGGTTGTTCTACATAAACCTCTTCTTTAAGCACACCATTCAGAAATGCACTTTTCACATCCATCTGATAGACTGTGAATTTCATGTGGGCAGCATATGCAAGAAACAATCTGATGGCTTCTAGTCTTGCAACAGGTGCAAAGGTTTCATCAAAATCCAAGCCTTCTTCTTGGGAATAACCTTGTGCAACTAGCCTTGCCTTGTTTCTCACAATGTTGTTGTTTTCATCTCTCTTATTCTTGAACACCCACTTAGTTCCAATTACATTGTGCCTCTGAGGTCTGTCCACTAGCTCCCAAACTTCATTTCTTGTGAACTGATTCAGCTCTTCTTGCATAGCAGTAATCTAGAATGAATCCTTAAGAGCTTCTTCAATCTCAGTTGGTTCTTTCTCAGATAAGAAGCAGCAGAATAGAGCACTTTCACCATGGAACTTTCTTGTTCTAACACCTTCTGATAGATTACCCACAATCTGACTTGTAGGATGACTATCCAACCATCTTCTCCTGGATGTTCCCTCTTCAGTAGTATCCTCAACATTTGAAATGTTAGGTTCAGGTAGTTCATCAAACTCAGGGAACAACAGAAAAGGAGAGCGTGAATCATCTTCCTCAGGGAAAATTCCATTCAGAACATTGTCAGTGACATTTGTTCCCCCTTGGTTGATGGATTCAGAGTTTGCCTCAGCTGTGACCACATCTTCATCGGCATTACATACCGAGTCCGAATCGGGTGTATGTTGATTGGTTAACTTTCATTGTGTTGGCTTTCCTTCAAAGGGAGAACTTTTCATCCCGAGTCTCACCATCCTGAGTATTTCCATCCTGAGCTTTTTTTCTTGAGTCTGATTCACTCCATTCATAGAAAGTGATTGACTTCTTCTTTTCAGGTTTAAGAGGATGTTTTTCATTCTTCTTTGAAAGGTCTGGTGATTCTCTTGGTTAGATCTCTGAAATCATGTTCCCTGTTTTCTTTCCGAGCACAAGTAGAGATTCATCAAAAAACAACATGAGGTGTTTCTTCCACAATAAAAAGGTCCTACATTTGTAAACTCAAAGGCTTTACCGACTTGAGAATATCCTAAAATATCCCTTCATCGCCTTTGCTATCAAAGGTTTTCAACTAACCTTTATCATTATTGTGTGTATGAAACACTTGCAAACCAAACACACGAAAAGAAAAAAACAAGAGGCTTCCTTTCATTCCACAATTCATATGGTGTTTTTCCTTGATTCTTGGTCAAGATGGATATGTTCGAGAGAGTAGCATGCAAAGGTGTTGATAACTTCAAATTTCAAAATCTCTTAGGAATATCGACTTTCAAAATCATTGTTCTTGCGAACTTCTTTCGAGTCCTATTTCTTCTTTCTACGCAACACCATTCATTTGTGGGGTTTCTTGCAAATTGATGTTTCATGAGTTATTCCATTTGCTGCACAATAATCAAATATAATATGGTTGATAAATTCAGTGCCTTTATCTGATCTGATTTTGACCACACTCAGATTATTTTCAGTACTGAGTCTTTTCAGTAGTTCTAGTAGTTTTGTCTGAGTCTCTTTCTTACTGAGTAAGAATATGACCCATGTGTATGTAGAGTAGTCATCAACTACCACAAGTGTATATTTCCTGCCATTAGTTCTCACAGGTGTTACTGGACCAAAGAGATCCATATGTAACAATTGCAGTATTCTGTCAGTAGACACTTCTACTTTGCTTTTGAATGATGCTCTGATTTATTTTCCTTTCTCACAAGCATCACATATATGATCCTTACTGAATACTTCATTGGGTAACCCCCTCACAAGAGCTAATCTTGCAAGTTTGTTCAGGGTTTTGAAGTTTAAGTGATTCAGTCTTTTGTGCCACAACCAATTGGTATATGTGGAACTTTTTGCAACCAAACATGTATCTTTAGGAGTTGATCTCCAATCAGCAAGATACACATTCCCTTTTCTAGTACCAGTCAGTAGAAGTTGTGAAGCATTATCTTTTACATAACATAAGTTCTTTGAGAACTCAACATTGAATCCTTTATCACAGAATTGACTGATTGAAAGCAAATTATGCTTTAAACCAGAAACATATGATACACCATGGATATGAACAGAATCAACTTCTAGAGTTCCATATCCTTCAGTCTGTCCTTTGGAGTTATCTCCAAATGTAATCTGAGGGCCTTTTTGCTCAACATAGTCAGTGAGTAATTGTTTATATCCAGTCATATGTCTTGAACATCCACTGTCCAGATACCATGCAGCAGGAGCTACTTCACCTCCACTCATCAGGGCTATGTTGTCTTCATTCAGCTCAGTGCCCTTTTCCTTCACCTGAAAAACAGATCAAGCCTTAGGTACCCATTTTGTGTAGGGTCCTACCAGGTTAGCTGTACCTTTTGGAACCCAAATCTGCCTGATAACTCTAATTACTTTAGAATGGCTGATTTGTCTCCCATAAACATCTACATACACATTCACCACCCTAGGTACCTTGGCAGTACCCTGTGTATGAGTGCCAGCCTTAGCATGAACATGAGCCTTAGAGTTCTTCTTGGGTTCAGGCCTCTTGTTCCAATGCTTTGGCCTTGGTGCAGCTGGTCTCTGTCTCTCCTGACTAGGGTTCAGGAAACTTTTACCCTTAGGAAAGTGGGGTTTAGGTTGCCTGTACTGAAATTGTGGTCTTTCAATATTATGAGGACTTGGTCTTTTCAGTTGAGAATATCTCTACTGAGTGTTTCTCTTCTGAAAATTCCTCTGATGGTTCAGTGCAGATCTCTTCAGGTTGGTATTCTTAGCCTGAGGCTTTGAAGTACTAGCCTGGAAATTTTCTACTGAGTGTTCAGGTTTTCTAGCCTTTTCCTGGGGTTTGGGCTTTCTTTCCTGAACCTTCAGTTTTTCTTAAACCATAGGTCCTTTAACCTTGTCTAAAACACGGGGTTGCTCTTCAATAAGAAGATCAGTACATGCCACCAGTTTAACAAAGACAGTCTTAGTGCTACTAGAAGAAGCAGCATTTAGAAGACCTTGTGAGGTTCCCCCTGGATTATATCCCAATCCAGCCTTATAGTTGCAGGTCTTTGATAACTCTGAATTTCATATATTACTTTAGATGCAGAATTCAATAGAGCTAACTTTCTCCGCACACTATCCTCACTTTTCTTTAGAGTTTCATGCTTCTCAAGGAGGTCATTGAATTCAGTCCTGAGAAGCTGATTTTCCTCAGTTGATTTCTCTAATTTTCCATTCAGGATCTCTATCACTTTCTCTTTTTCTGAGTTGTACTATCAGAACATCTAGTTCATCAGTAGTTCCCATTAAATGAGAAGTGATTTCAGCAGTATTAGAGTCTTTCCACCTCAGATTTTCAACAGTCAGTTCCTTATTCTACTCTTGAGTTCTTATGAGCAGTTCTTGTAACACAGAATAATCCTTCATAAGATTCTCAAAGGAATCCATCAGGTCAAAGTTACTGGTTACAGATGAACTTGATAACTCAGGTGCTTGTGTAGGAGCAACAACAGAGATAGAAGAATTTACCTCCTCCATAGCAACAAGGCACATCATCACTGTCACTATCTGAGAATATCTCTTCTGAAGAACTGGATCCTTCTTCACAGATTGTTCTTCTTCTTCAGCAATCATAGACTTCTTGCTAGAGATCTTTCTGTCTCTCTTAGCTTGTCTCTCCTTTCTTTCTTTGGCACTCAGCTCAGGACAATCATACTGGAAGTGACCTTTCTTCTGGCAGTTATAGCATCTGTTGGTATCATCATCCTGATCACTTTCCTCCATGGTCTTGGAGTCCCTTTTTCTGGATGAGGATCCTTCAGTTTTGTGGTCCTTCCTTTTCTCACTGGATCTGTCCTCAGCTTCTGAGTTATTCTCGTTCCTGTACCTGTTGTTCTTATAGTATATCTTGTATTTTCCATATCTGCTATTGAGTCTTTCAAACCTCCTTGCCAACAGTACTAGCTTATCATCTTGCTCATCCTGAGTTTTAGCAAGTGAGTTATCAGACTCTTTAGCTTTACAAGATTTCTCTTTGGCTTTAAAAACCACATTCTTGCTCGATGAGGATTCATCTTTGCTATCAGATTTCTTAGTTTTCTTATCAATCACGAACTCATAAGCTTTCAGTTCAGAGAAAACTTGTTGGTATGACATAGAATCAATATTTTTGGTGTTTTCAATCACCGCAGCATGTATATCCCATTTCTTAGATAATCCTCTAAGAATTTTCAGTGCCACTTCTCTCTGTGAGTATCTTTTCCCAAGAGCATTCAGATCATTCATAATGCTAGTGAATCTGACTTCCAGTTTGTCAATGGATTCACCATCTTCCATTTCAAAGCTGTCAAACTTTCCAATAGCAACAGAAAGTTTGTTCTCTTTAATATGATCTGTGCCTTGACACATGATAGCAAGTGTGTCCCATATTTCTTTGGCAGTTCCACAGTGAGAAATCATCCCCATAAAACCATCATCAATAGTGCTATATAGAGTATCTTTGGCAATGTATTCCAAATTGAGTAACTTTCTCTCATCAGGAGTAAGTTGGTCATCAGGTTTTGGAAATTCATCTCTGGGATCATTCCTCTCAGTATCAGTAATTCTGGGATTCACAACAGTGTATTTGAATGGTCCTTCAGAAATCACTCTCCACATTCTTTCATGCTTAGAATACAGATGTGTCTGCATTCTCAATCTCCATAGGTCATAACTCTCAGTAGAGAACATAGGAAGTTTCTTAGAAGGCATGATGAATGAGTCTTGTAAGATATCAGCAGTAAGATCTATTCAGTAGACCACCAAAGTATTTCAGCAAATAGTCTATGGCTACCAAAGCAAGTGGTCAAAATGAACCACTGCTCTGATACCACTTGTTGGTCTCGGTGTAAACGAGTCTTACATGTGTATGGGGGGGAATACACGTGTTCAGTGTTTTTAAAACTTTTTCTTGCTGTGATCAGAAGGGTCAGGATGTCCTGAGAATTTTGTCCTGAGAAGCACAAATCGCCCTGAGTCAAAGTCTACTGAGACAGTGATCCTGAGCAGCTTTCAGAAGCTTCAGATTAGCCCAACTGATCCTGAGTTTTATCAGAGATCCTGAGAAGCTTGGATCAGATAATTATCTTACTGAATACTCAGATAGAGTTGATTCAATTTGGTAACTATCTGTTCTAGTTAATCAAGAGTGCGGAATGTGTTGGCCCTAAGTTTATACTCGTTTTATCTTGCTAAAAATATCTTCCTTAGTAAAATAGTGGTTAAGGCTGTGATCAAGGTTAATGCAAGTTCAGTGGATTGTTTCCAACTGAATCAAGAAAATCAGTATGCTTTCAGTGATAATATGCAGCAGATAGAATGCAGAACAGAAAGCAAGCAACACAGCAATTATAGTGGTTCAGAGACAAAGCTCCTACGTCCACTCTCTCTGATCTTCAGAGAAATTCCTTAACACACTTCCTCCTAAAGCTTTCAGGCTGAACACAGCAGCTTACTAACTTTTCTACCTTGAGTTTTCTGGCTGACTCACTGCATCTTACTAACTCAACACACACAAGTTTTCAGACTACCACAAGTAGCTTACTAACTTCTCCTCTAGAGCTTTCTGGCTGACTCAACTGCAGCTTACTCACTCTTTACAACTCTTTCTCACCAACAATCAAATACGCACTCAAACTACCTAATAAAAGGGTTTGGGTTGGGTTGGTTTCCAACTAGGGTGAGATATCCTCTTACAATAAGTACAAATACAAAGGCTATGATATCGCTACTAAGCTTTGGATATGTATCAAATCTAGGCTTAGTGAATGAGCTCTCTTCAATGTGAAACACTTGGGAAATCTTAGGTTTTTCGAGTGCTTCAATTTGCAAGAATACGAATGAGCTCTTGAGTTGCTTTGATTTCCCGTAACCTCCCATTGTTGGAGATCACTGGTATTTATAGGCAACTTTCTCCAATGGTCACTCTTTCAAAAAAACTATCTGTTGGAAGAGATAGCATCAAGAGTTTCTTCTTCTGGTTATTGATGAACGACTATTTTTAGGATTTGAACACACCCTTGCATGGTTTAGGAAATATGCAGCCATGTAGCCAATCACCAATTTTTGCAGTCTGGAACATAGTACTACTGACAAAGTTCAGTGCCATGTCGCTTTCAGTGTCAGTAAAGTACAGTGTTGTCTTTCTCTAATTGGTTCTCTTCTTCAGTGAATGTAGACAAACAAAATGGTTCTTTTTAGGTCCATCTCTCTGAATGAGACAACCTTAAACAACATTTAGTTCTAGTTCCTTTTGTCTGCACTTAACATATTTGGGAAACATTCATTTCTTATAAATGTGCGTCTTCCTCAATTTTGTATGTTCTCAGATAGCTATTCTTCAGAGTCTCTAAGCATTCAGTGATACCCGAGTCTTTAATATCTTCTGAGTCTTCAATATGTTCTGAGTCTTCAGTATCTATGTGTTCCTAATATTAAATCTGATTAACATCTGCTGACTATACATGGTGCAGATGTCTCCTGAACTATTCTATACTGAAACCTGACTCAGACTATCAAGATTATCCTGAACATGTCATACTCAGGGATTTTAGGATCTAATCAAAATCTTATTAAATTCATCTCCCAACATAAACTAATATTACACATATATACAATTTACATACCTAAAAATACCTAAATATTCAATGTACACACGTGTGTATATATATATAGTAGTATCAGTTGATAAGTGTTATGGTATTTATTTATAAGTGTAATAATATAAATTTTATACTATGGACAAATTTCACTGGATATATATACCTAAAACTTTAATTTAATTATACAATGAGAAAACTAACCGATTAAATTGAGAAAACAATTTAATTATATAATTGGATTTGAGTTTCACAGTGGCTGCGTAGGATCGGGTTCCCTAATTTGGGGTTTGCAGAAAACGCGTCTAAGGGAAGAAGACGTTTATTATATTTATATTGAATTTGGCGAGGAATTAAATTAAAGCTCTCACCAATTTTTTAAACTAAACAACAGCGTTCGTTTTTTGCCCTAGCCATTGACGACGGTTATTATTAACAATTGCTATGTCCTCGCTATTGGCGAGAAAAAAATTATCGATTGCTATTTGCAAGAAAAAATATTATATGTCGCCTTCCCTCGCCATTGACGACATAAATATTTAGTCGTTATCAAGCCCTCGTCGCGGTAATTTTTTTTTTTATAGCGAATATAGATATATTCAAGATAAGTATATTCAGAATTTTACATTCTAATTCATGATTGGACTAAATCGGCATAGTTTAGAAGTATTTTTACCCCCATCGAGATTTTAGTTCAAAGTTATTTAATGTACGATTAGTGAACAATCATAAACACGAGATACTAAATAAAATTAATTCTAGTGTGAGTTGATAAAATGTGGGTCGGATCTTAATTATATATGAGAGACTCTAAATTTTACTTGAAATATTAGTGCAAATTGAGAAAGACTAATTAGTATATCCTTCGCTAAGTCAAATTGGATTAAATGGTTTTTTTTTTTATTCTTGCAAAAGTAAACCAAGAGGTCCGCTCTCAACTCTGTGTTACTATAAGGGTAAACATGTATAACTATAAGAATAAATACATGTTATAATTAAGGATAAGTAACACACACTCACCATTTGCAGTACACATATTTGTCTTTATAGTAACACGTGTAAGCTATTGAAAACTATGTTACTATTTGAACATAAATATGCTACTGTAAAAAGAAATTTGTATTACGTACTATATAAACAAAAATATACTCTATTTGTTTAGCCGATTCCGCTTCTGTTTTTATGTGTTTCTCCTTTTGAATGAGTCATATTCCATGGATCATTATTCAGTAAAATATTTTATATAAACGGATAATGGGTCCTTAAATGTGAATGGCTCACATTTCGCATTCAAGAAAGAAAATAAAGACGATGAAAATGTAAACCGAATAAAAGGTTTCTACACTTATTTTAAGTAAAAAGGAAAAAATGGAATATGATATTTTATTCTACTAAATTTATACAGATGATAATCATTTTGAGTCGGTAAATTTGGGAGATAGTAGTCAATATTGCCAAAATAATTCGATTTTTTTTTATGCTTCGATATATGCCCAAGGATCAAGTAATACGAGGATCATGATACACCGTCCATGGAATGGGGCTCCATTTAAAATCATTGCAAAATTATGATGGCTAAGGCCATCTCAAAAATTAATTGCACTTTGAGAGTTTTAAACCTAGACCTAGATAGGACCATCAAAATAAATTTAAGTAAACATAATTAATCGTATCAGATTAGATTAGGGCCTAACATGTATCCTAGATAAATCTAATGTGAGCTAAATACATGGATATTCCTAATTTTAGCCTTGAAGTAAACGTGTCTTGTACTAAATTAACTCAAATTAAATCTAGGCCACAAAGAGTAAAAATAATATTTATTCTCTTTATTGCTTAAACGATCACAACAATGTCAATTTGTCCGTAGTTCACATGTTTTATTGTAGTGTTTATCTTGCTTTGACTTTATGTTTGTTTTGGTGTTAAAAAAATTGCATAGGGAGTCCAAATACGCATATTTTAGAAAAAAACTGTGAAACTATTTATATTTACATGGATACTATAAAATAATTTAAAAATTTATAGTCGTACCCTATGTTGTACCTTACACAATTTTTTTTCTAAAAATATGTGTTCCAATACCTGTATCATATTATACCCGTATTGTCATACCTGTATCCATGCAACCTAGGTTGTGAGTATAGTGAATTCTAGATTTATAAAAAATATTTTAAATAAATATATAAATGCTGGAAGAAGGAAAACAAAATTCCAATTGAAGAAAGAAAATGAGACAATGAAAATGAACCCAAATATAAGGTAAATCTTTCGAGAAAGTCTTGTGTGAAATATTGCACACTAGTATTATGTGCAATACAACATAAATAAGACAAAAGTTGCCTAAATTTCGCGGGTCAGGGCGGCGGGTCAGGTCAGGGCGGGTCGGGCGCGGGCAGTGGGTTCAGGTTTACATAACAACTTGATGTGTTACTACATGATCAAAAGAGTGTTACCCTATGAGCAAAATAGTGTTACTGCATGAAAAAAATCAGTACAAACGCATAAACAAAACCAGAACAAACAGAAAAGAAATTCTCAGTCCAACATTACAGATTTACATAACAACTTGATGTGTTACTACATGAACAAAAGAATGTTGCCCTATGAGCAAAAGAGTGTTACTATCTGAACAAAAACTAATACAAACACGAAAAATGTAATCAGTAAAAGAGTGTTATTACATGAACAAAAATCAGTACAAACGCATAAACAAAACTAGAACAAACGAAAAAGAAATTCCCAGTCCAAAATTACAGATTTACATAACAACTTGATGTGTTACTACATGAACAAAAGAGTGTTACCCTATGAGCAAAAGAGTGTTACTACATGAACAAAACCAGTACAAACGCGAAAAAAAAAATCATCAGTCTAAAATTACAGATATACAGAACATCGTGAAAAGAGTGCAGAAGGATCTGAATTTCAGCACACACTTTGTGTTGAGGTGTAATCCAAACACCACACACATATTCTCTCTTCTTCTCGCAGAATCCATTCCAAAATTCAAATTGAACAACCCAATTTCATCCAATAATCGGAACGAATTGAAAAAAAATAAATTGGACAAGAAATTAGGGCACGAACGAGGAAGAAGAACCCGTGAGATCCACCAACAATCTGAAGAGAAGATGAAGAAGAAGAAGAAATTTGACAGATTTTGTGATGAGCGCCACGAAGATGAAGAAAGTCAATCTGCCCTAACCCGCTTCTTATGATCCGCGTGAAAAAAAAATTCAATTGCACATAACACTAGTATGCAATATTGCATACAAGTTTTTGTCAAATCTTTTTGCATTCATAAACTCTAATGTGAAATTTGTTCATACTATAAAATTAATACTTATAAAATGATATTACTACTTTTAAAAATTAATACTTAAAAATTGGCCTAGTGATGTAGGTTTGGAACTTAAGAGTATGCTCCTCTTTAGGTCTTAAGTTCGAAATCCATAAGGTGCGATCAATTCTTGAGATGAGTCAATTCATAAAGAATTTATTTCCGCTTAAAGTGGGTCCCTACTAATGGACGATGGGTTTCAATTAATGCTATGATCTCAGTTTACAAATATTATGATATTAATTTATAAATTTGATGGTATAAATTTTATACTATGAATAAGTTTTAACAAAAACTAATGGTCCCGATTTTTGGTGGAGAAAAACCCATTTTGCGCGTGAGGAAGCAAACATGACATGTGACGCATATAAAATAGGGGTGAGGGAAGGGTGATACCAAATTTTTCGCTTTTAAGAATGATGTGTGTTGTTTTGCTTATAATCGAATGCATATGACAAGTATACACATAAAGCAGTAAAGAACACACGATTTTATAGTGGTTCGGACGAAACCCGCCCTACATCCACTCTTCCCATTCGGGGCACCAACTTTACCAACTTAACCGAACTTAACCTGCGGGACTTATATCCCTCACGGGATGGCCGAGATGTTTATTGAGTTCACACTCAAACGGGACTTATCACCCTCACGGGATTGCCTACCCTCCCTTGCGGGATTGCTAGATGTTTACTGAGTTCACACTCACCTACAAACTTATCCTATCAAACTGATTTGGGTAAGGTTTGTTTGATTTCCAACTAGTTTGAGATTTTCCCTTACATTTGTTTAGCCTCAATGCTAAGGATGGGAAAATCTCTCTAAGCTTACGATATAACATTTGTGCTTAGATCTAGGGAAGAACACTCTTGAATATATGCGTGTATTTCTTGCTCTGTGTTCTATGGTGGAGATGCTCGATGATTTGGCTCTATAGTTGTGTTGAATGCCTTAGTCGTGCTACGATCAGGCCATATTTCAGGACTCGCATCATCTGGCACACGACCTTGGTAGGAACTCTGAACCCATATCTTCTTAGCTCAGAGCATCAATGGTGTTTTTTTCACGACTTTCCTCACGCATCCACACTTGATAATGAAGGAAGAACTTGTATTTATAGTGTGGATTTGAATGTTACCGTTGGAGAGAATCACATTCAAATCCATACTACTCTGTGGCTTTTTGCAGCTTTTTCAGGCTTGTCGTCTTCCTTTCATTGGTCCACGTCAGCTGAATCTAACGGCTATATTCTTCAGTTTCTTTTGAGTCTCTTACGGCTATATTCTTCTGGATCTTCTGAGTCTCAGGATCTTCAGTTCTATCTGTGCCTTCAGGGTATCTGGGTTATCTGAGTCTTGAGTTATCTCGAAATTTGTCGAACCTTCGGTTATCTCGAGTTATCGAGCCTTGAGTTATCTCGAGCCTCGGTGTCTTGATGACATCTTGAGTCTTGATTTCTTGATTCTATCTGAGTCTCGGGTTTCTTGATTCAAAGCAGACTTTTCTTGGCGGACCTTATTCGATCGGGCATCTTGACACTTTCGAGCTTCGAGTTCAAATTCATCCGAATCGAGACATCCTGACCCTCAGGTTACATTAACTCGGGCTATCTAATTTCTTCTTTGCCTGATCTGATCAGCTCGACTGATCAGATCATCACTTCTTCAAATCAACATATCAAGATAGCATCAGGTCAGTACATCAGGTTAGCATATCAGTTTATCATATCTGATCTCGATCACGTCTAAAATCTCGATCAGTCTCATCTGCTCATCTTCATATCTGATCTCGGTCACGTCTAATCTTGATCAGTCTCATCTGCTCATCTTCTGATCTGCAACCTTCTCTTCTGATTTGCTGGCTTTAGCTTTTCTTCACTTCTGATTTTGCACATCTCATCAGTTGACTCCAGAACTCATCTAACTCATCTGATCTCGATCATTCTCGTCTCCAGCCTCGTCTGATCTCGATCTTCTTCTTCTGATTTCGCGAGTTCCCCCTCAATTTGTTCTTTCGTTCCCCCTTAACTTGTTAACTGTAAAATAGCTTGAATAACACAAGTTAATAATGTTTTGGCATAATTCATCAAAACTAAAATATCCCAACAAAAACTTACTCTTCTGCATTTATTTTCTTTCTTATATCACCGGTCGATATAGAAGTTGAAGCTTATTTTATGTTTTTAAATTAAGCTCAAGTGCACTTAAATTTTAAGGGGTTAATTGCACAAAATTTCCCCGTGATGTGAAAATGTTGCATTAAATTCCCTCGTGATTTGAAAATTATACGAGACTCCTCTGTGATTTATAAAATTAAGCAAATTTCCCCTTTTTGAAAAAAAAAATTAGCTAACAATTTCTTCTATTTTTTGTATCTAATTTTTAAAGTTTTGAAGTTTTGATTGTATATTATGAAGGACATAACAAGAAATATACCCAAAATTGTTACCTCTTTTTTTTTTCAAAAAAGTAAAATTCATTTAATTTTATAAATTACAAGAATAATTCGTACAATTTCTAAATTACAGGGGAGTTTCGTGCAACATTTTCAAACCATGAAAGAGTTTTGTCCAATCAACCCAAATTATAAGCAAATAACCTCGATTCTCTAGTCTACTAAGAAATAATTTATTTCACCTTAAATGTTATTTTAGTCCTTATGTGTAAACAGCTGTCGATATGTATGAAAAAGTATATTTACAACATACAAGAGACATTAACATCAGTTACCGAAATTAGCTTCCATCGCATTAGTTTGTCCCAAAAGTCAAACAGACTGTTTTAACCTTTGTGGCCTTTTGGAAAAGAGCATGCAGAATATCACCAACGATGGATTCTTTAGAGAAATTGGACATCCACTTCACCAAAATCTCCTAATTCTTGAGTTAGAATGATTACACGTGGATATCACCCCTATTGATATAGACTCTTAAATTGTCGTTTTGTTCGATTTTAATTATTTTTTCTTAAGTATTGAAAGTGATAATCAAGATTCGAGATAAAAAAAAGTTTAATTAGATGATAGTATTTATAAGTCGTACTCCATCATGTATAAAATTTTCAAATGCAATGAACTTTCGATAAAGAGAAGTTTAATTTCAATAAATGACTTGATGATAGTGAAATATGCTTGTTATAAAAGCTGAAAACTTTCCTTTTTATGGGGGGGAAGTTGTCAAAATGATGATATTTGTAATTATATGCCACCTTTTGGCTATTTATTTGATTACGATAAACTTGAATTTGTATTGTTTCAGACTTTCAGTTCGAGAGTTTTCCAGTTGATTACTACTCATTTCCACCCTAATTCGATTGAAACATTTACCCTGCACATGGGTTTTAGGATAAAAGTTGTTTATAATTATTAAAAGAGTTGGTATGTTGTGAAATTGATTTTTTTTTTTACAGGCATGACCCTTCCGTTATCACAACTAATACATTTTTGTAATATAAGTCACACCTTTTAGTTATATATCACTACTAATACTTCACTAATCTATAACATAAGTCACACACTTCAATGTTATGTTTAATACCATTTATAGTAAAAAGTCACAACATTAAGTTATCACAACTAATACCCTTTAATAATATAAGTCATACCCCTTAACTAATTTCATAGATTCTTGTATGAAACTTGTTCACCCTATATTTTACCTTATTAAAAAGGATAAAGTTACATTTTGCTGGGGGTTAAATGGTAAAAGTAGTAACATTTGTTTAAATTTAATGCGATAAGTGTTGAAAAAGTAATGACATTGGGTGTAATATTGAGATGTTTGGAGACACACTTACATGATACGGTCTTACAGTGAGACGGAACATAATTTAAACATGACGCTTTAACACTTTGAAATGAATAGGTGTTGATTTGTACTAGTTTGTACCTTCCTCATATGTGAGATCGTCTCATAAAAAATTGTCAACTAATTATAGGATAAATTGATTACATGAAACTTTACCAATTTACAATCCACAATAATATTATTAACTTAGGCCTAAAATTGTGAAAAATGACAAATATATCCACTTTAATAACTAAAAAAAAAATTATACTTATTTTAATAAAAAAAATTATATACCCATTACATATTTTTCACCCAAATATATCGTCAAATTTTAAATTGGGTCCCATCACTACTCCCCCTACCCCCAAACCGTAAACCCTCCCCCTTTTATTACAAAATTTACTTTTCCACTTGTAAAAATTAAATTCTTTCAAAATTCTTTATTTGATGGTGAAAGTTTTTATTTTTATTTCATTTAACTTCTATTCTAAAAATTCATTACTCTTTCAACTGCACCTCAGAGTTTAATGGTGGTGAACGTTTTTTTTGCTAAATTGAAAAAAAAAAATTGCAATATATATATATTTAAAAAATCTAACTGATTTGGCCATGGTATTTGAGTTATTCAAGTGATCAAGAATTGCAAAATTCGATACTTATTTTAAAAAATTAATATGATGTTGTAGCTAGAAATGAATTGTATATATATATTCTTTTTTAAGGAAAAAAAATCTTATATTCTAATTAATGAGTATTAAGAAACATTTCAAAGACAATTTAATTGATTTGTGTATATCTCTAATTGATATGATTATTCCCTTTTTTGATAATGAAGCCAAAACATTAAAATATATACATTTTTAAAGAAAACGGGTTTTCGTTTAAAAAGATCAGTTCAGGTGATCACATTAAAAGTGATCTTTTGAACTCCTGCTCTGATACCACTTGTTGGTCTTGGTGCTAACGAGTCTCACACGTGTATGGGGGGAATACACGTGTTCAAAGATTTTTAAAACTTTTCTTTCACTGAGGTGAGATGGGTCAGGTTGTCCTGATGATTTGGCCGTGAAAAGCACAGATCGCCCTGAGTCAAAGTCTACTGAGACAATGATCCTGAGCTGGTTTCAGAAGCTTTAGATTAGCCCAACTGAGCCTGAGTTTTTCAGAGATCCTGAGCTGCTTGGATCAGATAACTATCTTGATGAACCCTCAGTAGAGTTAGTTCAGTTTGGTAACTATCTGTTCTAGCTACTCAAGTGTGCGGAATGGTTGGCCCTAAATTTATACTCGTTTTTAGCTTTGCTGAAAATCTTCCTTTTAATGAAACGGTGATTAAGGCTGTGATCAGTTGATGCAAGTTCAGTGGATTGATTCCAACTGAATATCAGTAAATTATGCTTTCAGTGAAAAACATGCAACACATAATAATGCAGTACAGAAAGCAAAAGAACACAACAAAGTATAGTGGTTCGGAGACTCAAGCTCCTACATCCACTTTCCCTGCTCCTAGGGAAATTTATTCAAACTGGACTTATCACCCTCTCGGGCTCGCCTCCAGATATTTAACGAGCTCTAACTCAAACTGGACTTATCACCCTCTCGGGTTCGCCTCGGGACTTATCACCCTTCACGGGATCGCCTACAAGCTTTCAGGCTAACTCACTGTAGCTTACTCACTTCTTCAACAGAGTTTTCTGGCTGACTCACTGTAGCTTACTAACTCTTTACAACTTCACACAAAATACCTAACAATAGGGTTTGGGTTTAGTTGATGTCTCCAACTAGGGTGAGATTTTCCCGTAGATTTGTTTAGCCTCAATGCTAAGGTTGGGAAAATCTCTCTAGGCTTAGGATATATCGTGGGTTGCTTAGATTGGGTTTTAGAACACTCTTAAATATATTTGTATAATTACAGACTTGTGTTCTATGGTGGGAATGCCTTGAGTATATGGCTCTTGGCTCTGTAGCATCTTTTTCCACATTCTCCACACTTAATTTGATGGAAGATCTTGTATTTATAGTGTGGATTTGAATGTTACCGTTGGAGAGAATCACATTCAAATCCTTACTATTATGTAAGTTCTGCAGCTTCTTCAGGCTGGTTGTCTTCCTCTCATTGGTCCACGTCAGCTGAATTCAAAAGTCTATATTCTTCAGTTTCTTCTAAGTCTTCAGGTTTCTCTGAGTCTCCAGGTTTCTCTGAGTGTCAGTGTCTTCAGTGACATACTGAGTCTCCATGTCTATTGAGTCTTGATTTTACATCTTAGTGTCTTGATTCTATCTTGAGTCTTGATTCTATCTAGTCTTGGTGTCTTGATGTTTCTTGTGTCTTGAAACATCTTGAGTCTTGATTAATTCTTGAGTCTTGATTTTCTCTTTGAGTCTTGATTTTCTCTGAGTCTTTAGTTTCTTGAAACTTCTTGATCTTGATTTCTTCATAAACTTCTTGAGTCTTGATTTCTTGAATTCTTGAGTCTCGAGTTTCTTGATTTAGCGAGACTTCTGCCCGCCGGACCTTATACGTCGGGCATCTTGACAATTTCGGCTTCTGGGTTGACTCTTGGTCCGGACATCGTCGACCCTCGAGCCACTTTTACTTCTTGACCTCGGGTCGGCTTGACTTCAGTATCGATTTCTTCTTTTTGTCGATCGGCTCGGTGATCAGATCAACACATCTTCAGGTCAACATCTCAGGATAGCATCAGGTCAGTACATCAGGTTATCATATCTGATCTCGATCACTCCTGATCTTGATCAGTCTTATCTGCTCATCTTCTGATCTGCAACCTTCTCTTCTGATTTGTTGGCTTTAGCTTTTCTTCACATTTGATTTGCACAGCTCATCAGTTAACTCCGGAACTCATCTAACTCATCTGATCTCGATCAGTCTTGTCTGCAGCCTCATGTGATCTCGATCATCTACTTCTGATTTCATGTGTTCCCCCTCAACTTGTTCTTTCGTTCCCCCTCAACTTGTTATCTATAAATTAGCTTGAATAACACAAGTTGATAATGTTTTGGCATAATTCATCAAAACTAAAATATCCTAACAATTTCTCCCTTTTTGATAATGAAGGCAAAACATTAAAATATATGCATTTTTAAAGAAAACGGGTTTTCATTTAAAAAGATCAGTTCAGGTGATCACATTAAAAGTGATCTTTTGAACTCCTGCTATGATACCAATTGTTTGTCCCGATTTGAAAATTCATTAGTGCGGAAAATACCAATTGATGCATATAAAACAGGGGTGAGGTCAGAGTGATTCTAATTACTCTTTTTTTTTGTTTTTAAGAACGATGTGTGTTTTGCTTATAAACAAATGCATATGAAAAGATAAGAACGTAAAGCAATAAAGAACACAACAAAGTATAGTGGTTCGGAGACTCAAGCTCCTACATCCACTCTCCCTGTTCCTAGGAAAATTCCTTCAAACTGGACTTATCACCCTCTCGGGTTCGCCTCTAGATATTTAACGAGCTCTCACTCAAACTGGACTTATCACCCTCTCGGGTTCGCCTCGGGACTTATCACCCTTCAAGGGATCGCCTACAAGATTTCAGGCTAACTCACTTCTTCTACAGATTTTTCTGTCTGACTCACTGCAGCTTACTAACTCTTTCCAACTTCACACAAACTACCTAACAATAGGGTTCGGGTTTGGTTGATGTCTCCAACTAGGGTGAGATTTTCCCGTACATTTGTTTAGCCTCAATGCTAAGGTTGGGAAAATCTCTCTAAGCTTAGGATATATCGTGGGTTGCTTAGATTGGGTTTTAGAACACTCTTGAATATATTTGTATATCTACAGACTTGTGTTCTATGGTGGGAATGCCTTGAGTATATGGCTCTTGGCTCTGTAGCATCTTTTTTCACATTCTCCACACTTAATTTGATGGAAGATCTTGTATTTATAGTGTGGATTTGAATGTTACCGTTGGAGAGAATCACATTCAAATCCTTACTATTCTGTAAGTTCTGCAGCTTCTTCAGGCTGGTTGTCTTCCTCTCATTGGTCCACGTCAGCTGAATTCTAACGGCTATATTCTTCAGTTTCTTCTGAGTCTTCAGGTTTCTCTGAGTCTCCAGGTTTCTCCGAGTCTCAGTGTCTTCAGTGACATACTGAGTCTCCAGGTCTATCTGAGTCTTCAGGTTTATCTGAGTCTCAGTGTCTTCAGTGACATACTGAGTCTTCAGTTCTATCTGAGTCTTCAGGTCTATCTGAGTCTCAATGTCTTTAGTGACATACTGAGTCTTCAGAAACTTACTGAGTCTTCAGTTACTTATTGAGTCTTCAGTTTTCTCTGAGTCTTCAGTTTTCTCTGAGTCTTTAGTTTCTTCAGAAACTTACTGAGTCTTCAGTTTCTTCAGAAACTTACTGAGTCTTCAGTTTCTTGAAACTTACTGAGTCTCAGGCTTCTTTATTCAGCAAACTTCTCTTGGCGGACCTTATACGTCGGGCATCTTGACACTTTCGAGCTTCTTGAGTTGACTCTTCTGAATCGGACATCCACCCCCTCGAGTCACTTTTTGCTTCTTGACCACTAAGCTCACTTGACTCGGGCTATCTGATTTCTTCTTGCTTGATCTGATCAGCTCGGCTGATCAGATCAACACATCTTCAGGTCAACATCTCAGGATAGCATCGGTCGATTGTCGAGGTTAACTTATCGAGGTTATCATATCACGATCTCGATCACGTCGATCTGTGTCGATCTTATCTGCTCATCTTCTGATCTGCAACCTTCTCTTCTAATTTGCTGGCTTTAGCTTTTCTTCACATTTGATTTGCCTGACTCATCGATTAACTTTCGAAACTCATCTAACTCATTCGATCTCGTCGGTCTCTAAATCTAGACCTCGTCGATCTCGATCATCTACTTCTGATTTCGTGAGTTCCCCCTCAACTTGTTCTTTCGTTCCCCCTCAACTTGTTATATGTAAATTAGCTTGAATAACACAAGTTGATAATGTTTTGGCATAATTCATCAAAACTAAAATATCCCAACAATTTCCCCTTTTTTGATAATGAAGCCAAAACATTAAAATATATGCATTTTTAAAGAAAATGGGTTTTCGTTTAAAAAGATCAGTTCAGGTGATCACTTTAAAAGTGATCTTTTGAACTCCTGATCTGATACCAATTGTTTGTCCCGATTTGAAAACTCATTAGTGCGGAAAATACCAATTGATGCATATAAAACAGGGGTGAGGGCAGAGTGATTCCAATTACTCTTTTTTTTTTGCTTTTAAGAACGATGTGTGTTTTGCTTATACACGAATGCATATGACAAGATAAGAACGTAAAGCAATAAAGAACACAAAAAGTATAGTGGTTCAGAGACTCAAGCTCCTACATCCACTCTCCCTGTTCCTAGGAAAAATCCTTCAAACTGGACTTATCACCCTCTCAGGCTCGCCTCCAGATATTTAACGAGCTCTCACTCAAACTGGACTTATCACCCTCTCGGGTTCCCCTCGGGACTTATCACCCTTCACGGGATCGCCTACAAGCTTTCAGGCTAACTCAATGTAGCTTACTCACTTCTTCTACAGAGTTTTCTGGCTGACTCACTGCAGCTTACCAACTCTTTACAACTTCACACAAAATACCTAACAATAGGGTTTGGGTTTGGTTGATGTCTCCAACTAGGGTGAGATTTTCCCGTACATTTGTTTAGCCTCAATGCTAAGGTTGGGAAATCTCTCTAAGTTTAGGATATATCGTGGGTTTCTTAGATTGGGTTTTAGAACACTCTTGAATATATTTGTATATCTACAGACTTGTGTTCTATGGTGGGAATCCCTTGAGTATATGGCTCTTGGCTCTGTAGCATCTTTTCTCACATTCTCCACACTTAATTTGATGTAAGATCTTGTATTTATAGTGTGGATTTGAATGTTACCATTGGAGAGAATCAAATTCAAATCCTTACTATTCTGTAAGTTCTGCAGCTTCTTCAGGCTGGTTGTCTTCCTCTCATTGGTCCACGTCAGCTGAATTCTAACGGCTATATTCTTCAGTTTCTTCTGAGTCTTCAGGTTTCTCTGAGTCTCCAAGTTTCTCTGAGTCTCAGTATCTTAAGTGACATACTGAGTCTCCAGGTCTATCTGAGTCTTCAGGTTTCTCTGAGTCTCCAGGTTTCTCTGAGTCTCAGTGTCTTGATGACATCTTGAGTCTCCGTGTCTATCTCGAGTCTTGAGTCTCCCGGAGTCTCGGTGTCTTGATGACATCTTGAGTCTTGATTCTATCTAGTCTTGGTCTACTCGAGTCTCAATGTCTTGATGACATCTTGAGTCTTGAAACTTCTTGAGTCTTGATTTTCTCTGAGTCTTCAATTTTCTCCGAGTCTTGATTTCTTGAAACTTACTAAATCTTGATTTCTTTAGAAACTTATTGAGTCGATTTCTTGAAACTTCTTGGAGTCTTCGATTTCTTGAAACTTCTTGAGTCTCGGAGTTTTCTTGATTGACCGAGACTTCTCTTGGCGGACCTTATGCGATCGGGCATCTTGACACTTTCGGGCTTCTTGAGTTCAGCTCTTGAATTCGAGACATCGACCCTCAGGTCACTTTTTATACTTGACCCTTAGGTCAACTTGACTCGAGCTATTTGATTTCTTCTTGCACGATCGATCGACTCTCTTGATCGGATCAACACATCTTCAGTCAACATCTCGGGATAGCATCGGTCAAGACATCGAGGTTAGCATATCAGGTTATCATATCTGATCTTGATCACGTCTGATCTTGATCAGTCTTATCTGCTCATCTTCTGATCTGCAACCTTCTCTTCTGATTTGCTGGCTTTAGCTTTTCTTCACATTTGATTTGCACAGCTCATCAGTTAACTCCAGAACTCATCTAACTCATCTGATCTCGATCAGTCTCGTCTGCAGCCTCTTCTAATCTCGATCATCTACTTCTGATTTCGTTCGTTCCCCCTCAACTTGTTATCTGTAAATTAGCTTGAATAACACAAGTTGATAATGTTTTGGCATAATTCATCAAAACTAAAATATCCCAACAGTTTTTATTTTTATTTCTTTTAACTTCTATTCTCAAAATTCATTACTCTTTCAACTGCACCTCAGAGTTTAATGGTGGTGAACGTTTTTTTGCTAAATTGAAAAAAAAAATTGCAATATATATATTTAAAAAATCTAACTGATTTGGCCATGGTATTTGGGTTATTCAAGTGATCAAGAATTGCAAAATTTGATACTTATTTTAAAAAATTAATATGATGTTGTAGCTAGAAATGAATTATATATATATATATTCTTTTTTAAGGAAAAAAAATCTTATATTCTAATTAATGAGTATTAAGAAACATTTCAAAGACAATTTAATTGATTTGTGTATATCTCTAATTGATATGATTATTTGTATATTTAAAAATAAAATTTTGACCAAAATTCAGTTCTATTGTGTATATACTGGGGCAATATCATAAAAAATATTATTGGTGTTGGGATTGTTGGAGCCTGAGTGAACGTGGAAGTCAGAGGACGGGAGGCGCACCTGCTCGATCGAGCACCTCGATTTCTAGAGCCGAGCAGGCGCTCGAGCAGGCAACGTGATTGAGCAGAACCGCTCGACCAAGGCCCGTGGTCGAGCGGGTTCCGCAGCCTGAAAACGGGATTAGGGCTTCGGCCCATGTCTTTGTTTAAATACCTTGACTCATTGTATTTGCCTCTTTGTACGAAAAACACACGAAAATAGTGAATCTCCTGGCTTGGTAGTGCCCCCAGACGTAGTCATTCCTGACGAACTGGGTAACCAAATTGTTTGTCTCTAAATTCCTAGTTCCATTATTTTCTCCATAATTGCTTGTTTAAAATCCTAACAACTGGTATCAATAGCATCAGGTTAGAGGGATCTGCTGAGAGCAACTATGATGGCTGAAGGGAAATCGCCTGTTGAGAAGTTTGATGGAACGGATTTTGGATTCTGAAAATTGCAGATCGAGGATTACCTGTACGGTAAAGATCTATATCAACCATTGGGTGAACAGCCTGAAGACATGAAGGACGAAGAGTGGAAGTTGCTGGATAGGAAGGTGATGAGTGTGGTTCGTCTGTCGTTATCCAGGAACATCGCCCTACATACGATAAAAGCAAAAACCACAAAGAAGATGCTGGAGATATTGAATGAGATGTATGAAAAACCGTCTACATCAAACAAGGTTCATCTGATGTGGAGGTTATTCAACCTGAGGATGGCAGAGGATACTGTGGTAGCCAACCATCTCAACGAATTCAATATGATTATAGCCCAATTGAGTTCGGTTGAGATTGATTTTGATAATGAAGTTCAAGCCCTAATTTTATTGTCTTCTTTACCAGAAAGTTGGAGTGGGACGATGACGGCTGTTAGTGCTTCAGCGGGTAAGGTGAAACTAACATTTGATGAGGTGAGAGATTTTATCATGAGCGAAGAAATTCGCAGGAAAGAGTTGGGTGTGGCCACAGGATCTGCTTTGAGTTCGGGAAACATAGGCAGATCTGAATTCAAGGGGAAGCCAAATCGGGGTAGATCGAAGTCAAGGGGCAAAGATAAGTCCAAGAAGGATAAGAGTCAGGTTGAGTGTTACAATTGTCATGAGCTTGGTCATTACAAGAGGGAGTGTAAGGCACAGGCTAAGGCACAAGGGAATGCACCAAACAAGAATGAGAACTCAGCCAACGTTGCCACTGATGAGGACTCAGATGCATTGATTCTGAGTGTAAGCAGTCCATTGGAGTCGTGGGAGTTAGATTCTGGAGCATCGTTTCATTCTTGAAGCAGTGCTGACGTAATTGAGAAGTATACTTCCGGGAACTTTGGGAGGGTTTATCTAGCTGATGATAAGCCTCTGGAAATCAAAGGGAAGGGGGATGTTCGGATTAAGACACCAAATGGGACTGTGTTACAGTTGAAAGATGTGAGACACATTCCTGGTTTGAAGAGGAATTTGATTTCAGTTGGGCAACTTGATGATGAGGGCTACAAGGTGACTTTTGGGTGTAACATGTGGAAGATATCCAAAGGTGTCATGGTAGTGGCTCGAGAAAATAAAAAGGGGACGTTGTATATGACAGGCAACACCCGGGATAGCATTGCTCTTGCAAGTGAAAATGGGAATGCAAATATGTGGCATTGTCGTCTAGGCCACATGAGTGAAAAGGGGATGAAAGTTATGTGCTCGAAGGGTAAACTGTCAGACCTTAAGACAGTTGACATTGGTTTGTGTGAGAACTGTGTATTCAGAAAACAGAAAATGGTGAGGTTTTCGAAGGGAGGCAGAGCTTTGAAGAAGCAGAAGCTGGAGTTAGTTCACAGTGATTTGTCGGGTCCAGCACCAGTGACATCCCTTGGTGGAGCATCATATTACATGACTCTCATTGACGACTCTACGAGGAAGGTATGGGTTTATTTCTTGAAAAATAAGTCTGATGTATTTAATGCTTTCAGGAAGTGGAAGACCCTTGTAGAATCTGAAACATGTCTCAAGGTGAAGTGTTTGAGATCTGATAATAGTGGAGAGTACGAGCTCCGTAAGTTCAAGGAATTCTGTGAGGCGAACGAAATTCGGATGGAGAAAACCGTGAGAGGAACCCCACAGCAGAATGGCGTGGCAGAACGTATGAATAGGACCCTATGTGAACGTGCTAGAAGCATGAGATTGAAGTGTGGGCTGCCAAAGATGTTTTGGGTAGAGGCAGTTAACACAGCAGCTTACTTGATAAACAGAGGACCCTCAACTCCTTTGAAAAATGGCATACCGGAGGAGGCCTGGTCGGGAAAGGAGGTAAATCTGTCTTTTCTTCGAGTATTTGGGTGTGTTGCATATGTTCATGTTGATGCTATGAGTAGAAGTAAGCTAGATGCTAAATCTGTTAAGTGTACATTTGTTGGATATGGTGGTGATGAGTTTGGCTATCGATTTTGGGATGAGGAAAACCGAAAGATAATTCGTAGTCGAGATGTCATATTTAATGAACAGGTGATGTACAAAGACAGATTGGGGATATCCAAAGAAGGTGGTTCTAAGACTCAGGTTGTGGAATTGGACATTTTGAACTCGGGTGGGAGCAAGGGGGTTCTGGATGATCAGGTGATTGTTGAGGAAGAACCAAGTACACCACCACCAACAATTCCGCTGCGGAGATCCACGAGAGATCGGAGATCTCCTGATAGGTATTCACCCTCCCTCCATTATTTATTGTTAACTGATGGTGGTGAACCTGAATGTTATGCAGAGGCCACACATAGTGAACAGGTGGACAAGTGGAAACTTGCAATGGATGATGAGATGAATTCATTGATGACCAACGGAACTTGGGAGCTAGTTGAGCTTCCTAAGGGCAAGAAAGCACTGCATAACAAGTGGGTTTACAGAATAAAAGAGGAGGCTGATGGAAGCAAACGCTACAAGGCAAGATTGGTTGTGAAGGGGTTTCAGCAGAAACATGGTATTGACTATACTGATGTTTTTACTCCAGTGGTGAAGCTAACTACCATTCGATTAGTTCTGAGTCTGGTGGCTGCAGAAAATTTGGCGTTAGAACAGATGGACGTGAAAACTTCCTTTCTTCATGGTGATTTAGATGAGGACATCTACATGAAGCAACCGGAGGGATACTTGTCTAAGGGGAATAGTGAGCTAGTTTGCAAATTGAAGAAGAGCTTGTATGGTATGAAACAATCTCCATTACAGTGGTACAAGAAGTTTGATGGGTTCATGCACGAGATTGAGATCAATAGGTGTGAGGCTGACCATTGCTGTTACTTCAAGAGGTATGATGATGGTTATATCATTTTGCTATTATATGTTGATGACATGTTGATAGCAGGCTCTAGTGCTCGGGAGGTGAGCAAGTTGAAGGAAAAATTGTCTGAAAGGTTTGCTATGAAGGAACTTGGAGAGGCCAAGCAAATCTTAGGAATGTGAATCGATCGTGATAAGGTGGCAGGAAAGTTGTATCTTTCACAGGCTGAATACATTAAGAAAGTCTTGGAGAGATTTAGTATGGAAGATGCAAAGCCAGTTCGGGTCCCGTTGGGAAGTCAGTTCAAGCTATCCAACAAGGACTCACCTAGTATGCTTCAGCAATTTGAAGTTTGATGTATGCCATGGTGTGTACAAGACCAGATATTGCACAAGCGGTGGGAGTTGTTAGCCGGTTTATGGGCAATACGATTAAGCAACATTGGGAGGCGATAAAGTGGATCCTAAGGTACTTGAGAGGTACTACTGAACAAGCTTTGTGCTTTGAGGGCAAAAGCGTTGGGTTGGCAGGATATGTTGATGCAGACTTGGCATCAAATGATCTTGACAAAAGGAGAAGTACTACAGGGTATGTGTTTACTTTTGGTGGTACAACAATCTCTTGGGCTTCTAAGTTGCAAAAGATCGTAGCTCAGTCCACTGCAGAAGCAGAGTACGTTGCAGTCACTAAGGCTAGTAAAGAAATGGGTTTGGTTGCAGAATTTGTCGTGTGAGTTGGGGAAGGAGCAAATGGATAGTATTCTGTATAGTGACAGTCAGAGTGTTATTCACTTGGCGAAGAATTCGGCCTTTCACTCAAGGACGAAGCACATCGAGTTGAGGTGTTGGGATATTTTAGTTTTGATGAATTATGCCAAAACATTATCAACTTGTGTTATTTAAGTTAATCTACAGATAACAAGTTGAGGGGGAACAAGAGAACAAGTTAAGGGGGAACTCATGAAATCAGACGAAGATGATCGAGATCAGACTAGGCTGCAGACGAGGCTGATAGAGATCAGATGAGTAGGATGAGTTCCGAGTTAACTGATGAGCAGAACAAAAAGATGCAGTGTGCTGATGCAGTGCAGAAATCAGAACCGATGAACTGTGAAATCAGATCTGATGAACTATGAAATCAGAACTGATGAACAGTGAAATAAGATCTGATGAACTGTGAAATCAGAACTGATGAACAGTGAAATCAAAACCGATGAACAGTGAGATCAGATTCGATGAACAGTGAAATCAGATCCGATGAACAGTGATTTCAGCACACCACAATTCTGCAGACCAGATTTCTACAGATCAGATTTCAGCGAACCAGATCAGGCGACCAGAATCAGAAGAGATGAACAGTAATATGGCGAGATGATCAGATCCGTTAGACACATAAAAGCAGCTGGCCAATAAGAAGATAACACGCATATGGATGTGACATAAAGCTGCAAACAACAGTGCAAAAGGACAAAGAAAAACTTGAAGATTATTAGTATGGATTTAAATATTACTGTCCAACGGTAATATTCAAATCCACACTATAAATATATTACACTATCTTCAAAAGAAGATAATGGAGGATCTGCAAAGTGAAGATTAAAGCCAAATATTCAAGCATCCCCATTCAAGAACACAGAGAATTAAATATCCAAATTTACCCTAGAGTGTTCTTCATTGTATCTAAGTAAAAATTCCATATCATAAGCTTAGAGAGATTTTCCCAACCTTAGCTTAAAGGCTAAAACAATGTAAGGGAAAATCTCACCTAGTTGAAAATAACTCCAAACCCAAACCCTTTCTTGAGAGAGAATTAGTGGTTAAGTAAGGTAGTTAATCGGCAATCCAGTGAGGGAGATAAGTCCCGTTTGAGTGAGAACTTGGTAAACATCTAAGCAATCCCGAAAGGGAGGGTAGGCGGTACCTTAGAGGGTGATAAGTCTCGTTTGAGTGAGAACTCGGTAAACATTTGTTGGTTAAGTTGGTGCCCCATGAAGGGAAGAGTGGATGTAGGACGAGTTGTCTGAACCACTATAAAATCGTGTGTTCTTTACTGCTTTATGTCCTTACTTGCCATATGCATTTGATTATAAGCAAAACACATGGTTTAAAAAGAAAAATTTTAAAGTCACCTCCCATTGAGATTTTACGAGTTTTAAATCGAGTTTTTCGGGACCAACATGAGGTATCATTAAATCTGTTACCTCATTGAGAACAAGATCTTATAGCTGATGAAGATCCGGGGAAGTGAGAATCCTGCTGACATGTTGACTAAGGTTGTGACCGTAGAGAAGTTGAAGTTATGCATGACTTCAACTGGCCTTGGTAACTGAGCATAAGGCCCGGACCTACTACCAGTTAGAGAAACCGTTGGAACAGAGGAGACAAGTTACAGTTGGAGTCAGTCTCCAGGTGAGAGATTGTTGGGATTGTTGGAGCCTGAGTGAAAGGGGAAGTCAGAGGACGGGAGGCGCTCGACCAAGCATTGTGGTCGAGCACATCTGCTCGATCGAGCACCTCAATTTCCAGAGCCGAGCAGGCGCTCGAGCAGGCAATGTGATCGAGTGGAACCGCTCGACCAAGGCCCGTGGTCGAGCGGGTTCAGCAGCCTGAACGCGGGATTAGGGCTTTGGCCCATTTTTTTGATTAAATACCTTGACTCATTGTATTTGCCTCTTTGTACGAAAAACACATGAAAATAGTGAATCTTCTGGCTTGGTAATGCCCCCAGACGTAGTCATTCCTGACGAACTGGGTAACCAAATTGTTTGTCTCTAAATTCCTAGTTCCATTATTTTCTCCAGAATTGCTTGTTTAAAATCCTAATAGTATCAATTAATAAATACTAAATATTCTAATTACTAGTAATTACTTAGAAATACTCCTAAACACTAAAATTTATAAATTGTCATAATTTATAACAAAATAATAACTTGGTAATAAAAATGATTAAATATTGAAAAATTAAGTAATAAATTATAAATAAATAGAATTAATTACTAAATAAATGAATAACCTAAACACTATAAATAATTAAAATATTTACAAAATTTAATAATAAATAGTACTCTCTCCGTCCTAATTTTGATTATCTGGTTACTGTAGATCCGGAGTTTAAGAAAAGTGAGAAATAATAGTATTAAATGGTGTAAAGTGTTGGACTTTAGAGGCACGTAAACAGTAATAAATGCGCAACGGAAGTAAACAATTCACCAACAACAAACATATGATTGCATAAAAGATTACAATAATCATAACGAGAAATCTTATAGTAACTCGAGAGCAGATTTCTCAAATACGGTATCCACGTAATCCCCAATCACGGACTTGTACGGATTTGCCAGTGTTGAATCCCGAGACAAATTTGCTAGGAAAATTCTAACTCTAGATCTTATAGAGAAAATATGAATTAACGTTATTTGTGAATTCTCAAGAGCTCATATATATAGGGAGAGGTCCAGCTTAAATCTTAAGCTAACTTGATTAGGAAATAAAATCCCTAATCTTATAAAATAAATCTCTTAGATTTATTTCTCAAATATAAAATCTCTGCGGATTTATTTCCCATGTATATCAAATATCTACAGATTTGATTCCAAATATATTAAATCCTATAATAATATTCCATATATTATTATTGGGAATCCTACTTAATTAAATCCAATTTAATTAAACATTAATAATAATTAATTCTAAATTAATCTATTATTAATTAATTCTCCATAAATTAAATATTAAATCCAATTTAACATTTAATCAACCAACTATAATCCGTAAAAGGGAACTACTTGTTGTGTGACCCATAGGCCCTCATATATCGAGCGATTAGTCAAACTAACTGTCTTAATTGAACCCTAGACAATAAATCAAACATTCTCAATAAATGAGGTACGTTGCAAGAAACATTCAACTACCTGTAACTGAAACATAGGCTATTACGATTTCCTCCTTTCATTCTCGAATACTCGATTAAGTCTTGAACATGATGAAGTGTCTATTCAAATAACTTAATCATATTATCTCTAATCACTAATTGATCATGTATGTCACACTTAGCCACAAAGTCTAAGTTGACGTGCATCGGCCGATGACTTAGATCCAATTATGATGAGAAGACGAGTATTCTCTCTAAATCCACATTGAGGAATGAATCATATTCTCGTCTCAACTACCAAGCACATGCATTTCGTGATGAACTCAATCTAAGCCATATCTACCCATGGAAGGGTGCAAGCGTCGGTCATGGTCAAAGTTCATCACTCCACGCATGTCGTGCGTATTTAACCTCAAGTCAAAGGAGTATCGCATCACTCCCACTAACCTAGACACCCGTAGACACATATTGTGGAATTACATCAAACGGTTTCTCGGATGGGTATACCAATACCCTCTAAGGTATCTGTGCATCCATCATGAGATGCCTAGTATCTCGTAGTAAGTGAAATATTACTACACTCCCTAAGAGTATGATGCAGATCGCACACCAATCTCAATTGCATCATCAATATCCCATTCTTGATGATCCTTGATCGAGGTCATTTGAGAATCATGCTTAAGTCATTTGAGTTCTCACAATCCCAATGACATCAATGACTCATGGGAACACTTGCATGAATAAATGCAAACAATCAAACATAATATTCAAACAAGTGTATTGACATACATTAATATTAAACGAACTATAATATTAAACCAAACTGGATATCATCTAGTATTATGTCCTTACAATAGATTATCTTTAGGACACTAACAATAACATAAAGTGGGTTTGGTGGAGGGGCATGAATGTCAATTCAACTTTAAAAAAGGTGTTTTTCATTATTATTGAATTATGTAAAGTGGATTTAGTGTGTGTAGTGGAGTGATATGTGATGTAAATAAGTGTTGTTTGTAAGGGTTATTGTTTTGTAAAGAAAATTGCTTTATTTCCTTTTTAGGAAATGACCAATCTAAATTAGGACACCTATTTATGGAAAGTGGCCAATTTAAATTAGAACGGAGGGAGTAAGACTTAAATATTGAAGACTAGAATTAAGTGATAAAGAAATAATAATTTTATTTTACTAATACAAAACACAACGAATTAAACATTACATAACACACTGAATTAAAAAGAATACAAAGAGGCATACTTTCGTAAGATGGTTGTTGGAGTTATTTTTAACCTTACAACACAATAGTTCTACATTTCTTAAAAATAAAAAATACTCACATTATGTTCTACTTTTCTTGAATTGAAGATACTCCCACAATAGTTATCTGGTAAAAAGCCGATATTAGTATGAATGCATAACCACCTGCACCAAATTATATAACAATTAATACATTAGAATATATAACAAAAAATAATTTGGGTAGGAACAAATATACCAAGTTTAAAGTTTATTACAATAATACTAATGGTTAGCATTTTATGAATTTTATTTTGAGCACTGCGTTTATTATGTCCAGGTTCTCCGCATATGGAACACTTTCTAACAACAACCCTCCTGGGAGCTTCAGGGAGGTTGGTTGTGGTAGTTGATTCTTGGCACGTAGAACGAACATGCGATTTTCGTCTTGAGGTTGATGTTTCTAATCCATATGATTATCTACTTTGTCGTGGTCGGCCAGCTTGCCTAGGTTGCGTAAGTGGATAACACCTCGTGGAGTTTACCCATTCCGAGTTGTCCTAGCGGTCAGGGTGAGGCACCGATAAAATCTTACCTCCCCACATCCGTCTAAGACACTCAGTCTTGTAATAGTGGTTGATAAACTCACTTATGGGGTAATTAGTATATCTATAATATTAAAAAAAAACAATTAATGCACAACACACCATACGATTTATATATAATGTATAAGAGGTCGAACAAAAATCAATATGGGTACCTAATAGCCGCAACAGCATGAGTACATGACATCAAAAACCCTTGAAACTCTTCATTATCACATTTCCCATGCATCAAATCGACAACGAAGAACTCTGAAAATCGACACCTTGTACTATTGGTTATCTCCCAAACTCGTGACAAATTGCTTGCTTGCTTGCATCTTGACATCAATCATTTTCTTGGAAACTTCTGGACAAAGAACCTTCTTATGCGCCCATGTTGCATCACGTCGTTCCGTGAACTAAGACTCAATATTTGTTCTCAGACATTCAAGCATATATACAATTAGAAGCCTCCGAGCCCAAAGTAACTTTTTATTCCAAGACTCAGCAGCATTAGAGGTCATAAATTCATAACGTTTAACAGGACAACATACTCGGGCCCATCTTTTAGGATCCGTAGTGTTAAGCTTATGCATTAAACGTCCACTTGGATCAGCACGTTGTAATGTATCCATGCAACTACAAAAAAAAGTATGATCAATTTCACAACACAAACCTATATATAACGAGATTATCAATTCATACATATAACTAAATAAAAAATATACCTGAGGTATTCCGAATGACAATGAGTGTATGCACCCTAATAAAATTATTGAACCACATGCTTTCCATATGAAACTAACTTCTATTTCATATGATAATAGCAAAATCCGTGTTTGGCTTCAAGATACAATGCAGCAACAAAATGAATGATGCTCGCATGCTGATCAGAAACAAACAACAAATGTGGGGGACAATCACAAGCTTCTCGTAAGCAACGAAGAAACCATGTCCATGATTCATTGCACCCAACTGTTGAGATGCTTTATGCCAGGATCTATCGGGATGGACTTATAAACACAAATTTAAATTAACAATTATTACTAGCATGAATCAACCTAAGTGAATTCAAATAATAATTAATCCAACAACAACATGTAAATAATATTTCACGTCAAGGATCCTAGCATGCGGAATTTCTAGGAGTTTACGTAAACATATCCGTTGGAGAGACAGTCGTTGAGACAGACAGGATTAAGTAACTATCTACCAACCAAAAGTCCTTCTCAAGTATTCTCAAGTCCTCGTTCAATAACCCGATGGAAGGTTCTCCAATGAACAATTTATAAAACAAAGGAAAAATAAATAATTGTTGCACCACCTTTGTGGATTTTTTATTTTTACAACTCATGGAATTGTGTTTTTCATCCCCTATTTATATAGAGGGGGTTGGACGAAATTAGGCTCAAAATAGGATTAGGAAAGATCTTTTCTTGATCTCCAAGAAATCTTGAATATATCTCATATATTCTTCTTTCCATGTGTATTTTTTCACAAAAATCTCACACCCCTTTTTATGCCTTATTTTCGAAAATAATAGGGAGATCCTCAAGATTGGATCTTTCTTGAATTTATGAGATATTCTTGTATTCCAAGAATACATATATTTTTCTATAAAATCTTTTCAAGAAAATCTTTCTCTTTTATTTCTCTATGATTTTCGAAAATTACCCATTAAAGAGGCCAAGTGGGAGATTTCTTGAATTTATGGGATAATCTTGTATTGCAAGAATACTTATCTCCTTTCCATAAAATATTTTCAAGAAAAACCTTCTCCCTCTTTTCTTTAATTAATTTCAAAAAATAAGGAAAAATAATGCAACAAATATTTAATTTATTTTAAGCACCTTTTATTAATGGACTTTAATTGGGCTGCTTGTGGGGCCTTTAGGATAATTAATATGGACCTCCCAATGGGCTTCTTGTTGGGAAATTAGGGGTGCCCGGATCTATTCGAGTTGAATTTAAATACATATTTAAATTAATTAATTAATTACTAACATGAATTAATCCTAATTAATTCAACATAATAATCAACAAACAAATAAACATCATGCGTACACGTATTTCACGTAAAACCTAAGCATGCGGAATCTAGGAATTACGTAAATACTAACCTCTCTAGAGACAACCGTTGAGACGTTGGATCAACCTAAAGTGTCTTCTCAAATATGTCCCACGTCCACAAACGTAATCCGATGGGAGAATTATCAACGAACGATTTTAATCTTTAAAGGAGAAAGGAAAAATTTTGGCTACCACCTTTGTGGATTTCTAATTTTTCCAACACATGGAATTGCCCTTGGGGATGAAAAATTCATCCCCTATTTATAATAGTAAGGGGTTCGAAATTTTTGCCCTAGGAATAAGATGGGAAAATCTTTTTCTTGATCTCCAAGAAATCTTGAATATACCCAATATATTCTTTTCTCCATATTTAAAATATTCCACAAAAATCTCACCTCCTAATATTAAGGGAATTTTCGAAAATTCCAATTAGTTAGGAAAGAAATAAGATCTTTGACTTTTCTTGAATATATGGGATAATCTTGTATTCCAAGAATACATATCCCATAAAATCTTTCCAAGAAAATCTTTTCTCTCTTCCTACCCAATATTTTCGAAAATAATATAGGAAAAATAGGCCAAAATATTTTCTTCTCCTTTTCATTAATTGGACTTTAGTTTGGGCTATTTAAGGGGCCTTTAGGAGAATTAAGATTGGACCTCCAATGGGCTATGAAGCTTTAATATTTAGCCAAAATATTATTCAAGCCCATTTAATATTAATTTACTCCACTATAAAATTAATATTCAACTATCCATCTGTAGGTCCAGAACGAGTTTCGTGAGGGCAGAAGTCTAGAGGGGAGGGGTGAATAGACTTCTGAAAAAAAATTCGTGCAGATCAGGTGTGATTGTAGTTTGCCTGATCAGAGTGCAAGTGAATCAGTTTGGACTGATATCCAACTTACTGATCGCCTGAGGGCAGATCAGTTCGGTGTCTATCAGTTTAACTGATAGTGCGGAAGCTAGTTTATACCCGTGTGAAAAACCAGTTTATGACACAACAGATTCCGAGGTTGTTTTCAATCAGCTGACTATGGAGTCTATATGATTAGATCAGTAGCTTGGTGCTAGCTGATCCTAACTCAGAATATGTTTGCAGTTTTAATCAAGTTGTGTGCAATAGTGTAAATCAGTTAATGAAACAAGTAAATGCACACAAGATTTATAGTGGTTCCGACAACCAGTCCTACGTCCACTCTTCCCTATGACAAGGGGCACCAACTTAACCAACTTGGACTTAGTTTATTGTGTTGGTCCAACACATTACACCAACAGATATTTATAGAGTTCTCACTCAATCGATCCTAGAAATCAGAACTAGAAACCCTAGTCTGAAATCTTGCAAAACAAACTTAACCTAACTTTGGGATTTGGTAAAGGTTTGTTGTTTGTTCCAACTGGAAATCTATCCTAGTATTTGTGTAGCCTAAAAGCTAGAGGATGAGATTTATGTGCTAAGAACTATGAGATGAACACTTAGAAAATAATCTTCAAGGTTGTGTTCTTTGTGCGGAAATTATCAAGAAGCTCAGAAGAGTAATCCCATATTTATAGACCTTGAAATCAAAGAGCCGTTGGAGAGCAATTTGAATTTCCGGCTATATTTGGTAGATATGCAGGATTTGATGTGACGTGCTTCAGGGACGGCATGGCGAAAGTGTGAATAGTTGTCCTTTCTAGCCGTTTGACTAAGCAGCGCCGAATCCTACATTGTCAGCTTGTTCATACGTGTCTTGCTTTCATTGGTTAACAAGTACAACATATCAGTGTTTGTTCACCAACTAAAGTTGACATTCTTCTTGTCCGGATTAACAACGTATGATTTGTGAAACATCAGTTGATACCTGATGTAGGCTGACCTGATCAGATAAAACTGATCAGTCTACCTGATTGAGTCTTCTGGTGCCAGTTGTCTTAGCTCAACTAGCAGACTCGACTGATGCAGGTCTTCTGGTCTGATCTTCTGGTAGTCATCTGATCTTCAGGTCTTCTGAATTTGAGCTTCATGTTTTCACCTAATCATCTGACTTTATCAGATCGTCTGATCTTCTGTCTTTCCCTTGTCTTCTGGCCTTCTGACTTCAGCTGGTCTTTTGTTCTTCTCAGCTGGTCTTTTGTTCTTCTGATCTGACCTATACATATTGAGTTCCCCCTCAATATGTGACCTATCTTATACATCAGTTGTTCTATACAATAATTATCAACTGGTCATCTTATAACTGGTATTTAAAAACATCAGTCAGCTAACAGGTCTGACTGGTCCTATTACATATATTTTGGAACTTTCATCAAAACTCTAAATTTCCCAACACCATCTTAACTCACATTACGACTTCACAATAATATGGCTCCCGGTCATTATTTCCTGCATTTAAGATTATCTTAGTTCATTAATTAATTAAGTCACTGAACAGACTTTATATTAATTAATATATTTGTCCTTGGAGTAAAGACAACTTAATATTATTATCCATACCGGAAATAAATTTCCACTTGCAAGATTTGGTATGATAAAGATTCTGAGCCCACCAAGGAGACAAATCAAGCAAGCCGTACTTGCACGCGATTCTCTGTATTAAATCTTAGCAATCGTCATGTCACTAATACTATTGCCCAAGATACAAGGTATCGAATCGCATTGATTCTCTTCCCATCATAAGTCAAAGCAATAGTTATTAATTTCACACAATCCTATTTAAGGAACGGAGAGTAAGAAATAACGCACCACTGAGGTCTAATTCTTGTATATTCAGTACCGAAGAATTTATCCTCCTGTAGGTCCTTTTCAGCGCATCATAATGCACTAGTGTAATCCCTTGGTCAAGACAAGCCAATCCGAGCCTTACACTTCAACCTTTCATGATGGTTTGTTCATTTCCATCTGGGTTGTGAATTTGTACTTTGTCACGAGGAACTGTTAATTTGATCTTCTGTGATCTGGTATCACCAAATTAACTACAACGTAACACGTACTGACTTTATCGAACGGGTATACAGTAAATATATATAACATTCATTCATATTTAATGCAAAATGTGATAAATAATTTATTTCAGTAAAATAAATAAGAAATTCAGTTTGGTTATACAAACTAAAAGCATACTTTTCAGTATAACCCCAACAATCTCCCACTTATACTCAAAGTCTGCTTTTAAGTATACTACAACATATCTCGTGTTCTACGTGACATCTAATGTCACCCTACACGAACCTAATAATATTTCTCCCACTTATACTCAAAGCAGATTGGCAATGCTCTTGACAATAATTCCTCCCACATGTCTCTCGAATGTACTCTGAGGTAGACCCTTTTTGAATGGATCTGCTAGGTTGTCTTCAGACGCAATCTTTGCCACCTCTATATCTCCTCTCTTAACGATTTCTCTTATAAGATGGTATTTTCTTTCTATGTGTTTGTTGGCCTTGTAGGCTCTCGGTTCCCTGGAATTTGCAACTGCTCCGGCGTTATCACAGTAAACCATGATCGTGCTGGGCAAATCCGGAACGACGTCCAACTCCACCAGGAAGTTCTTGAGCCAAACCGCTTCTTTTGTTGCTTCACAAGCAGCTACATATTCGGCTTCCATGGTAGAATCGGGGATGCATTTCTGCTTAACGCTTCTCCACGTCATGGCTCCTCCTCCATACAAAACACACTACCCGAGGTTGACTTTCTGGAGTCTATGTCTGGTTGGAAATCTGAGTCCGTATAACCGATGGGGATTAGACTGTCCGATTGATAAACCAACATTCTGTTCCGTGTCCTCTTCAGATACTTCAGAATGTTCTTAACCGCAGTCAAATGCTCTTTCCCAGGGTTACTTTGATATCTAGCAACCATTCCTACGGCGAAGCAGATATCCAGTCTCGTGCACAGCATCGCGTACATGAGGCTTCCCATAGCCGAAGCATAAGGGATGCCCTTAATGTCATCTATTTCCTTTTGTGTCTTGGGACACATTTCTTTGGATAGATGGATTTCATGTCTGAAAGGTACAAAACCTTTCTTGGAATCTTGAATGTTGAATCGCTTCAAAACGGTGTCTATGTGTGAAGTTTGCGAAAGCCCGATCATCCTTTTCTTGCGATCTCGAGTGATCTTGATCCCTAAGATGTGATCGGCTTCTCCCAAATCCTTCCTATCAAACTATTTTGAAAGCCATGCCCTTACGTCTGACAACATCTTTACATCGTTCCCGATGAGCAGAATGTCATCTACGTATAGTACCAAGAATACCAAGGCAGTTCTGTCACGCTTTTTATACACACAACTTTCGAAACTATTTTGATCAAAACCGTAGGATTTTATAACTTGATCAAAACACTGATTCCAAGCACGGGATGCTTGCTTTAGCCCGTAAATGGACTTCTTTAGCTTGCAAACTAGATGCTCTTGCCATTTTTCAATGAAGCCTTCGGGTTGTTGCATATAGATTTCTTCGTCAAGACTTACGTTGAGGAACGCTGTCTTAACATCCATTTGTCAGATCTCAAAATCTAGATGCGCAGCAATCGACAAGAGAATTTGGATGGACTTGAGCATGGCTATGGGCGAAAAGGTTTCCTCATAGTCGATCCCTTCTTTCTGAGTGTACCCTTTCGCCACGAGTCTCGCTTTAAAGGTTTCAACCTTCCCGCCCGGTCCCCTTCTTCTCTTGTATACCCACTTGCATCCAATGGGTTTTACCCCATTGAGTGGTTCGACTAGCTCCCACACCTTATTGTGATCCATAGAACCCATCTCGACTTCCATTGTTGTTTGCCAAGATGTTGCATCCTTGTCTTGGATCGCCTCGTTGTAAGACCATGGATCTGATTCTTCTCCCGAGATTAAGTCCGAGGACTCTCCGATCCCTAAGAATCGCTCGGGTTGTCTGACAACCCTCCCACTGCGATGAGATTGTGGTTGGTAGGCGTGACGCGTGGTATATCTTCTTGTACAGTTGGCAACGGAGTTGGCCCCTTAAGTTTTTCTAAGGTAATCTCGCTTCTAGGCTTTTTATAGTTCATATAGTCTTCTTCCAAAAATCTAAAGTGCGTACTGATTACGACCTTTTGATCTTCGGGACCATAGAACATGCATCCCTTCGTTCCTTCAGGGTATCCTATAAACAACCTTAATTCCGAACGTGCATCCAATTTCACGGCTTCCCTATCCAACACGTATGCTGGACACCCCCAGATCCTCATGTGTCCTAAGCTGGGCTTTCACCCCGTCCACAACTCCCTAGGGGTTTTTGGAACCGATTTGGATGGCACTAAGTTCAGAATATAAGTCGTTGTCTGCAAAGCGTAACCCCAAAACGATTTTGGTAAATTCGCATAACTCATCATCGATCTTACCATTTCTAGAAGCGTTCTATTTCTTCGTTCTGCAACCCCGTTTTGTTGAGGGTTACCGGGTGCAGTCAACTGGGATGCAATCCCTTCTTCCGACAATTAGTTCAAGAATTCATCGCTGAGGTATTCGCCTCCACGATCGGATCGTAGAAACTTGATACGCTTTTCCTTATGATTCTCTGCTTGAGCCTTAAATTCTTTGAATTTATCAAAGGTCTCAGATTTATGCTTCATTAGGAAAATGTATCCATAGCGTGAGTAATCATCGATAAACGTAATGAAATACTCGTAGCCCCTCTTGCTTTGATTTGCATTGGACCACATACATCTGTGTGAACGATCTCCAACACTTCTTTAGCTCTAAGCCCATTGGCTCCAAATGCCCTCTTGGTCATTTTACCCTCCAAACATGATTCGCAAGTTGGAAATGGTTCAACCAGGAAAGACTCCAATGAACCATCTTGCACCAACCTTTGGATCCTTTTTGGATTAATATGACATAATCTTAGGTGCCAAAGAAGTGTCTCGTTCACATTGGTCGAACGTTTCCTTTTGCTCGAAATGGTAGATGAGTTATAGGATGCATTGTGTGTGTGGTGTTGTTGGTGTATACTGTAAAGCAAACTTTTAGTGAGCTTTTGTGGATGTATATTCAATTTCCTTATTATCTGAAATAAATGTTTTTTCACATTATTGCATTCTTATAAATTGCTTATGTGTCTACTTATCTTATATTGTAGACTATGTGGTGGGTTTGTAGTCACACAGAAGATCACATTGTCAAGTTCCTTATAAGATATAAACAGTATTCACAACTGAGATAGTTCTGGACATAACTATTGGTTTAAGTTGTAGTATAAACTTGTTGGTGGCTTGTATTGGCCATTAGTTTATACTAGTGCGCTATGTCGTATTGAATGGCTCACAGATAAGACATGTTCTTCTATTCTGACTGTTATGAAGAACTAGAGGTCTTGGTGACTTTTGTAATTCTCAACCCTAAGTGTGGTATTTAGATATGTGGGGTGCTTGTACACTGCTTTGATTTACTATAGGTGAGAATCTTGGTAGATCTCTCACACTTCGTATTTTGGGTAGTGACATCGCTTGCATGATATCTATTTATTGTCATTGGGGCACCTTGTCCTGGACATCCAGAATGATGACGTCCCCTTGAGGAAACTCATAAAGGATTGTCGTATTAAACCCTGCAGGTGGATTTAATTCGTACGACAACAAGGTTGAGTGGTACTACTCAAGGAATAATAGATATTAATTAATTAAAGCAGTCGGAAACTTTAATAATTAATGGACATGCGATATCTTTAACACGGGGAATTATAAAGTCTAATAGAAGCCCTGATTCGGTTCGGGATAGGACGGGAGTGCAACATTAATTCTCTAGTGGGATGAATTAATGTTCTCGGGCCAAATTAATGTTATGGGCTGAACATAAGAATATTTGGGTCCGGAAGAAGCCCAAACCCTATACCTTCTAGTGGATCCCTAGTCTGGCTCACGAAAACCTATGGAGTATATAAAAAGGGCCTTGTTTTGTCTAGAACCCTAAGGCACACGAAATCAGATCTAAAAACGTAGCAGTCAGCAAACTAGGGTTTTGGGAGACGAAATCGCAGGCCATTCTCCACGTTCGATAGACTGCTGTCCACCCAGCATTCAAACGAGGTTGGGAAACAGATTAGAAGATCTGCAGTGGAATCAATACCTCGATCTTCAAGGGTAACGAAATCTGAACTTTTGCTCTAGTCGCATGTTTAGGTTTTATTATCTGTTACGTATTCGTTTTGGCATCCAATATCGATCCTGGCAACGAACCGCCCTCACCGACGTGTTCCATCAGGTGTGCACAGTTAATAATGTAGAGATTGTTCCATAATGTTCCATGATAGATAACCACATTGTTACGAAAAATAGTAACATGCTTATTAAAACGAACAGAATATCCATCATCAAATAGTTTTGAAACTGAAATAAGGTTTTTACGAAAAACAGGAACATAAAGAACATCTCTCAAAATTAAACTCTTGTCTTCAAAAGACAGGTGCACGTCTCCCACTGCTTCAGCTACCACTCTTGTAGCATCGCCCAGCGTGATGAGGATCTCACTTCCACTAAGTTGTCGGGTCCGCTTGAACCCGTGAAGTAAATATGATTAGTGGACCCCGTCCATTACCCACGAATGGGTAACATACGCCGCTACACAGTTTTCAACAACTAGTGCTGAGAATTACCTTTCTTTCCGGCCCTTTTGGGGTTGGAACAGGCTGACCTCCAATGTCCTTTTGCAGTTAAAACACTTCCTCTTTGGATTTTTCCTCGACACCACTAGCATTCCTCATCTTTGCTGGGGTTATATCCCAACAATCTTACCATTGCCCTTGGCAACAGTTGAGTTTGATTGCTTATGACTTTTGGTCCTCTTCTTCTTCTTACCTTCCCTTGGCCTAGAAAATGAAAACGGACCACTTGCCGTCAAAGCTTGAGTCTTGTGCTCCATCAATGTCCGAGACCAAAGCTTGCAACAAATCAGCTAGCGAGGCCAAATTGCTCTAAAACTTTTGGACAGGGAGTGGAGTACTAAAGAACCTCAAGTTTGTTCAGATGGGCCATCAATTCTGAGGACGTATTCCCTTACGGGATTTCCCTCCACCATTTTTAGCGACGACATCTCTCGCAAGTTGATCTGATGAGCCCCGCATTTTTTACTCGTCAGTTGGCTCATCTGATTTTTGGTGTGTCAAGAATCCACTTTTGTTTTTGTGCAGTTAGGACAATCATAACTTTTGTTTCTAATCAACATAGTTTCCAATTCTATTAACTTTAAGTATATAAACAGTGGATTAAAAGGTTGCGACACGATGAACTGAAATAAATACACATCTTGTATCAATATCCGGATCGACACAAGATTATCACATAATTTGATCACATGATTCATATTGAAATCTCAAAAAAATATGAACATGCATCAGCCAACATCTCAAAACAGTTTTAAATGAGCCTCTTGGGAGGGTCATTATTTAAATCACATTCAAGCAGGTTACAAACAAGAACAGTTACAAACCTTTAATTTAAAAATTAATGGTTGGCTCCCACTTGACCAATATAAAATTGACAGGGACCTCGGCGAAGTATATGCATATCAATTTTATACCTAAGTAATAACAATGATTAAATACAGAATTACTACTTCTTTTTTATCGAGCCTCTTGGGAGGGTCATCGTCGCCACTAATAATAATTCACAATCATCCTTTTGATAATTTATTCATGTGAAAGCTATCTTTTGGTCGTCCCTTAGGGGAATTTCTCCAAAAGAATTACGTAAATACTAACCTCTCGTGGAGACAACCGTTGAGACGTTGGATCAACCCAAAGTGCCTTCTCAAATATGTCCCACGTCCACGAACGTAATCCGGTGGGAGGATTATCAACTAACGATTTTAATCTTTAAAGGAGAAAGGAAAAATTTTGGCTACCATCTTTGTGGATTTCTAATTTTACCAACACATGGAATTGCCCTTGGGGATGAAAAATTCATCCCCTATTTATAATACTAAGGGGTTCGAAATTTTTGCCCTAGGAATAAGATGGGAAAATCTTTTTCTTGATCTCCAAGAAATCTTGAATATATCAAATATATTCTTTTCTCCATATTTAAAATATTCCACAAAAATCCCACCTCCTAATATTAAGGGAATTTTCGAAAATTCCAATTAGTTAGGAAATAAATAAGATCTTTGTCTTTTCTTGAATATATGGGATAATCTTGTATATCCCATAAAATCTTTCCAAGAAAATCAAGAAAATCTTTTCACTCTTCCTACCCAATATTTTCGAAAATAATATAGAAAAAATAGGCCAAAATATTTTATTCTCCTTTTCATTAATTGGAATTTAGTATGGGCTATTTGAGGGGTCTTTAGGAGAATTAAGATTGAACCTCCAATGGGCTATGAAACTTTAATATTTAGCCAAAATATTATTCAAGCCCATTAATATTAATTTACTCCACTATAAAATTAATATTGAACTATCCATCTTAACCCACATTACGACTTCACAATAATATGGCTCCCGGTCATTATTTCCCGCGTTTAAGATTATCTTAGTCCATTAATTAATTAAGTCACTGAACAGACTTTATTTTAATTAATATCTTTGTCCTTGGAGTAAAGACAGCTCAACATTATTATCCATACCGGAAATAAATTTCCACTAGCAAGATTTGGTATGATAAAGATTCTGAGCCCACTAAGGGGACAAATCAACCAAGTCGTACTTGCACTCGATTCTCCATATTAAATCTTAGCAATCGTCATGTAATTAATAATATTGTCCAAGATACAAGGTATCGAATCGCATTGATTCTCTTCCCATCATAAGTCAAAGCAATAGTTATTAATTTCACACGATCCTATTTAAGGAACGGAGATTAAGAAATAACGCACCACTGAGGTCTAATTCTTGTATATTCAGTACCGAAGAATTTATCCTCCTGTAGGTCCTTTTCAGCGCATCAGGATGCACTAGTGTAATCCCTTGGTCAAGACAAGTCAATCTGAGCTTTACACCTCAACCTTTCATGATGGGTTGTTCATTTCCATCTGGGTTGTGAATTTGTACTTAGTCACGAGGAACTATTAATTTGATCTTATGTGATCTGCTATCACCAAATTAACTACAATGTAACACGTACTGCCTTTATCGAACGGGTGTGCAGTAAATATATATAACATTCATTCTTTTAATGCAACATGTGATAAATAATTTATTTCAGTAAAATAAATAAGAAATTCAGTTTGGTTATACAAAGTAAAAGCATACTTTTCACTATTACCCCAACACTTCTGAATTCCAATATTGAGCCATAATATTATTCAGCCCATTAATATTAATTAATTAATTCCACTATATAATTAATATTGCACTATCTATCTCAACCCATATTACGGTAATATGGCTCCCGGTTATTATTTTTTGTGTTTAAGATTATTTAGTCCATTAATTAATCAGGCCACTGAAAAGCTTTATATTAATTAATATATTATCCTTGGAGTAAGGACAACTCAGCTTTATTATCTATACCGAAAAATTAATTTCACTTGCAAGATTTGGTATGATAAAGGTTCCGAGCCCATCAAGGGGACCAATCATGCAAGACATTGCAAGCACGCGATTCTCTGTATTAATATAGCACCAGTCATGTAATTAATATTATTGCCCAAGATATAGGGTATCGAAGTCGCAGTGATTCTCTTCTCATTTATAAGTCAAAGCAATAACTACTAATCACACACAGTCCTTATTAAGTGACAGAGATTAAGAAATCAACAACCACTGAGGTCTAACTCTTCATCCCATAAGTCAGTGCGAATGAGTTTATCCTCTTTGTAGGTCCGCTTCAGTGCATCAAATGCACTAGTGTAATCTCTTGGTCAAGACAAGTCAATATGAGCCTTACACATCAAGTTCTACCAATAGACTGATCGGATCTATCTAAGTTGTGAAAGGCGCACTTGTTTACAAGGGTCTGTCAACGTGATCTTCTGTGATCTGACATCACCACGTTAACTACAGTGTAACATGTGCTATGAATAGTTTGCAATAAATATATATAACATTCAATCATATTTAAAGCAACAGTGGTGGTAAATAATTTATTTCAGTAAATAAGTGTTTAATACATAGGTTATACAAAGTAAAAGCATACTTTCACATATAACCCCAACATCAACATCACCAACACTTGTAGCCAAAGGAAAGATTTGTCTGTTACCATCTTGTGTAACAGCTACAAAAAGCATTCCACAATACTTTCTCTTCAAATGGGTCCCGTAAATCACAATTGATGGCCTTCCGTATCTCTTAAAGCCATAAATGGATGCTTTCAATGCAAAAAATGCATATTTAAATACGTTCATATCATCTGTTAATAAGTTGGTATAAGAACCATCATTAGCCATCTTCAACTGGTAAAGGTATCCGGGCAACTTATTAAATGATGATGCACCATCTCCGTATAATGTGGCAATAGCATGCCCTTTGACCATACGTGCAAGCTCCTAATTGACTGAGAGCCCATGCTCATCTCTAAGCTCATTCTGGATATATTTTGGGGTATACTTCAAAGTAGACCACATAAATTTCTTAGCAAATATTCTGCCAAGAAATTTAGCATTCATGGATGTAGGGGCAGTGACATCCGGCCCCTACATCCGGGTTAAGGGTACAAGTATGTGGAATTGTCAATTTTACCACTTGCCATACATCATACTTCATGTTACATGAAGAATGAATTTGCATTCTGAATGCTTACACTTCAAATACCATCTACCCTTATCCACTCTCTTGACCCAATAATGAACCTTGTTTTTCAAATGGTATGCTTCGACAACATCCTCCATCTCACTACTACTACTAAAAGTGATGTTCATGCTTAGCTGACTAGTTATCGAGTCTGGTGTAAAATGTTGTGCAAGGTGATCGGGCCTTAAGGAAGGTGGAAGCTCTGGAAGACGCCATTCACTAACCCTGGGTTCAGGTGGACACCTCGTATCAAAATAAGTACAAAAGTTATTGAATTCTCTGAGGCACTCCTCATGTAATGGCTCTTCATCAAATAAATCATCTTCATCATCAAAAGTGAAATGTTGATCTTTATCATCCCTTATATTAGACTCGAACTTAGAAGTGTGATCTTTTGAACAGAACCGAAAAATTGATCATTTGGAACTTGACTAGAGGAAACTTGAGGAACTATACTAGGACCAATATCGGTGGCATGCACACGAGTATTTTGTGGCATATGCACAAAATCTCATTCTATTCTCTCATACTCGTATGCAGTAGCATTACCACAGTTGTTTATTTTCTTCAGTGACACATACACAACGAGATCTTGATTCTTGTACTTTCGTAAAAATAGTGCAATATCATTGTCTGTATTTAACTTCCAAAGAATTATTTTCCCTCGCAATTCAGAAAAAGTTTGTATTCGATAGCCCCATTCACTCATATCCGCTTGCACCAATCCATGTATTTTCTCCAACATACTAGAATATGTTTCGGGAGGATTCACCCAAACAAGGATGTTATCAATTTCACCATTTGTATATTGTATTTTTTCCCAATAACCTCCGCAATGAACCACCATAAACCTTGTATTCTCATCCATCTATAATTAAATTAACCAAAAAAAATAAATGAGATTTTCAATTTTATGAATATGATTACCACTTTTCAAATTTAATCTCTAAGTACATTTTCATGGTGTACATACGTATAAATTTGAATGAATGTAGAAACATCTATTAGGCCAACATCTATTAGTCCATTTTTTTATTACCATAGTCGCCATTTTTTTATTACCATCTATTAGTCTATCTATTAGTCCAACATCTATTAATCTCTAAATTTGATAACCATCATCTAATAGTCCAACATCTATTAATCTCTAAATTACATTACCACAATCGCCATTTTTTAAAAGGTTGAATGAATGTAGAAACATCTATTAGTCCAACATAAACTCCCTACATATGTATTATGCATGCAAATTAGATATATTTAATAATTAAATGGATAATTTTTTTCACTTTAGATATATTTACTAATTAAATATATTATACACTTTTCACTATAAGCATAAATAGTTAAGTGAGAGTGTCGAATTCAGTATTTTTTATGAAAAAAATATATAATGATAATTTTCTTTCTATGGAGGTTTGAAGTAATAATATTGAAATAATAATGTACATTTGAGTTAATAGAATTTAAAATGAAAAAAGAATTCTGTAAAGAATTTTATTTCCACACCTAAGAACACCATAAAAGGTGATAATATCATGCAACTTTTTCCACAGAAAATCATATATTGTATAATTCATGAATTAAAATTATACTACTATAAAATAAATAAATAAATAACAAGTATACAAAAGATAGTTTTAAAAAATACCTTTAATTTTCTTTACTTAATATCTCAGAAGTCAAGATAAAATTTGTAAGCCCATTGTTATGTATGAGAAAAAAAACTTTATACGAAGAAGAAGAAGTAAAAAATGGTGAATAATTTATTTGTTTAAATTTTGATGAGTGGGTGGAAGTTAATTTTGGTGGGTGAGAGTGAAGTAATTTTTTTAGAGTGGAAGGTGTATTACCGTGACCTATTTGACTAAATGTTGCAGATTTTGTGTAGAAAATGTTAAAGTGTGAATAAATTTATTAAAGTACTAGAAATATAAATAGTACATGCATTTAATAATTGCTAAAAATAAATACTATATTAAATGTTAAAACAAAAGTTGGAACTGCATGAGAGAATTCCAAGGCCACGCCTGGTTGGATATTCCAAGAATTAATTTGAGGACTTTTTTCTTGCAACTAAATAATATTAATGGTGCAATTTTGCGTTGTAATGGAAGCTGCAATTTCTGGAGTGGGGGTGGGGTTGTGGGATGAAAGGTGGGGGAGTGAAAATGTGGGTCATATGGGTATATATCTTTTTTTTTAATAAGGTTATATATGTCTTTTTATTATAAAATGGATATATATATATTTTTAGAAATTGGGTAGAAAACGTTATTATTAATAAAACGTAGGTATATTGATGTTTTCCCCCTAAAATTTAACGTTCATTTCTGCATGGATCTATTTGTAACCGACAAAGGTGTCAGAATTTCAGTTGGATTATTAGAGCATTCCCAATGTTAGGTGCAAATTTGATGTGGAAAGTAATTACACCAAAAAAAAAATATGGGTACACCATTGGGGTAACGGGAGTAATTTAGGAGAGAGAAGGTTGAGGTTCAAATATTTCATACCGGATATAAATTGAAATGTAATTGATTTGTAGGCCCAAATTCATTTCTTTTTTCTTTTTTTTTTTAAAAGGTCATTATCTATACAAACACATATATGTATATCTAGTATTTTTCTTTTGATTTAACTGTTGCCAATTGAAACAAATATATTATACGTATATTTATTTTTCAACTTTTTTAAGTGAGATGCCGTGTGACACACAAATATATATACATATAGGTATAACTTTAAAAAATATTATCGTTACTATTTTTCTCTATAAATAGATTTTTACACAATTATTTTCAAACACCCTTCCAATTACATCTAGCATTCTCTTTCAAATTGAAACAACTCGAAATTCGAAAATGAATAATAATTCTTTGTAGAATTGGTTTGGAACTTCCAATTCAGAAGAAAATTCATTATCTCAAGATTCATATATATGTCCCCAAAATTCCACTGTCCCACCTAAAAATTTCAATGTTCATCCTCAAAATCCAAACATTCGTCCCCACAGTTTATTATTTCATTCGAGCTATCACACGAATCCTTACATGCCAACTCATCATTACATGCATCCTCAATAAATGTATCAACATCCCTATATGTCAAATCCTATATACGGAATAAGACCTCTGAGAGCACTAGGGATGACTTCAAATTCGTCTAGAAAAGCTTGTATCAATGGAACGAGCACTGATAAGGAGTGTGGAACGCCGTCTTCTGGTCAAGGCTTTCATTTTCAACCACATCCGTCTCCACTGGGCATCGATGCCATTAATTTAGATGCAAGTGAAGATACTGATGATGGAGAACCAAAGAGTCGTACTTATGCTGCAAGGTACACCAGTCTAGAAATTGAGATTCCTGCACAAAGTTGGATGAATGTCAGCGAAGATTCAGTTGTTGGCAATGCTCAGAAGATGGATGTCATGTGGATAAGAATTACTGCAAATTACAAAATAAGTCGGCCTGCAAACTACCCAGAGAGACCATGGAAGCTTTTGTAAATGCACTATTACTCGATACAAAGGTTTGTGGGTGTCGTTAACGGATTGTTCAATCAAGTTAAGAGGGATTGAGGAAGTGGACAAGGTAATGTTGATATACTCATGAATGCAATGATAGAGTGGACAAAAACCCATGGTAACCATGCATTTGCCGACTTGGGCATGTGGAAGATTCTGAAGGAATGCCCTAAGTGGATTGCACAACAAGAATGTGATCATTGCTGTAGAAAGAAAAAAAAATCTGCCCAAGGAGGATACACATCATCTTCTAATGTGGAGGATGTCGATGAAGAACGTGTGCGTCCGCCGGGTCAGAAAGCGGTGAAGAGAAAGGCTAAGATGAATCATTCCTCGAAGGATAACATCATGGAGGAGATACAACAGAGCATTGATAAAAACATGGAGGAATTTAGAGAAATAGCCAATGAGAAGTTAAGCACAAAAAACACACATAACGAATATATACCGAGTATGAAATCGTCATGAATGATACCATAAGAATGACACCGAAGCAACTAGAAATACATCTCAAGATGGTGGACAAGATCATGAAGAGATGAGATGTCAATGTCAACTAGTATGTTATTTATTATTATCTTGTTATTTATTATATGTAATTTTGTTGTATTGTTTCAAATTATGTTGTATTGTTTCAAATTATGTTTTATTATTTAAAATTATGTTGTATTGTTTGAAATTATGTAATGAATATTTATATTATGAAAACATGCCATTATAAAGTAGCCGTTACAAACTAGTCGTTATAAACTAATCGTTGTAAAATAGCTGTTACAAAATAGTCGTTATAAACTAGTTGTTACAAAGTAGCCGTTATAAACTAGCCATTATACATAAGATTATACATTGGATAAGTTGTTTTATATCTTCCCACAATCCTCAAAGCAATCGTCTTGTTATACCATTTTCTCTTTGTGGTCAATACCACAAAACCAAAATGTCTTCGGATCCCAACCAAAATGATAATAACCAACACCTTTAGTGATAAAGATTTATAGAATGATGATTCAGATAATCAAATGTTTTTCCGAATTCTACAACAACAAATGCTTCATAAATACGTAGAAAACTCTTCTAGTATGCAAAACAATAAAAAAAAGATACATAGAGCGTGATCATGAAGCAGGCCACAATTGTCTTGCGGATGACTATTTCCCAAAAATCCAGCATACCCACCTGATACTTTTCCTTCTTCATTTTCAAATGGGAAGAAACCTATACACGTGCATAGTCTGTGCTTTAGAATCTTACGATGACTATTTTAAGTGGAGGATCGATGCAACCAGGAGGAAAGGTTTCTCACCACTTCATAAATGCACGGTTGTCATCCGCCAATTAGCATACAGAGGACTCGGAGACCAACTCGATGAGTACCTATATATTGCTGAAACAACTGTCGTTGAATGTTTGTTCAATTTTTATCGTTGTGTAATCGACATTTTTGGAGTAAGATATTTGAGAAAGCCAACTACTGCTGATTGCGAACATTTGCTCCATGTGCATGAGCAAAGACATGGCTTCAGTGGAATGTTGGGTAGCCTTGATTGTATGCATTGTAAGTGGAAGAATTGTCTAGTCGCTTGAAAATGACAATTTACTTGAGGTGATCATGGAACACCAACAATAATGCTTGAAGCGGTAGCATCTGCCGACCTATGGATATGACATGCTTTTTTTTGGAGTCGTAGGGTCCAACAATGATATCAATGTGCCTAATCAAAACCATCTCTTCAATGATGTTTTAAAGGGATTAACCCATATATTAACTTCACAGTGAATAGTAGACAATATACCAGAGGATATTATCTTACGGATGAAATCTATCCTGGATGGGCTTCTTTTGTCTAAAGTTTTCAGTGTCCTCATGATCCTAAGAAAACTTTGTTTAAGCAAATACAAGAGGGTACAAGAAAGGATGTTGAGCGGGCATTTGGGGTCTTACAAGCTCGTTGGGCGATGATTCGAGGACCCTAACGTTTTTTGTATCAGAATAACTTGAAGGATATCATGTACACATGCATTATTTTGCATAACATGATAATTGAGGATGAGGGGGATACATCAACCTACTGATCGGAGGAACCAAATGAGATCAATAATACAATTCCGGAGATATTCCAAGGCCCCGACGGTGGATTTATAGAATACAGCAAGAGACGCGCTCAACTACATGATAAGCAAATGCATCAACAACTTCGATTGGACTTGATTGAACACATTTGGGCACGTTACCAAAATTAGATGCAAAATTTAATTTCGTCATCTCTTTATTTTCATGTATTGTTGTGGTTTATTTTAACTAGTTGTACTCGTTTTTTGGTTCTCAATTAAAGTGTGTAATTTACTTTTCACAATTTTGTACAAAAAATACCATTAATTTATTGTACTATTTTTTCATGAAAAATACATTTAAAATTATTTAATTAAAATTTTAATATTAATTATAAATATTTATTTTATTTAATTATTTATACAAATTAATATATTTAAAAATAAAATAAAATAAAAAATATTGAATTAAATAAATATTGAATGAATTAGGTGATATGGATAGTGGGGTCCTTGAATAGTAATATTTGTATCTGAGATGATTGGGGAGTAGAGGAGTAAATTGATAGGTATAATTTATTTTTGACGTGACAACTGATGTGGTAAAAATTTGTACATGGGAATAGGACATGAATGAGGATGCTCTACATAAAAAACGGCCTTTAGCTATTTTATCATATAACAAACAATCAAACTGTTGGGAGAAATATAAACGTTTCATATTATTTAAAAAAAATAAATAATCTTTAGTTTTTCATGTTTCACCTTTTATATATATATATATATATATATATATATATATATATATATATATACCAGGTGGGTGAAGAAAACACACACACACCCATAAAAAAAAATCAATAACACACTAGGTGAAGAAAGGAAGAAAACTGTCAATCTCCATACAAGACACACCCAATGAAGCTATCTGAAATATAGGATATCCAATTGTCGAAAATGTGGACGAGCTACGTAAATAAATGTTTTGTGATCGGATAAAAATTTAGAAAGGTTGTACTATAGGTGTGAAATAGATGGTTTCTCGCATTGATCTGTGACAAAAAATTGGTACGTTATGCAACACAATCATGAAGAGATTACAAGTAGGCACAATAATACCGGAATTGCAACATTGACATCTAATGCTGGAATTTCATACAATATCACAATTCCTACAATAATATTTGCAAATAACATCACAGTGGGGGAACTTGTTCTTGTTTGGTGCTTGTTCAGTGCGATGTTTATTTAGTTGGGAGAACTTCATTTTTGTCATTTTGTTTTTGTTTTTAGTCTTTCATTGTAGTTGTATAACTCAATATTAAGTCTCAAACTGTGGTGAATGTATTTTTTTTTTTTTTTGTCATACACATTATTCCAAACAAAAAAAATTAAAATAACACATAAAAATTATATGTACAATAACTATATACAATAAACAACACATTTAAAATGATTTTGTGTCCTGAAATGTAATTCTCATTCAAAATGCATCCACACTTGTACACACGAAAATATGCATCCATACTTGTACACACAAAAATATGTTTGTTTTCCAAATGATCAATAAGCAATTTATTAAGAGTAAAAGAAAAATGGTGGGCCCAAAAGTGACCCGTATAAGAGAAATAAGGACTCTGGCCCTAAAGTGACCAGATGACCAGAAATGTAAATAAACCAAAACAACTCAACAAGCATCTAAATGGTGTCTCTGAGAACGAGTTAACGAATTATCAGCCATAGAGCCTTGTAGGGCAGCCTCCTGCCTTTTAGTCTTCAGTCTCGTGTTGTATGCCTCTCTTCGCTAGTTATCTTCCCTTCTAGCCAGTTTTTGCTTCACCTTTATTATCTTGCCTATAAGATCCTTCGGATCCACCTTGCCCCCTGAAATTTTTAAGTAGTACTGCTCCATCTCAGTAAGGGCCGAAGTAACCTCCTTCCCCTCATCAAGCATGTCCGACCATCTAGCAGAGGTAGGTGTATGAGAGGTCGTAGAATATGAATCCAAAGCTGAAGTACTATCAACCAAATTCGTAAAGGAATTGGTAGTAACAGGCTCAGAAGGAGCCAAAGCTGATCGAGAAGGCGAAGCTGTTTTCTTTGGTAACTGCCAATCCTCAAGCTCTGTAGCCTTCTCACTCACTGTATCAATAACCTATTCGGGCAAGCCAGGGCTGACCCCAGGAGGAGCGTCTTCCACTTCCAGTGTCCCAGTTCTAGCACCTATCTCATCAAAGGAAGGTTGAAGACCGTCCTCTCCAGTATCCATCATCTACGTGTCCTTTACTGTGCTATCTCCAGATTTATCAAAAGTGCCTGTTTCGTATTCTCCTTTCTGGCCCATGTATTTTGCTTCGTGTTTTTGCCCGGATCATTCTTGGGAGGAGGTTTGTCATCTGGCTTTCCATCTGGTGGGTTTCCTCCATGAGAACGGCAGTTGTCAATTGAGTGACCAATAATCTAACAATGAGAGCAAAACTCTGGGTGTTGTTCATATCCGACTGAAGCAATCGAACAGTGTCCAGTCCTCTCATACATGATATTATACTCCTTCTCCTTACGAAGATCCAACTCAATTAGGACTCGAGCATAGTGACACATGGTTCTATTTCGAGTACGTTCATCAACCCCCATAACGGGACCAATAGTTGAAGCAATACGCTCAATAATAGGCACGTAGAAGTACTCAATTGGCAATTCATATATTCGAACCCAAACATTCACAATAGGAGATCTAACCTTGTATGGATTAAATTCAGGTACCCATTTTTATAGTCTCATTATACCGAACTCCGAGGGCCATGACGTCGAATGAAGATTTTGTCTCGTTCTCTTAAGTCAGCCATTTGTATACTGAAGTATCCTCTTCTCAATGTAATAAGTTTTCAGTCCCCTTGCGCCTCCAAACTTTATCAAGTGAAGCTTTAAGTTACGTGGTTGGCATGGGTTTTACAACCGATTTTAACAGCATTCTACCAATTATAGAGCTTTACATCTCACGCACGCCTTGCTGGTGGATGGAATCATCTATATTCAAGAAGAGATACTCACTTTTTTGAACAGGAACCTGCGAAAAGAAAGAATTCAAAACTAGGGCAGAAGCAAAGGATTTTACTCCTAAAGCCGTAAGAGTCCCTGCCCCATGTGCAACCTGGTGTTGCTCCATACCTGGAGCAGCAGTACCAATCTTGCGTATAGCACTTGAACCATGAGTTCCTACCATGCGCAGAACACCAGTAGTGTGCTTACTAGAATCAGGGTCCAAGTAACCTGCTCCAGTAGCAGCGGGATGAACGTAGCAGCAACAAGCACATGGCCCGAACCCATGGCAGATCCCGAACCTGTGTCATATTCCCAGGCAACAAATTACCAGTTGCAGATCGTGAATTCGACATGGGCACTTGCGCGCGGAGGACCTGGTGTGACCCAGGAAGCGGCGGGAATTGAACGTGGGCCGTATCTGATTCATGGTGAATTTCCATTTTGGGTTGTAGCAGCAAATGTTCGGAAACCCTAGACGAATTAGGGTTCATCTGCGAGAAATCAGGAGGCGCGGCGGAGTCAGGCAGTGGGGTCAAACCAGGCATCTGGAGATCATGAACTTGTCCTGGCCAAAATTGCATTTGCATCCGCACTTCCCATCATAAAAGGCGATCGCAGATCGTGCGTCAAAACCGCTCGCGCATCTAGGGCTACAAACAAGTAAAATATGAATTTTGAATGAACAACGAATGGAAAACGTAAAGAACAAAGAATTTTTTGACCCAGTTCGTCTGGAAGGACTACGTCTAGGGGCATACCAAGCCAGGATATTTTACTATCTTTTTTCTATGTATTTTCGTCTTTTTTTCTCTTGGGGTTTGTCCCCTATTTATAACAATTACAAGGTGCAAAGATGAAAACCCTAATGGGCCACTTAACGGGCCTTTTAAATAAGGAAATACAAGATACACCAAATCTTCGCCAGGATCTTCAATAGATATGCAAGATCTTCTATTTTCACAACAAACACCGGGAATCTTTATCTTGATCTTCTTTCCTTGCTTATCTTTACTCCGATACGCCTTCCGACCTCACCCACTGAGCGATCTTCGGGAGGCCGCCCGTCCAAGCGAGCTCGACTCGTCTTCTTCCTTATTCTGTTGCCAAGTCGCCCTATGGGGGAGGTCGCTCGTCAAGGCGAACTTGATTTTCTTCGCTCGTGGGGCGACCTTGGGGGAGGTCGTCTGTCAGGCCGCCTTTATTCTTCTCTTGTCTACCTCGCTCATGGACCGTCCTGGGAGGAGGTCGCTTGCCAAAGCGATCTCGATCTTCTCTGTTAGTCGCCAGGTCGCCCTACAAGGGCCGACCTTGGCATTCTCGTACTCTACTGCCAAACTCGGTTTTGGCTGCCACGTCATCACTATTTACCATGTGGCTGTTGGCCAATTATTATGGCTACAACAATTGTCCCCAAGAGCGGACTTTGACTTTATTCGGAGGTCGGTCTTGATCTTTGTTCTAATGAGCTATCTAATTTTTGCCCTTGAGGTTGCATTTTCTGCCCCCGTGCATGCTCTGAACGCCTTTATGAGGTCTTGATTGTTCACACTTTGATGATAATACTTCTGGTATTAAGTTCGGATCTTCAATTTCAGACTTGGTCGCTGGTTCATGCTGCGACTAGGTGGGTACTTGATTTTCTTTATTTGTGCTCGTACTTCGAGGTGAGCCTCTTTGTACGAGTCTTTTTGGTGCTCGTACTTTGAGGTGAGCCTCTTGGTATGAGTCTTTTCTGTGCTCGTACTTTGAGGTGAGCCTCTTGGTACGAGTCTTTTCTGTGCTCGTACTTTGAGGTGAGCCTCTTGGTACGAGTCTTTTCTGTGCTCGTCGATGACCATTTCTGGCCGATCTGTTCACGACTTGATGTATCTAGCCTTTGGGCCTTCCTTCAATGGAACTCTCTTTTTAATTCCCTTGTTGTGCCGACTTGATTTCCTTATGCGACCTTTGTTTTACACTTAGTCGTCTTACAAAGTCGGGATTCACCACACCTCAATGGGTTGTGATTTATTCTCCGGTATTTCGAAAGGCGTACCTCGAGTGACTCGCATGTTATCAATCATATGTCTTTCATGCGACCAGCATGTTATCAATCATATGTTTTTCATGGGACCCGCTTGGTTTCTACACATAGGAATTATGAAAAGAAAGGTAACATTTTATTCGACTTGGCCAAACTAGTACAAAGTAGCGACTTCTGTTAGCTCATGATAGATAAAATCAGTGAACCTTGCCAAACAGGCAGAAAACCGACGCCAAAGAGGCGGGCAAGTCGACGCTGTATAAGCGAACAAAGTCATCGCCTTAGGAGATGGAATGCCGACGCCGAGGAGGCCGGCAGGTCGATGTCGTATAGGTGGACAAAGTCATCACCTTAGGAGTCGGAATGCCGACGCCGAGGAGGCGGGCAGGTCGACGCCGTATAGGCGGACAAAGTCATCGCCTTAGGAGGCAGAATGCCGACACCGAGGAGGCGGGCAGGTCGACGCCATATAGGAGGATAAAATCATCACCACGAAGGTAGAATGCCGATGCCGTATAGGCGGACAAAGTCATCGCCTTAGGAGGCGGAATACCGACGCCGAGGAGGCAGGCAGGTCGATGTCGTATAGGCAGACAAAGTCATCGCCTTAGGAGGCGGAATGCCGACGCCGAGGAGGCGGGCAAGTCGACGTCGTATAGGCGGACAAAATCATCGCCACGAAGGCGGAATGCCAGCGCCGAGGAGGTGAGCAGGTCGACGTCGTATAGGCGGACAAGGTCATCGCCTTAGGAGGCGGAATGCCGACGTCGAGGAGGCGAGCAGGTCGACGCCGTATAGGCGGACAAAATCATCGCCACGAAGGCGAAATGCCAGCGCCGAGGAGGCGGGCAGGTCAACGCCGTATAGGCGACAAAGTCATCACCTTAGGAGGCAGAATGTCGATGCCGAGGAGGCGGGCAAGTCGACGCCGTATAGGCGGACAAAGTCATCGCCTCAGGAGGCAGAATGTCGTGGTTTGTTTGACCATTTGAGGAAATTTTTTGGGAGAGAGGATTTAGGTTTAAAACTCCTTTAAATTGTGTAAAGATATTATTAGGAGGTCAGAAAATATTTCTTATATTTTTTGGTAAAACCAATTTTTATCAGTGTTGAAAGGAGACTAGAATTTCGAGATTATTTAACAAGATCTTTCTCGAGTTTTGTGGTATAAAATAACTTTGGAAATTTATGGGGTTTTGCCCCCAGGATCGAGTTTTGATATATGTTTAAAAATATCTTTCGTGGATGTGCAAAGGTTTGGGATCCCTAGGGTCTTGCCCCAGGATCGAGATTTGATTCTCGTTTGTTTGGATCGTCTGTATCAGGTGCGATTTGTTGTTTCAAGAATATAAGAAAATTGGCACATAGATTTATAGTCATTTCGGACTGCATAGGTTAATAGTCATTTCGGACTGTTTGCAAGTGACTTGAATAACTTCTGCGACTTTGAATCGAGCTATGTTCTTATCGTCTTATTGACATTGCGATTTAAATGAACTTGTTCTTTGTTGTCTTATGAAGTCGTGACAAGAATCAAGCCATTTAGGCCGTGACCTCATCGACTCTGGGATTCGAAAGTCATGGCTGTGAGCTGGAGGATATTCTGAAATGTGACTTTAGCCAAGTGCTTTAACTCGGTATCAACTTGGATTGGGATATTTGTTTGATATAAGAAGGGTCGTCTTTCGAGGTCGTTTTGAGATTACAACCCTCTTTGACTTGTGATTTTGAAGGGCTTATTTTTCGTCTTACTTAAATTACGACTAGATTGCCTTCTGGTTTGACCATTGTGCCTGTCGGGGTCGACAGGGTCATTTGTGTAAAATCGCGACCTCTCAAACTTGAGATTGTCGGGTTTGCTTGTCTGAGACCGTGACTTATTGAATTTGAGTATTTCCCTTAATCCTTTGATGTGATGTAAGTTTGAAGTCGGTTTATAAGTTCGCTTCATCTGTATGAGACTTTTGAGTGCTCGTAGATGAATCTTGTGAGAGTCATTTTCTAGGGTTTATGCTATTAGTGAAACGTAAAGATTCGGAGTTTGGTTTGAATAACCCTCCAAATTTAAACATGCAAGTTTGAGTTTCTAACGTCGACTACTGTTTTTGAAATTAACCCGAATAGCTCGAGATATGAGCACATATGTCCCCGCCTTTTAAAATGTATGCAAGTATGAATACTGTAACATATATTAAAAGGAACTAAATAAAATAGAACCTGATGCGAGTGGGCTAAAGGATTGCTCGTAGATTCTTTGAGTTGCCCCCGAGGCTTCGTGTGCCAGTGCAATTTCCTTTTGCGTGTGGCACGAATATTTTTCCTCTCAAAAAATGAATAACCCGTTAGATATCAAGTTATTTACATGAAAATTGGGATAATATTAAACAAATCACGAATTTTAAAAAGTCGTGTTCAAGTTATACGTGACCAGAGACAACATTAAACTTCCTTTAAGGTTTCTCAACCTTTTTTCTTTATTGTTGCCAAGTACGGGGTGGTGCCCAAACTGGTCCACTGGACCCAAGCTCGGACAATTCATTAGCCACCCATCAACTTGCTTTTTCCAGGTCAAAGTTATATTCAAACAATCGGACCTAAAAGATCATTCAAACAATAATCCGGGGCCTCGAGATTCTCCATGAGGTCCGATGATTTATTTTAACAAAATCCTAGGCCCAAAAACTCATACCCAAACCTGGGCCCAATGGCTTTAAGGGAGCTGGGCCTAGTGACCGGGCTAGGTCAAGCCCAAATAATTGTGGAAACAGAACTTCGTCCCGGCCACAGAGATGCCAAGGTGACTCACACCGGCGGTTCGATCGTGGTGGTGGTCGTTCTGCCAATGGTATAGCACCGGCAGCGTGTTGGCTTCTGGAGCATGGCTGTTGGTTGACTAGTGTAGACGAGAAGCGGCAGCCTTGGTGATTTATTTTCTGGCAATTTCAGATGACGGTGGCCTAGTGATGGTGTGATTTTAGACGTTTGATATGGAGGTTGGCGGTGGAGCGACGCGCGCACCCGACGGAGATAACTCACGGCCGCGAAGGGTAGTGGCAGTTTCGGCGGCCAGAATCCAGTAGCGTGGTGGTGGTTTTCACCAATCTGAGGCAACGAGCTCCTGTTACAAAGACGCACTATAGCGAAGAGGTGGCGCTTGGGGGGACAGTGCGCGATGGTGGTATAAGAATAAGGCAGGTTTTCTGATTCGGGATCTATCGACTTTTGATTGCAATTTTCCGTTGGTGATTTTTCATATTGTCTTTATTCAGAAATCCCGTATGAGATTGTAGAGGATTGTGTTTCTGTACATGAGAAAATTTCCAGGTTTTCAGGCAGGTTGTTTGTGAGGTGAGGGATGTAGTTTTTCGATGCTTTTTGGGAAATCTGTTTGAATTTTGGATGAACGGTGAGTGTTTCATCCGGATTTTTTTGTTTTTGGGTCCTAACAAATGTGCAGTGAAATCTGTTAGAAGTTCCCACAGACGGCGCCAATTGTTGTAACCTAAATTCTACATCTAGGGCTACAAACAAGTAAAATATGAATTCTGAATGAACAACGAATGAAAAACGTAAAGAACAAAGAATTTGTTGACCGAGTTCGTCCGAAAGGACTACGTCTGGGGGCATACCAAGCCAGGATATTTTACTATCTTTTTTCTATGTATTTTCGTCTTTTTTTCTCTTGGGGTTTGTCCCCTATTTATAACAATTACAAGGTGCAAAGATGAAAACCCTAATGGGCCACTTAACGGGCCTTCTAAATAAGGAAATACAAGATACACCAAATCTTCGCCAGGATCTTCAATAGATATGCAAGATCTTCTATTTTCACAACAAACACCGGGAATCTTTATCTTGATCTTCTTTCCTTGCTTATCTTTACTCCGATACGCCTGCCGACCTCGCCCACGGAGCGACCTCAACTCATCTTCTTCCTTATTCTATTGCCAAGTCGCCCTATGGGGGAGGTCGCTCGTCAAGGCGAACTCGATCTTATTTGCTCGTGGGGCGACCTCGGGGGAGGTCGCACGTCAGGCCGCCTTTATTCTTCTCTTGTCTACCTCGCTCATGGACCGTCCTGGGAGGAGGTCGCTTGCCAAAGTGAGCTCGATCTTCTCTTCTAGTCACCAGGTCGCCCTACAAGGGCCGACCTTGGCATTCTCGTACTCTACTACCGAACTCGGTTTTAGCTGCCACGTCACCACCATTTGCCACGTCATCACTATTTACCATGTGGTTGTTGGCCGATTATTATGGCTACAACACGGTTCATGGAGAAGTGCAGCGATAATGTTGGGGTCAGCAAACCGTGCAAATAGGGTTGTAAAGATTGTGGTTAACTGATACGTAGCCATGGCAGTGGTCGAGCAAGGTTGGGCGGCCAGGCCGCAGCCGGCAGCAGACGAAAACAGGAGACGATTGAGATTTTTTTTCACACAGTAAAGTGTGAAATCGCACACAGTGACCTATGCACTATTGGATTTCTTGTTTTCCAAAATAAAATACATAACAAATCACCCTGCTCAAACTTGACATTTCACAAGTTTAAGTAGGTTAATTGTGTGACAAACTGCTATACTGCAAGTTTGTTCATAAAAACCCAAAAAAATATAACAGCTGCAAGTTTGTTCATCAAAACCCAAAACAATAAAAGCATATAAAGAAAATGAGATATATTTTTAAACCAAATTGATTCGTCCGGTTTTAGAAGATATGTGGTAGGGTCTTGGTTTGCCATATTACCACAATGATGACAAGTAGCAATGGGCTTCTTCTTATGGAACTCTCCAAACGATGACTTTCTTTTTTCCCTTGGATTTTCTGGTTTCCGATTTAGAACTGGAGGAAGAATCCTTGATTGATTTTCATCATTGGGCTAAAAATCAAAATTTTCGGACTCGAGAATTGCGTGGATATCATAACTATAACTGTGGGACATTTTCTACCAATTACAATAGCTATGTGCGCACAAGGAAACCCTCGCACTTGACATTGGTAACACGAGCATATTTTCTCAATGAGATCAACTTCAGCAGAAAGGTACAACAATACTTCAAACTTTCCGCTTGGACACTACACTACCATCCATGACCGAGATATATCTGTTAGAATATTCCACAACTTCTCCTTACATGAACATAATGAACCAAACCACTTTATGATTCCTTTCCTCCTTTCAACAATCCACCATGATATACTTGTTAATGCAACGTCACAAAAAAGATAGTCAATAGTCAAAAATTAAAATTACACTTTAGTATATAATATGTATTTACATACCTGCACGGATGTGATCTATCATATGTGTGATAGTAAGTGATTTAGCCTCTCTAATCCATGTATTGAATTGTTCGGCTGCATTAGACATCATCTCACTGTAATGTTTGATGTGTGGTGAGTAGGTCACTGCTCATTTCTCCTTGGGTAATTCATCTATTCATTCTACTGCAACCTTGCCACCAACTTCCTTAAAAATAGCCAACTTCTCATTAAATATACAGATGTTGGGCGTGTTGCACAATGTTTAAAGTGAACACCAAAATTTTTGCGTTGCACATTTGTTCGGTCCTTTGTAAATCGACTCCTAAGATTTGTTAAGAAGTGAAACAAGCAGAAAAAATTAAGATGGTTGTAAAATACCAAACGGAAGGCAACTATCAAACCCGTATTCCTATTAGAAATGTAACAAATATGTAGTTTATGATGAACAAAGTCACGGAGCTTCTCCAGAAACCAAGTCCAATTACTAGTGTTTTGTGTCGATACGGTAGCAAAAGCAACAATTAACAAATCTAAAAATAACAAGACCAATAAAACACAAGAAAAAAACTAGAATCTGCATTCTGAAACTAATAATGCCACTGTTTTTTTAAATAATACAAAACCTGATAAATATGATCATTTGTATACTGGTCTTATTTTGCGGCAAACATAATTATCTTTGGTGCACTAGATTATTTGTTGGTGCACCAGATTATTTGTATATATATGCATACCACAAACAGTTATTGTTCCCCACCATAAACATAACATGATTAATAAACTGTTGTTCATGCCATAAAGACATCGAAACAAAATAACATATTTTTTAAATGAATACAAAAAAATCTAATATTACCATTGTTTCCATCCTTCAATGTAAGCTTCTAGTAGTGAACCCTTAGCACGACCAGTCATAAAAGTCCCGTCTATAAATAACATCGGACGACACTTCTTGAAATCATTCAAGCATGCATTAAAGGCAATGAAAACATGTTTGGAACAATGTGTTTTCATATTTGACTCCAATGAAACTACCTTCCTATATAACATATATAAAAATTAAAAAAAATGAGACCAAAAATTTAATTAAATTGCAAAATGAAGGACATAATTTATTAATCATACCTGAATTCGTGAATTGTATGGCATCACAGTACCATCAGAGCTAATCGTTCCAAATATCTATTTCATCGCCGCTTCGTACGTCCACCAAGCTTTCCAAATGGGAATGTGTATACCGTAATTATTTTGAAGTGAGTTTATTATGTCCTTCCCACATGTTTGAGGGTCTGTCCTAACATCCTGAATAATAAGATTACCAGTATGCTTTGCACTCATTCTCCTGTTCTGATTACCTACCAGCCTCCCGATACATGAATGGTCTAAATTTGCCTTCTTTAAAACAAAAACATTTGTTACTAGTTGTAAATTAGCTTTTATATGCCATTGACAAGCACAATCCTCCAACTCGGTGCACACAACATAAGTATATCTCTTGTTATTCTTTGTGCATTTGAACGTAAAATGCATATGTTTTGATTATTTAATAAATTACGTTATGAAATCATTTGCACCTTCAATTAAAATTGTACTACCTCCACCATCCAAAATGTGAGACCAAGAATCGAATTATAGAGACTTCTTCACATTTGGCCAAACATCATAAGATGGCATACTACTTAATTCCCTCAAATTCAGCTTCCTGTCCACTAATAAATTTATTCTTAACAAATCTAAATGATATTTTGTTGGACTTTGACAAATCAGTATTCACACCACCATTTTCTTTATTTTCGAATGTAACACATGATCACTATCACAATCAAATTCATCGCAATCTTCAGATGACATACTACCTAATTCCTCAAGATCACAATGCAACCCACCCCTATTATTCATTTTTGAATGTACAACATGATCACTTTCACTATCTAAACCATCACTGCTCAAATTTTCGTTCATGTGTTCTTCACATGTGCATGTCTAATACCGTGATCCACATAAATACCAGATTACTGGGTGACTATGGAAAATATCAACACAAATAATATTGGCAGATGTCAATTAACATAGAGCAACCAAGTTTCTTACATCCAAATTGGTATCTATACAACAATGGCTGACACTGCAATCGAGTATCGAAGTGACAATATAACATCAATAAGATCAGACCACTTTGATGTTACCTGAGATTTAATCTCGTTGAAATTGGTGGATGAATTCACTGAAATAATTTTAGACTCGCCCATATGCTTCAAATTGAGAATAATTACATCTGGACTCATTCCTCCAAGAGCTTTGAACACTTAATTTCACTAAAAAAAACTATGCTTTGGATCACCTCCATTGAAAAAACGAGCTTCATCTTCGTAAAACTCGAGAAAAAATTTGTGAGAGCCTTGTTGTGTAAACTGAAATCCAAATCATAACTTTGTTTTGCTTATAGATGTAAAAAGAATTTGAATTTCGAATTTGAATTCTCATAGATTTACTATTATGTACTATGTGTGATTTGACACTCATTCGCCAGAAAAATCAGACTGCAAGATAATGGAGCTTGAAGGTGAACTTTTTATTGTTTAATTAATTTAGTTTACTTCAAAGAAGGGGTACTATAGGATTTTCAACGCTACTTTTGCACCTATGAATTATTTAAAAAGTTGGTTGGATCTATGAGTTATACAATGGTGAATCTTGGACTTAATAGTACTTAATTCTTTCAAATTTTGATGCTGACTACAAATTCAAATATTATCGTCGATAAGACATCGCATTTTGGGTTTAATGTGAAGCATGTCCAAAATGCACATTGCAAATCTCCTATTTTTTGTAGTGAGATAAACATTAAAATTTTAAGTCAATTCATAAAATATATTGATTCTCTCCATATATTCCAACCATTGTTCCTCTTTACCGAAGCATCTTCCATAATTAAGCATAGGATTGTGTTACATATATATTATGGCAAAAACTTGTATTCAATATTGCATACTACGATTTCCGTGCAATTTATTCCAAATTCTATATTTTTTTTGTTTTCGCAGGTTAGGCACGCTTATCTTGCCCTCTTCTAGGTTTCTTCTTCCTCGCTACAGACGCGACCAGATCTCTGTTTCACAGTGGCAAGTCTCTAGGGTTTTTTTTCTCTTCCTTATTCAAATTTTCCATATTCTTCTCACTTTCTTCAGTTTTTTCATCCTCGCAAATTTACAGGTCATTCCGTTCTTTTTCCTCTCGATTTTCTAACACAATTTTTCAGATTCTTCTGCACTCTTCTCACGTTCTTTAAACTTATAATTTTTTTTAGTTTTTTTTCGTTTGTTCTTCTTCTCTTTTGACTGATGATTTTTTTTCGCGTTTGTATTAGTTTTTGACTTTCTGTTCATATGGTAACACATTTTTCTTCATAGGATAATACTTTTTTGTTCATGTGTTAATACATGATTTTTTAGTAATATATAACACTGTATACATGACTTTGTAATACTGTGTGAATACTCATGTGTTATCATATGAACAACAATGTATTACCTTGTGAACATTCATGTGTTATGTTATGCTTTAATACATAGCATATGGAGAATGATAATGCAATTTTTTTTAAAAATATGCACTAAATATGAATTTAACCTGCGACCAAATACGTTAAAAATAGACCGAACCATTAGGCTACAACACAAATTTAGTAAGAGCTGGTATGCTGTGAAACTTGTTCACCGTGAAACTGGTTCATTTTTACACTTCATTTATCACGACTACACCCTTTAGTAATATAAGTCACACTCTTCAGTTATCACGACTACACTCTTTGCTGTAGTATAAGTTACACCCTTCTCTTTTATGAGTAATACTCTCTATAGTAAAAAGTCGCACTCTTCAGTTATCACGACTACACCCTTTAGTAATAAGTCACACTCCTTAACCAGTTTTACTGTGAAACTTGTTCACCATATACTTTGTCATTTAGTAAAGATATCATTCTCTAAATATATATCATATCAGCACCGATCAAATTTAAGGAGTGACCCGCCCGACCTGCCCATGACCCGCGAATTCTAGGCCTTGTACCTTAATTGTGTTAATATTGCACATGTAATATTTCACAAGAGACCTACTCGTATATTATTAGAGCCATATCGGGTTTTATGATTTGAGGGGTCTGGCGCAGAAATTTTTTTAAGCCTTCGTATTCATACTATGCCATAAATAAAAAGAAACATAATTGTTAAAATTAATATAATTACATTAATTAATCAAATAATATATATATATATATATATATATATATATATATAAACAGAAAACTTTGAAATAAATTGAAGCTTTTGAAGGCTCGAACACGCAATCATGTTAAATTTAGAGACTTAGCACTTATTCAACACCAACTCGGTTGAATAAATCATTAAAATATTTCACAACATAATATATATATATATATATATTTAATAATATATAATAATAAAAACCCAGGCCCTCGCTTGGGGTGGGGCCCTGTGCGGTGGCACCGGGTGCACCACCCCAGGATCGACTCTGATTAGAGCAAGTGTCCGATGAAACTTGTTCAAAGTATCAAGTTAATATTATTACACTTATAAACTAATATCATAACACTTATCATATTACACTTATAAATTAATATTATAATTTTATATAAATATTATTGGTATTAATTTATAAGAGGAATATTATTAATTTATACATGCAATAATATCAATTTCACACTACAGACAAAGTTCGTGGGAGAGTTTGTGATATGATTATTTTGCATTCGTTATTATCTGATCTCTCTATAATTATAATATTTATGCTTATATAAGTCAAACATAAAAATTTAAAGGTTAAGTCTTGTATGAATTTAGGTGCACCGTACACTCATACTGTATTTTAGAATCGTGCAACTTATTATACTAAAAGATGTAACTTGTTTATATCGAAATATGCAACTATTTTTATATTAATAGTTATACTATTCAGTATAAACAAATTGTACGATTTTAAAATGCACTATAAATGCATCTAATTATACATGGGACCTACCCAAATTTAAAACTCATAAAGAAAAACTTACACAGCCGACTTATCCAATCACATATTCACATCTGCACTGCTAAATCCGTGCAGCTATTGGACAAATTAACCATGGTTTAGCCATTTAACCCTAGGGTTGACCATTAATTATAGAATTAAGCAAATTAAGTGGGCTCTGTTTCTTTCGTTCCAACATGTACCATGATATGTGACACGTACACATGGCATCACGCAATTGGTCGAGAACCCGGAAACTATGGTAGAATTTAGGCAATGGTCAACATGTAAGAATTCTTCTGAGATTTGCTTTTGGACTATCAAATCTTTTCAAATGAGAATTTTGATTAATAGTGCAATGATTGACTATGTTATTATTTGCCTAACTTTAAGTAACAAATTTTGGGGATAATCTTTTAAATTTTTTTGTTTGGTTAATTTTATGTGAATAATAATAGTGGATAAGTAGATCAATCCAATACGTGGCTTATTAAATATTATTGAAGTATAGGAATTCTTTTATTTTACTGTTTGTAGATCATAAATTTTAAACAAAATTTGACTTGATTTAGGCATAAATTAACATAGATTTTCGCTCAGAATCATATAATTTTGACTTGATATATATAGGTTTTGATTAGGATCATATAATATCATATTTAAAAGTAATAGATTAATGAAGGCCTGGATACAACTAGAAGTTGATACAAGAGTATAATATTGTATCATAAAATATTACTATATAAAAATGTTCATGATAATTTGTACAAACTAATGGCTATGCTAAAGATCATATTGTTTATTCTAGACATAACGTGGTTATTATTTATTTTTTCACAAAAATTATACAAAACGATTTCATGATTTCATGTATGATACGTGATACTTTTATCTATTTTGATGATATTAAATTTCAAAAGTAGACATAAACATGAAAGATTATTAATTGATTATATATAAGTTGTTCAATCCAAAACTTCCTCTTATTTTTTATAGTAAATGTGTAACCAACCCTACCAAAACCAAAAGATTACATATAAGAAATAAAACCATCATTCAATTTCCTTAGTCATGCATGTAGTAATATTTTATGATGTTTTTCAATACATCAAATTCATCAATGACATTTATAATTCGTTGGCAATTCTCAAGTGATCATTTTCTTGATATACCTAACCGATTGAGTCAAAAGAAATTATCCCCTATATTGGTGCAGTTGATATAGTTGACATAGAAATGATTTTGAGACAATATGAACATATAATTATATCATAAGAGGATAAATTATATATATAAAAACTAGCTGACAACTGTAAATGTTTGTTGGGCTGCAAATTGTACTTAATTTCAAGTTTGCATAGTAGTAGTATATCTTAATTCAACTCAAAGAAATTTGATTTTTATTTATGCGTTTTGAATATTGACTAATATCATTCAATTAATGCATGTTAGCTTCTGTTCTTTCAACTCGTTTAATTATTTCTCCAATAATAATAATAAGACAAGGATAATCCAATAATATTTCCCGAAATGAACACACATACATTGCTGGAAATTGTGTATTTTTTTCAAAAACTCAATGGCATGCTCAAAACTATAAATAAGCGAACAATTAAACTATTACTCAATCCGTCCCAAAAAACTTAGCACACTTACTTTTTGCTCGTGTTTTTGCGTGCGAGTTGTTTATTAATATTTGAAATAATAAAGTGACTTTTAAGGTGGGGTATGAATAATCTTTACCTCATCTATCATACGCATTTTTTAAAATTAATGTATCATTTCAAATATTAATAAAAAACTCGTTCGCTAAAACACGAGCGGAACAGTAACTGTGCAAAAAATTAATTTATCATTTCAAATATTAATAAAAAACTCGCTCGCTAAAACACGAGCGGAACAGTAACTGTGCAAAGTGTTCCGGGATGGAGGTAGTATAAGCAAATTCCCTTAATATATATATATATATATATATATATATATATATATATATTTATAAGCAAATTCTATCTTAATCATGTTGGCATGAGGTAAAAAATTACAAAGTTCCACGCATTAATAATGAAAAAAAAAATCACAAATGGTCATATAACTTTATCAGAGTCCATAAATAATCTTGTAACTTTTTATTCTATCAATTTTGGTCCTTTTAATATTAATATTAGTCATTTTCGCCTAAAAATTTTGAATTTTGGCATGGAAATGATTGAAAATATGTTGTAGCATACGTAAAATATATCGAAATGACGGGTTCAGTGAGAGGAAGATAATAGTATAGGTTTTGACCCTCGCATCAACGTAAATCACTCGAAATTAGCCACAAGAATGAACGAAATTCGTGATTTTGAAGTAGCGATTCACGAGGGAGGTGTAATCAAGACATGAAATTGATCGAGGATTTTTTCTTCCTTGATAAGAGACAATTCAAATGAGAGTAATGACGACCGTCGACGTGACCAGATATATAAAGTTAGGTAATTTTCCAATCAAATTTTCAATTTTTCTACAAAAATGGCTGAAATTGAAACCAAAATGATTAAAATTGATAAAGTTAAACTTTACAGGACCATTTGTGGACATCGTGAAAATTATAGGACCGTTTATGATTTTTTTGTGCATTAATAATTCACTAGTGCTAGCCCTTTTTTAAATGGAATATTTTTACACTTAGAAAACCGACAGTGTATATATAAGCAAATGTTAGGTACGTAATCGCCGAATTTTGGTTTTACGAAAGAGGATCTGATTCAAGTTTCCTCACTGAGGAAATTCATTGAATCATGTAGCAACTATTAACAATGGAAATAATTGACTAAGTACAATAAAGTAGCACGATAAAAATGTGTTTTTTTCTTTTTTTGATATCAATCATCTTCCATAACACTATAAAAATATAAGTGTGCGATAATGTGATAGACTGATAAGTATAATTAGATGAAATTATGACTAAATAAAATGAATTCATGATGAAATGGAAATATAAATGAAATATAATTTGATGAAATTACGGTTAAATGAAATAAATTCATGATGAAATGGAAATATAAATGGAATGAAATAAAATTGATCATTCTTACATTGGGTACTATTCCCCAGAAATAAAATGTATGTATTGTATTGTGTAAACCTATTTATATTATTGGTTGTTAGAACTATAATTATTTAAATATAATATTATTATTGATTGTTGGAATCATTATTAGATATTATTATGTACTCCCTCCATCCCATAATAATTTGTACATTTTTTTTATTAGAATGTTCCAAAATATTTTTACATCACCCGAAAGAAATAAATTCCTCCATAGACCCCATCTCTCACAATATACCCAATTTTACACATAAATGACATTATTTTTGGATTCACCTATACACACAATTCAACCAATTATTTTACTTTATACATAAAGGTTTGCAAAATTGCCCTTCAATATCTCTCCCCAGGAAAAAAGAAAAAGGAGGAAAGATAAAAATGATTAATTTAAGTAAAATATAGTATGAAGAAATTTCACACAAAGATTCATGAAATTGGATAAAGAGTATGACTTATATTACTAAAATGTATTAATTGTGATAATTGAAGGGTGTGACTTATTACTAAAAAGGGATATTACTCAAGGAACTGAAGGGTATGAAGTGATATTATAAAATGACATTAGTCGTGATAACTGAATGATATAATTTATATTATAATCGGGTATTAATTGTGATAACAGAAGAATCAGATCTATGAATATAAAATTAGTTTCATGATTAACAAGTTTCAGGAGATCTACTCTTAATTTATATCAAATAGTTGGTGGGAAGAATAAATATATACTCCGTCCACCAATTTTATGCACTGTTAATTTTTAAACTTGTTTTTGCGAGCGAGTTTTGTATTAGTAATTGAAATAATAAAATGACTTTTAAATAGGGGTCCTTAAAAGTCATTTCATCATTTCAATTATTAATACAAAACTTGCTCGTAAAAACGAGTATAAAAGTTAACTGTGCATAAGATTGATGGATGAAATGAGTATTATTTTTGTGGGAATAATGTGGTTGAAATTGATTGTTAACACACATATATATAAATATATAGAATGAGCTACTCTTTAGGATGGAGACAGTACATATAAAACTTCAATTTTCATAGGTGTTTATAAGTACAAACTTCATAGGCCCATAGTTTTCACAAATAAATTAAGGCACATTTCTTTAAACCAAGTTTAGTCCCATAGCCAATAATCCCTACTCGTGTGTAGTTATATGTTGCTTTCATAGTTTCATTTATACTTACATTTTCTTCTTCTTTTTAAGGGGTATATATAAAGCATATCCAAACAAAACTTAATTCTTATATTTAAGATTTGTGACATTTTCTTACCACCTAATCATTGCACCCCATTATTGGATGGTTGGTTCTAGTCCCCGAATTAATCAATTTTTGGCCCAATATCGAATTATAAAAAAAAAATTGCATAAATGTTTAATATTAATCTTTTTTTAGGCATTTGAATAGTAACAATAGTTAAAATAGTTGAGTTAGATTGTCTTCAACTTCAAGTGGCACTCCTTATCAAAATAAATATTTTTGAATTAATTTAAACAAAGAGTGTGTCTTCAAGTGAGCTACCGTTCAATTTATTTAATTGGATGTAATAATCAATTTGAGGTCCATGACTCATCAATAATATCTACATTATTTTGTTTGTGTCCGGAAATAGGAAAAGCATTTATTTATGTAAAGTAGAAAAGCGTTTATGCTCTAACTAAAAGTACATACTAACGGAACAATTGATTTATTTTAATTCTAAAGGGTATGATTTTGTCTTTATGCCATATTCCAATAAATGCTGTATTTAATATACTTGGATAGACGTTTTCATTAGACCATGTTGGTTTGAGCAACTGTTACATGATGTCACAAATACACACACAGAGCCAATGAGCCATATGCCATACGAACATACTATATAGAATTAAATTAGCAGCAAACTTCAAAACAGAGTTAAATTTCTACAACTCTAAAAGATGGATAAATCAAATTTTCTATTTTAGGAATAAGACCTTTTCAGTATTTTTTTTATTTTTTATTTTATCGATATATGTAGGAGTGAATTATAGGATAATTAGATTAGATTTCAATTCGGTATGTGATTTATAAAAATAAAATTTATAAATTAAAAGCTTATAAATTTAAGACCCTGATTGAAATCTTGCATTCTTATTTGAAGATATTCTTAAAATCATAGTTAGATATATGGATTTTATGTGTGCGTTAAGATAATAGTGATAACGCTATGAATTGGAAGATGACAAATAAAGTCTTAAAATTGGGAACAATATTTGATTACTTTATCCTTACCGCCTGAACTGATAGTTCTTTTAAATTCAAAAATTAATTTATAATTATATCTTTCAAGCCTTAAATTAATGAATAAAATTCATATCATAAACTCTCTTGTTAAATTTATTAATAATATGAAATTGATATCATTATTTTTATAAACTAATATCACTACTTTTATAAATTAATAATAATAATATTTAATGCTATAATTTTATTTTATTAATGTAATATTATCGATTAATAAATATAATAATATTAATTTATAAATATAATGATATAAATTTCATATTATAAATATGTTTCACGGCATACTTATTCTATTCTTATTCATTTGCAACAGAGTTGATATATATATATATATATATATATATATATATTTTATATTATATTTATTTTTATTTTTTTTTATTTTTTTTTGGCTTTGTGAAAGATTCAACAATTCAAAATGTTCCACCAATTTCTCGAAGATCGCTTTGTACTTATTTTGGAGTTAATTTGGTGCTCATGTCAAATTTGTATATTAAACCCTGCCTCCACACGCGTATACCACAGCCAATCAGATGTTCCCACTTCAAATTTGATTGCAATTAATTATATCCATGAGAAAAAAAAAATTGTTTTTTATTTTATTTTTTGACAGATAATTGTTTAGGATTAATTATGTAAGGAGTATAATAAATTCACATCATTCTCCAACTGCTACAATATTAGAAAATTGAAAAATTGACTGATGGGATGATGCTGTCACATGAAAATGATAGTCACATAAACTATTGTTTGCATTCCATTTATTTACTTTACTTTCGAGACCAGAAGATTCGTGATATTTGTTTTTTAAAGACAAAATTATTGGTAAATTAATTAAACAAGTTTGGAGTTGAAGAACTCATGACATCAACAAATCTTTTTTATTATAGTTTTATTACTATCGTTTTAGTTTTGAAATGATTTAAGCCAAGAATCAAGTCAATAACATATCTACAGAAAAATATAGAATATATTAAGATGCTACATTTTGGGAATTTGATACAAGTTCTCATCCAAATCATGCTGAATGGGATGATCTATCTGTTTGATTCTTTTTTTTTATATTGATTAAATGATGACTCGAATAATATCTTTACGACATATGTAGTGGTGTTCTAACCGCTTGAGCTATATTTCATTTCGTCTCTATCTATTTGATTTTCTATAAGATTTGGACAATCGATACAATTTTGATTTAAAAATGACATATTCGACTGATCCACTCTGAGTCATGTTATATGGATCGCTCTGACACGTGACTCACAGTGAAGCAGGACGAGTCTGAATATTTCTCTTTTATTCATTTCACTTTAACTCATTTTGCATTATTAAAATTTTAATATATATATATATATATATGAATATATTACTATATTTTTCTTGATCATTAGTTTGTATAATATATTACTATATATAAATAACAATAACAGTAATTCAATTTCATAAATATTTCTAGATCAATATATATTGATAAAACATAATATAAAATACAATATGTATTTCAACTAAAAGTTTTTGTTAATATCATCTTTAGAAGGTGAAAAAAATTCATAAGCATGCTTTTAATACCAACTACTCCTATTTATTATTTCATTTGAAATCTTATTTTAATATTAAATATTTAAAAATATACTTATGTATATTTATTGTAATAATAAAAGTTTACTTATATAACACCCAAAGTGTATTGCCTCTCTAAGGTGGTGGGGGTGGGGTCAAGCATCCACCCCCAAATTTAACCTTTTTTTTAATTGAGTAATTTTTATTTTGTAGCGGAAACTGTATACTGAAAAGTACTAATGCTATTTAACATACAAATATAATACTTTCATTTATATGACAAATGGAGGGTTTTATTATTAAAAAGGAAAAAAGAAATTTGAGGTGCCACAATGAAGCTCAAGGCGTAAATGAGAAAATGGAAAGACAATAAAATGGTCCAAAAGTGGGCTAAGCCATCAAGGCCTAAACTAATAAAAGAAACTAAAAAGCCCACAGGCATCGAAGCCCATTATAGTAAAGAAAATATTAACCCTAGCGGCCAAAAATGAAGAAAAATGATGAATGAGAGAACTATTTAAATAATAAATAATATGACACTCGTTTTAGATTGTATTCATTGCTATGACTTTACTTTGTATTAGGATGATAGTATTTAAATTTGCTCTTTTATTACTTTATTAGATTTTTTTTTTTTAAACCAAGAGAACTAGTTTTCATTATTGCAGACACATAAAGTTTCGGGCAGCCCATCCACAAAGTCCGGTGAGTCTAGCCAACAAAACGAACTCCCAAATTTTGTAGAAGTTCGTGCAAACTCGTGAGTTATATTGACATCTCTTCTAACAAAGATAACAGAGAAAGACGGGCATTGAGTAACGACATGTCTACAAGAATTAATGTAATCATAAAAAATTGAATTTCCACTCGACCTCGAATTTATAGCATCCACTACCAACTTTGAGTCCCCCTCAATAATGACATCCTCCGTAGCAATTGCGTGTAACCATGATAACGCCTCATAGAACCCTGTTGCTTCACCTATATCCACTTCGACACAGCCCTGAAACATCTTAGTTTGTGCCATAATGAACATACCCCATGTTGGAATTTAGAGGCACGTAAACACGTAATACATGGACAGCGGAAATAAACAGTTCACCAACAACGAACAATTAATTGCATAATTAAATACGAGTAAAAACGTAAACAGAATTCTTACAGCAATTCGTACATGGATTCCTCAACTATGGTATCCACGTAACAGTCGTTTACTAACTTGCACAGATCTGCCAGCGTTGAATCCCCGAGATGAATTTGCTAGAAAAATTCTAACTTAGAGATTTTATAGAGAAAAATATAAAGTCTCGTATTATGAATTCTCAAGAGTTCATATATATAGGAGAGGTCTAGCTTGAATTTCAAGCTAACCTGATTGAGAAATAAAATTCCTAATCTTTATTTAAATAAATCTCTTAGATTTATTCCCACATATAAAATCTCTACGGATTTAAATTTCATATATGACAAATCTCTACGATTTATTTCCATATATATTAAATCCTACAATAATATTCCAAATATTATTATTGGGAATTCTTATTTAATTAAATCCAATTTAATTAAATATTAATAATAATTAATTCCAAATTAATCTATTATTAATTATTTCTCCATAAATTAAATATTAAATCTAATTTAACATTTAATCAACCAACTATAATTAGTAAACAACTGTTACTTGTTGTGTGACTCATAGGCCCTCATATATCGAGCGATTAATCAAACTAACGGTCTTAATTGAACCCTAGACAATAAATCAGACATTCTCAATATATGAGGTACGTTGCGAGGAAACGCGCAACTACCTGTAACTGAAACATGGGTTATTACGATTTCCTCCTTTCATTCGCGAATACTCGATTAAGCCTTGAACATGATGAAGTGTCCATCCAAATAACTTAATCAATTTATCTCTAATCACTAACTGATCATTCATGTCACACTTGGCCACAAAGTCCAAGTTGACGTGCATTGTCCAATGACTTTGATCCAATTATGATGAGAAGATGAGTATTCTCTCTAAATCCACTTGGAGGAATGAATCATTTTCTTGGCTCAACTACCACGCACATGCACTTCGTGATGAACCCAATCCAAGCCGTATCTACCCATGGAAGGGTGCAAGTGTTGGTCATGGTCAAAGTTCATCACTCCACACATGTCGTGCGTATTGACCTCAAGTCAAAGGAGTATCGCATCGCTCCCACTAACCGAGACACCCGTAGACACATATAGTGGAACTACATCAAACGGTTTCTCGGATGGGTATACCAATACCCTCTAAGGTATTTGTGCATCCATCACTAGATGCCTAGTATCTCGTAGCAAGTGATGTCTCACTACACTCTCTAAGAGTATGATGCAAATCGCACACCAATCTCCATTGCATCATCAATATCCCATTCTCGATGATCCTCGATTGGGGCTATTTGAGAATCATGCTTAGGTCATCTGAGTTCTTACTCACTCAATGACAACAATGACTCAAGGGAACACAGATAAGAACAAATGCAAACAATCAAACATAATATTCAAATAAGTGCAACGTCATATATTTAATATTAAATAAATAATAATATTAAATCAATACTGAATATTATCTGAGCATTATGTCCTTACAATGGATTGTCTCTAGGACACTAACACTAACACCCCGATCATCCCTCAACACCATTCCAACACCCATCTTGTTCGTATCATCAAAGAAAGTCGTGTCGACATTAAGTTTCCACCTCCCCATTGGCGAAACATGTTAAGCTTTGCATGGTGATTGCCTCGCTACTTCCCGTACCATCCCAGTAGACCTTATCGTGGCAGCCCACAACCATACAGAATGGTAAGTAGCCGTTGTGAAGACGACTTTAGCAGGTGATTTATGTTGGCTAGTTCATACCATGCTATTCCGCTTTTTCCACACTTGACATGCCATCATACCAAAGGACTCGACCTTTGCCGAACTGGACGTCGTCAACATCCTGAATAATAAATCCCGACATCCTTCAACAGACCATATTAATATTCTGCTCTTTCCACACTTGACATGCCACCATACCAAAGGACTCGGCCTTTGCCGAACTGGACATCGTCAACTTCCTAAATAATAAATCCCGACATCCTTCAACCGACCATATTGAATTCTCAATGTCTGCACGTAAACAGCCAGCTCCCAACATTCCTTCGCAAAAGGGCAATCCACTAAGACATGCCAGTTCGACTCCTCAAAATAGCAACATAAAACACATTCCTTATTATCCAAATCCTCTTTCGAAAGAGATTCACCTTGTTTGGCAGACAATCCTTGCACGTACGCCATAGAAAATCCCTTACTTTAGGCGGCACCTTCAAGTTCCATATATGCCTCCAATCCCCTGGTTCCTCCAAACTATGATCACTACATAAGTCAAATAACAACGAGTACCCAAACTTAACCGAATAAAGCCCATCCGAAGTATGATGCCAGATCAGTTGATCTGGAACCCCAGGAGGAGGTAAAACCATTCTTAGAATCCTGTTTACATCATCTGGATCAAACAAAGCCTCCACCAAAGCTCTATCCCACTGGTGCCTATCAGCATGAATCAACTTCGCTACTTTCATACCCTCCAGCCCCAGTGTACATGCCGTTTGTATTCGAAAGTTGCCATCATTATTCAGTCATGGCAACTCCCGAATAGGTACATTAGAGGCTGCGTCTATTTTCCACCTCACACCCCTACAAACTAAGTCCTAGCTAGCAAATATACTGGACCAAGTATAAATTGGGTTTCCTCCCAGCCCCGCATCCAAAAAACTTGAGTTCGGAAAGTACTTCGCCTTGAGCACCCTACAAACCAAAGATTCTGAATCATGAAGTAGACGCCAGCCCATCTTTCCGAGTAACGCTACATTAAAAAGATGTAGGTCTCTAAAACCACGGCCACACATGTCCTTCCCCAAACATAAATGTTCCCATCGCATCCATTTCACTCCTTTCGAACTATCCCCATCGCTCTCCCACCAGAACTTATTTAACATTATGTGCAACTCATTGAGGAGGGTAGACGACAAGAGAAAAGTCGTCATACAATAGATGGGTATTGCTTGCGCCGCTGCCTTAAGTAGTATTTCCTTTCATGCTTTCGACAGCTTTCTCGTCCTCCATCCCTGCAATTTCGACCATAAACTTTCTTTAACATAGTTAAAATGTTGTGTTTAGCCCTTCCCACAAGAGAAGACAACTCTAAGTATTTGTCTGTATTCAATGGACGATGACCCCCCCCCCCACAAAAAAAATAACTCCTCGTAGAAAGAAACACCTATCATCATCAATATTCTTGCTAAAAAAACAAGCCCAATAGTTGATCGCCTGACCCGAAACTGATTCATAATTCGTAAGAACTTGCTTTAGGACGGAGCAGTCATCCGCAAAAAGCAAATGGGACACAACCGGGACCCTACTACAAACTTTATTCCCATGCAAACGACCATCTATATTTGCCTTATTAAGAGCAGCCAAGAGACCCTCCGTAAACAAAATAAACAAGTATGGGTATAACGGGTCTCCTTGTCGCAACCTTCGTCCTGGTTGAATAGGCCCCACCACGTCCTCATTAACTTGGAAACTGAGCGAACACACATTCGCATCCACCCAATCCATCTCTCAGAAAACCCTAACTTGCCTAAATCAACCTAATCCACCGGGTCATAGGCTTTACTTATATCGATTTTCATCGCCACATCTCCCCGAATTCCCCATCTCCTGTTTTTCATGGCGTGTATAATCTCGAATGCAACCAATACATTGTCTTGTATAGCCCTTCTAGATACAAAAGCATATTATGCTTTATCAACTAATCCCAGTAACACCGATTTCAACCGATTGCTCAACACCTTTGACACTATCTTGTATAAGACATTACACAAGGAAATATATTAAATTATTGAATATGCGTAAGTGTTGGAGCAAGTCTCATGTGCATCAAGTGCACCGTGCACTCATAGTACATTTTAGAACCATGCAATTTGTTATACTGAAATATGCAACTTGTTTGCACTGAACCGTTAAACTATTTTTCCATATTAATAATTGCATGATTCAGTGTAAATAAATTGCATCTTTTAGTATAAAAAGTTGTATGATTCTAAAATGTACTATGAGTGGACGGTGTAATGCATACAAGACTTAGGGAGTGTTTTGAAAAGCAGTTTTTTTTTTACTTTATTTTCAAAAAGCCCTCTCTCACAAATTTTTGAAAATAAGTCTTCTGAAATTGTTTTTAAGTGTTTCAAAACACTCTTAACCTAAATTTTGAGTCAGAAAGCGACTGACTCAAAACTTAAATATACGAATATTTTAATTTTTTTTTTATATATATATATATATATATGTGTGTCATATATAATAATAAAGTATAAATAAATGGTTTATATATATATATATATATATATGTGTGTCATATATAATAATAAAGTATAAATAAATGGATGTATACTTGTCACATCACACCCTAATTTATTTATTTTATTTGTATTCTACTACCTGTATCATATCACCACCGCACTGATGCAATATAATCCTACAGTAAAAACTTCAATCCCATCCCAAATCCTTCAAAAGAAATTCTACCACAATTAAGTACAAAGCAGTATGGTCTATTTCTTGGACATGCTACATCTAGTAAAATACATTAAATACAATGTTTATCATTAAATTCCACATTTATAAAGATCTTTACGTGATTACTTCCTACAATATTGTAATTTCGATTGCAGAAGACGGTTTAGGGAAAGACACCAAATATACAATAACCATGGCAACAACCCAAACACAGTATGTCCGTATACATGCATAATTTATTTTATTTATGATAATGAGATAAAATGTTAGCATACACATATATAATCTTCTTTGGGCTTGTGGCACCAAAGAATAATACTTCAAGAAAGTTTCTTCTGTTTCTCTTCCTTCCAAGCTTTGATTTCACCGTCGATTTTGGCGGTCACTGCAGCATGAAATCCAGGATATGGCTCGTATCCGAAAGCAAACTGCAAAGCCTATAAGCATCCAACAGTAACGTTAATAAGTGGTCGATTCAAATGAATGATTTTTTTATGAAATGATGATAATTATACCTCAAGCAGAACAAAGAATGGTGCCATTACGAAGGCTTGAGTAAGGTTGTCGTATAGAGCAGGCGCTCGTTTATGCACGATTCGTCAAAATATATATGAGCTACGTGAAATTTGAAAGTTGATGAAAATTAATTTGAAGAGTTGTTCTTATGTAAAACAGTTTTAACATGCACCTGGTTCGCAAATAATCAAGCCAGTGGCACGGTAAAGCTGATACTATCAATTTTTTACTTTTTTACTAATCAAGCCGGTTGCATGGTAAAATTGATACTCATAGTAAAATAACTCATTCATATTAATGAAACAACTAATACTATCAATTTTTTACTTTTTAATGAAACAACCAATACTGTCTAAATAAAGTAAAACTGATCTGCACGACTTTTTCTAATGCAAATAATCACCTCAAAGACGCCATGGCCTATGAACTGTCCAGTCCAGCAGAGTATCTGGGATGCAAGAACTACCTGCAGGCAAAATGATCATATGAATCAGCAGTAGGCTCAATTTCTAAAAGAGAAATAGGGAAACGGAAGCATCGATTAAAAGAACGACATCCATGAAGTTCTAACCATCATATTCATTAACTACTGGTATCATAAAATTCACATGAAAGGAACACCATTTCGATAGGATAGAAGTGCACTCAAGATACATAATGATCTTCAAGGTCAAAAACGTCAAAACTAGAGATTTTCATCCAATTTTTTCACCAAATAACATTTGTGTTGCACTGTATATAGTTGCAGGGAGAATCTGATGTTGGAGTTTTAGTAAAAGAATGAGACATGAAGTTGTCTATCTTCTTCTCGTGTGTGAAAATGTAATTGCCTAAACAATATTGGCACGAAATCGATCTCTGGTATGTTGTCGTGGAATTCAAAATGTCGGTAGTACACAGGAAATTTGCAAATAAACATATATTGAAGTAGATCTTATTGAAGCAAGAAGTCAAAACATAAGAAGACGAAGTGATGGAGAGAGGTATGTTTCGTTGGACATCTATACCCCTGCCCTCTGCTTGCTTCAAGCAGCAAAATATACACCAGACATGTAAGATGCCTGCAATTCTTAGTGAAGCACTTGAAAATCCAGTTTAAAATTGAACTATGAAGATAAATTATGTTGTGTTTATGTCCAGAATAAGTTGAAAGTAATAAGTGCAGCATACAAGAAGAATAAAGGGGAATGATTCACAATTAAATAGCATGTAGGAAAAAAATAAAGATAAAAAGAAAATTGGATCTGCAATGAGAAGATAGTTGAAAAAATATGAAAATCACAACACAAAAACCGTCCTAGTTTCTGTTTCTAGAGCTCATTGTCCTTCCTATTGATGAAATATAGCCAGAACCAAAATTCTGCAATAGCCTTCTATTTTCTTCAAACAGATTACGTACACAGACGAATATCCAGAAAACATATAATTAGGCCAATAGTGATGCTTACCAAGCCATAATTATTGCCCCAACTGTAAAGATTAGGTGAAGTTTTAAAGAGTTTTAACAGACTTAAGGGGTGTTTGCAAGAGATTATAAGTGATTATAATCACTTTGAATTGTGTGTATAAGCAATTCGGAGTGTTTTATTTTGCTTCTATTAGATTAAATAAGCTCTCAAAAGCTATAAGCTAAAAGTTGAAAGGGGGTGCTTTTAGTAGCTTATGAGCATTTTTTATGTATTATTAACTTTTTTTGCAAACACTATCAACTTTTCTTCAAATTTTTTTACAAACACCATCAACTTTTAGTATTGATCAATTTTCTCATAATCACTAATTGTAATCACTTCAAAGGGATAATTTTTTTCAAACACCCCCTTAAGCCTGTTGCCACAAAATCCACCCCTAGAATGTACCGAAATATTGAAGGAACCAGAAAAATCCAAACAAGCAAGGAATAAACAATCATATGAGAGATCACTTCTCCAAGCTTTCAAGAAAATGAAAAATCAAGATACAGATAATAATTGTTTAAAACGAATTAAGTGTCCATACTTAAAGTCCAATTAATGTATACTATGTAAAATAATACATCTCCTACAAACCCCTCTTCTTCTATTTCCATTTCCATCATCAATCAACCCCCATTTCTGATCTCCTTTCAAACTAAATTAATAATCCCTTTTTCCAGTAATATTCAAATCATGCCCAAATAACTAAAATTTTAAACAGAGAAAAAACCCATTAATTAAACAGCTTAAAGAATAACGGTGCATCAAAATTAAGATTAAAAAGTAATAATTATAATATTACCTTCCAAGCCAAAGAGAATCCAAGACGATGAGCAAGAGCACTTCCTCCAATCCAACACGCAAAACATAACAAAGCAGCTAACGAACCCGCTTTCTTATCCAAACTCACATAATAAACACCATAAATCACAGTCAGGAAGAACCCTAAATTTAACACCAAAAAACTCTGATTCAACAACTCAATCGACAAAATAGGCGGTGTGAAATACAAAATAAGTAAAGCAGTGAACAAAATTGGCCAAACAAAGACCATATGCACTGCTATGTTTATAGGGTTGCTATGATAAGCTCCATAGAACGAAAAATGGCGTTCCAAATCAAACAATCCCTTCCCCATTTTCTCTCTCTCTCTCTCTCGCGTGAACCGTTTGTCAGAGTGTGAATTGATTTTGAAGATTAGTTTGGGGTTAATATACTTATATATCAATTGACTATTCTTTTCTATTTTTTCCTAACATTCAACAATTTGGTGGAGTATGATTTCCAATTTTATCCTATTTCAGTATTTTGAGTCAAAATTAATTATGAGCAGATTTCAGGTGCTACACTCATTGCATTTTAAAATTATACAACATGTTATATAAAATATGTAATTTATTTATATTAAATAGTGTGATTTTTTTTTATATTAATAGTTGTACAATTAAATGTAATTAAATTAATTTTTTTAATATAATAAATTACACGTTATAAAATGTATTATAATTGCACGGTGCACCAGAATTTACACAAATTTTAGCCATTAATAATATATATATATATATATATATATAGTAATGATATAGAACCAACTATCTAGTTTTTTATGGAATCAGATTAATGACGTGTCATGCCAACTATTTCCTAAACCATGAACCATAAACCCTAAATCATGAACCATTCGGGTCGGGTGAACCATGAACCACTCGGGCCGGGTTCAGTTCTGACCGAGTTGGGTCCGGGCCGGGTAAAAAAAAATGTAATTTTTTTTCTGTTCAGTTTTATTTTTTCAGTTCAATTCAATTTTTCTTTTTACCAGTCCCGGACCCAAACCCGGCCCGAGTGGTTCATGGTTCACCCGATCTGAATGGTTCATGATTTAGGGTTTATAGTTCATGGTTTAGGGAATAGTTGGCGATGATTACGTCATTAATCCTTTAAAAAACCAGATAATTGGTTATATATCATTACTATATATATATATATATATATATATATATATATATATATATATAATTTTGATATGGAGACCATGAGTGGACTCTTATGGAGTCAAATTGATGACTTGGCATTACACATCATCTTATCTAATTATTTTATTGTAATACTTGCAGATTAATTTAAATTATATTTGAAAAAGATTTACAAATATCCACAGCTTAATGTTTTGAACGATTGATCGCAAAATCCCTCAGTCAAACTTCAACCTGTAATGTCAGCACTACTTCAATAACTAAATACGATAAAAAAAAATTATCTATTTAATCAATAAATCAGAATAGAAACAAGAACACTATAATATTGTATGAATATTTTAGCAATATGGATTAGGATTTAAAGAGCAAGTGGTAGCGAAGAACATTTGTCATATGAAAGAGCGTTACTAAGCTCTTGTTCTCTGGATATATTGTGAAAATGTATAGTTTTACAGTTGAAGAACCTTTATTATATGCTAATAATTAAAGATATGGGTTATAACTAACATTTGGTGTTTCTATGTTCTCTATCATCAGTTCTTATTATCTTTGATCTCCATCAACATCCATTGCAAGCTTCAATTTTAAAACATTAATTTTTACTTTGTTTTGTGTTTTTTTAAGAAAGACCTTGCCATGAAACAGATTTATGAAAGAAATTCACTCGATAGATTTATGAAAGAAATCCACTCGAGTAATAACGAAGAATTACAGAAAAAAAAATGAATGTAAATTTGGCGAAAAAAAATTAAAACCAGAATCCAAATTGTGTTAACAGATCCAAATCTGATTAAATTCTTATCAAGAATTAATTACAAAAGCATTAAATTTCATCATCAAATTACAGAAGCATCAAATTTCATAAACCAAAATCCAAATTTCATGAATTACAAACCTCTAATATGGTGGTTGTTCCGTTAAAAAAATAAAAATAAATTAGTGGACGATTCTTCATTTCTCAAAAATTGACTTTTATATTGTTTGTAGATTCACCATTACATTAATCTCTAATTAATTTCTATACTTTTTAGAATATAAATTTTCACAAAAATAGCTAAAAACACTGAAATCATTGTACAATTGAAAAAAGGACCGCATATGATAATCTGAATTGGCGAGTGGCGTGAGGAAGATACAAAGGAGAGAGAAGGGATATACTTTTATTATTTATTAGTCTATATTATTATAGTAAAATATATGGAAAATCTAATTAACATTGATTTTATCATAATTAAGTAAATTAGTTGAATGAATGCTGAAGTGGTTTGCCACGTCATATATTGGGCTTCGTAAGATGATCATTTGTGATGTTCATATTAAAACTATATATATATATCAATTAGTCAAAACCTAGATCCTAAAACCCGTACTCATATATTAGTAGTCCATCAACAACAAATTAATTATTTATATCAATAGTCAAAACTTATATCCTATAAAGTTTACAACAAAATCCGTCCTAAGAGCATCCCAACGCAAGTAGTGAATCCAACGTGGCATGATATTGTACCTAGGTACACAATTGGGAATGCAGGTGTAATTGATGAGGGAGAAAATTAGGGAGTAAACATTTACTAATCGGTGTAATTCTGACAATTGGGCCAAAAAGCCTTAAAATGGGATATTTTATTATTATTACTATTATTTTGATTAGCCATATGTCCACTGTTTCGTTTGATATATATCCAGAAAATATTTGCCTGCATGCTTTTTTTTCTAATTTTAATATTAATTATAAATTTCACAATTATTATTTAATTATTTATAAAAATTAATATATATTTATAAACAAAATATAGTTAAAAATTATTAAATTAAATAATTATTAAATGAATTAGGCGGGGTGAAAAGTGGGTCCTTGAATAGTAATATTTGTACCTGAAATAATTGAGGAGTAGAAAAGTAAATTGATAGGTATAATTTGCTTTTGATGTGTGACAAAAATTTATACCTTAAATCAGGTACACTAATGGAGATGCTCTAAAAGTTCAACAAGTATGAATTTATTATGTCTCATATGAATTATCCGGAGCTCATACGGATAAAAAAAATGAAAAAAATGAGTACCTCAAAAACTTAAGGTTGCGTTTGTTTTGGGACTCACACGGATGAACTTAAGACTTTGCGTTCCCCGTCTTATATGAGTTTGAAATTTAGAATTCGGTTTTCAAATCCCACATTCTATCTACATCTACAAATACTTATAAAATCTATTATTACTCTTCTCAATATATCACACTTTATACACTTTATTACTATTCTCAATATAATATAATAATACAATATCAATCATTATTAAATATTAATTTGATATAAAGTTAAATCTCACCATACTCAAATTTCAAAACAAATACATACATTTACTATTAATCAAGGATTCTAAATATCTGAATTTTAAAATCTTGACTTGCTCCGCTCACTTAAATCTCAAAATAAACGCAACTCAACCTTTTTAATAAATAAGTTATATCTAAACTTTTTTGGATGCCTACTTACTTGCCTTTTCAAAAGTCATTAAAAATCGATAGTTCAACTCGTTTAAATGTCTATATAATATATAATATTCAATATAAAATATTATATATTCATTAATTATATTTTATATTAATAAAATTATTTAATTAATAATATAAAATAATATATATTTAAAGAAGCTTAACCATTCATAATTCTTAAATCTTGTTTAAAATATTACAAAATGAACATATTTTATAATCAAAATATTAAATTAATTATTTTTAAATTTTATATAAAAGGTGAAATGGGCTTTAAAAGACTTTAAACAAGCTTTTAAATCTGGCTCGTTTATTAAAAATGTCAGATTTAAGCCATCTAAAAACTTATTACAAGTAACAGGTTAGACTTGAGTCTAACACCTATGTATCAGGTCCAGACTGTCATCTAGCTCAGCTTGACCTTTTTTTTTAAGCAAACTTGTCTTAGCTTGCTAAATTTAGAGCCTGTTTGGCTCAGCTTATAAGCTCTCTAAAAATTTATAAGCTCTCTAAATTTATTTTGTAAAATAAGATATTTAACATTTTATAAAATTTTAAAATAAATTATTTAAAATTTATAAACTCTAAAAAAATAAGTTAGAATATCCCAATTTATTTTATAAAAAATGTATAAGTTATACCTCAACTCATAATCTCAATCCCAAATCGGCCCTAACCCACCATTTCAATATATAAAAAGTTAAACATAAATATTTTATATTAAATTAAAATTAAAAAAATATTTTCTTAAATTATCAAAATATTTATAAGTTTTATTAGTGGAACACTTTAACAATTTATAAGTTATTTACAAATTGCTATGAGCTCTTATAACAATTTATAAAATGTTATGACTTATAAAATATTTAAAATAAATTTTGTCAAATGGGCTTGAATACTCACAATAATAAATTAATTAAATTCAATTTATAATCAGCTAGAACTCAATCAGCTCAAAACTAAGTTTTAAAAATCGGAACCGGAAGTTGAGTCGGACGACCCTCAAAAAAAGGTTAGACCGGGATCGGATCGGTTGGATCGGATTGAGCCGGTATGACGTCATAATAAATATTATATATATATATATATGCATGATTTAAAAAAAATTCAAAATATATAATATGATAAGTGAATACAAAACATCTAAAGTCACTTCAAATTTATATAAAAGATAAAAATGGGCATAATGACATTTTTTAAAATTTTAGTGGAGCAAAAATTATTATATATATATATATATATATATATATATATGTATATGTGTGTGTGAGAGAGTTTTTTAAAAGCCGAAATCAATTTATTTATAAGAATATAGTCCATAAATGTTGGCCTTAAAAGAATTCCAAACAGGCCCACTCTCAACTAATTGGTCAAAGGATATTTGCCTCATAAGGGAAGGTTCTTGGCACATTTGGTTAAAGAAAATAGATAAGAACAGAAAAGGCGTTGACTAATTGTCACCCCTTTCTCATATCTCAATTCAACTTTCAATGGTAGAAGTCTGCAAATTTTTAATCTTAGATGCCGCATCCAGTGATAGAAAAAGGCACCACACCATTAGAGTAAAAACACTCACTGTTGTCTTTCTCGTCCCTCTCATAATATATAGATTTCTCGTCACCACATTGGGTCCGGCACTGTGAGTGGTGGGGGGGGGGGGGGGCTCAGATCTGGTGTTTGGGTGTGTTGGGCGGCGAAGTTGTACGGTTGGAAGATGGTGGTGGTGGGTCGCCGTGGACCACGGGCCGCACGCGTTTAATTTTTTTTTATTTTGGGTCTTTTTGGTGAAAATCGGTGAAAGCGCCGGTTTCCGGTTTTCACCCGGTTTTTCCAGTTTTGGAGGTGCGGTTCAATAGCGGTTCTATACACCTCTATTGGGCCGCTGACGGGCGGTTCTCCAGTCCGACATAGTCGAATTTTAAAACACAGGCTCAAAACGTTATGATGAATGTGAGAGAAGAATCTTTTGACTCTTAAGAATTAGGCACCAATAAAATCTTCATGGGCCGGGGAAGAGTGGCCTAGACCAGAGCACCAAATAAAATATTTCTTATGTCCTAATTTTGATTGATCACTTTTCATAAATAGTCGTTCTAATTTTATTTGATCATTTTCTAAAAAAAAATAAAGTAACCTTTTATTACTATTTAATACTATTATTTCTCTCCATCAAATTCATTTTAAACCATTTAATACTATTATTCCCCTCCATCAAACCTATTTTACCCACTTTAAACTATTTAATATTATTATCTCCCAATTTTTCATAATCCACGTGTCTACAGTATTTGACCAATCAAAATTAAGACGGGGAGTAACTTCGTCATCGCTAAACAAAAGTTAAAAATAACTAAAAGCCAAATTGGCCCTGGATATCTTGTAAAACAATGATATATATAAGTATCCACAATTGTCATTCATAACACTGTTTAAACATTGAATCGATGTTGTCAAAAGAAAAAAAAAACATTGAATTGATGAATATGAATAGGTGAATATTAATATTTTAAGGGCCCACTTGGTATGATTTGAGAATAATAAGGTAATGAGTATTATTGAGGGGTTATTAATTACATTGTAATTATTTGGTTAGAATATCAATACTGAATATCATTTAAGGAGGGTTGAGCGAGCGTGAAATTAGGGTGTATCAAAATTACCAAATAATATTAATGTGAATAATTTTCATTACCCGTGGATCACTTTTTATTTTGGAGAGAGATTGTCATTCATTCAAATATAAGGATAGAAGAGAGAATATACTTTTGACATAAAAGTGGGTAGAAGAGAGGTAATGGGACCATAAAAAAATATGATTTGAAAATAATAAGGTAATGAGTATTATTGAGGGGTTATTAATTACATTGTAATTATTTGGTTAGAATATCAATACTGAATATCATTTAAGGAGGGTTGAGCGAGCGTGAAATTAGGGTGTATCAAAATTACCAAACAATATTAATGTGAATAATTTTCATTACCCGTGGATCACTTTTTATTTTGGAGAGAGATTGTCATTCATTCAAATATAATGATAGAAGAGAGAATATACTTTTGACATAAAAGTGGGTAGAAGAGAGGTGATGAGACCATAAAAAAGTATACAGATGAATGATTGATTCACGAACTATTGTGAATGTGTTTAAATAATTGATTATTTTAAAATAAGTAATGTGGAGATGATATGTAGGAGAGAGCGGATAGATGAACGGAAATTCATCCATTTATTGCGGTTGCCCTTATCAATTGTTACACCCTACAAAAGGAAGATTTTTTTTTTTGGCAGAAAAAAAGATAGTATTAAACAGTCAGAAATTCGGCTTCCATAGTAGCAACAATATGATCCGGAACATGGATCGAGAAAAAAGAAGTAACGGAAGTAAAAGCATGAAAAGCAAGCAAATGAGCCACAGAGTTTCCAGCTCTCCTAATCCAAGAAAAAGTCACTCTATCAAAGTCAACAACCAAATCCCGAATATCTCAAACAATAGTCCCCACATAATTGAGATTCTGCCTCGGGTAAAGTAAGACATAAATCGCAGTTTGAGCATCAGACTCAACCACCAAATCACGTACCCCATTTTCTCTAGAGATCTCCATCCCACGTCTAATCGCCAAAGCTTCTGCAACATCCACAGCGAACGTATCACACAGCTCCCCAAAACACCATCTCACACGACCCCTCTCATCTCAAAGAACTCCAGCTATCCCCAAACTATGGCCAAATCGAACCGAAGCATCTGTATTAAGCTTCAATTGTCCATGCCTCGGAGGTCTCCACATCGTAACATGATTAGCCCCACGAGGCTTCAAAGCAGTAGCCGGGTGAGCAGCCAAGTAATCCCTATGATGCGCAGTCGCACTATCCACAATATCCCTTCCTTGTAATCTCCTCCCTTGAAACACCAACACATTATGAGCAAACCACAGAGTCCACAAGATAGTCACAAACAGACAGAAAGTCTCATTGTCCAGTCTGCGAACCATCTCCCGAACCCATACTTCCAACGGACCATAATCAAAAGGGACAATTATAGGACATAAGTCCCACACAACACTCATCTCTTTTTTATCTGACTGGCGGTTTTATTGTAAAAGAAAGAGAGAATTTTTTTTTGATCCCATAACTTAAACATTGTCTTTTTCCGTCCCAAAAAAATTTAGTGTCCAATTTTAGTCCCACAACTAAATGGATTGTCCAATTTTGATCCCATTTTCACCGAAAATTTGAGAAAAAATGTCATTTTATGTCTTATGCAAGTCACGTGTGTATAAAATTTAGTCGTTCTTATATTTATAAATTTTAAATTTTAGTTTTGATTAAATTTATTGAATTATTTACACATGTGTAGTTTAATTGATTGAAAAATGTAAAAATATAAATAGTTAGCGTTCACGTCATCGAGGGTATAGAGAACCCCCAAATTTTATCGACATGTGACTTACACGTCGTCAAAACGGTGGTGTTTGCGATTTTTTTGGCAAAAATGGGACCAAGATTGGACAATCAATTTAGTTATGAGATAAAATTGAACAGTTAAATTTTTTGGGATGGAAAATAGACAGTAGATAAGTTATAGGACCAAAAAACTTTTTTCTCGTAAAAGAAATATCATATCTTTAGACTTTAATACATAAATATCACTCTAAGGATTAAAAATGAGACACACTTGTATGAGATCGTCTCATGGTGAAACAGAGTATAAATTGGGCATTGACGCTTTAACACTTTGGAAGGAGTGAATGTGATTTGTGCTGGGTTGTACCTCATATCATGCATGAGACCGTCTCATATAAGTTTTTATCTTAAAAAATATAGTTTGAAGGTTATCTATGAATCTTGTTCATTATTATAAAACTGATTCCATATTTACAAAATGAATTCAGACTTGATCTTTTAATTTTTTTTTTTGGGTAATTCTTGGTGGACAGATTCTGCCCTGGGCAGAAAAGACTATTTTAGACTTGGTGGGCTCGATTGAGGACAGATTCTTGGTGGGCTTGATTGAGGGCAAATGTTTTTTAATAATTCTGCCCTGGGCTGAATCTGCCCATTTAGCATCTCTTTTTTTTTTTTAAAAAGTAATCAATTACAATAATTATTTAAGATAATTAATTACAATAATTCCTTCTACCACCAGACACATGACAATATCATTTCATCTCATCTCGCTGTAGACCGAAACTGCAACCACCACAAGAGGGGGACACCACCACCCCCAAAAGAGACATACATAATAACCTTCAAAATCACGATTAGTACTCACACCATTCAATTATCATTATTAATATCTTTTCGTAATATACGTCACACCTTTAAATTACCAAGACAAATGTCCTTTTATAATATAAAATTATATCTTTCAATTATCACGATTAATATTCTTTAAAAATATAAGTTATACCCTTAAGTTATATTTGACCAGTTTAAAACCCACAAATCCAATTTTATGGATCCCCTTCGTAGGAAACTTCTTTACCAATTTGGATTTTTTTTAATTCTTGGCTGCCCTGCTGGGCAGTGCGCAACACTGTAGTGGGATGTTGTACCACCTGCTGTAGTATGTTGTATGCACTGCAGTGAGATATTGTATCATCTGTTGTAGTACTTTATTGTGCATGTTGTAGTGTGGAGTATTTTGTACAAATTGCAGTGGGATATTGTCCCACCTGTTGTAGTGTGTTGTACCTGTTATATGTACTGTACAATACACTACAATAGATAATACAACACTCCCGACTGCAATAATGCGCACTTCCAATAGGGCAGTCAAGAAAAAAATTCATTAAATATGGTATGCCTAGAACATTTTCAACATCATAATCTCAATATGAACACCCAATTTGAGGTAAGGTGTTACGTGTCTCATTATGGACTAGAAAGTTGAGTTATCCATGTCGAAGTTATTGTACAACAACTACCGAAAATAGAAAAGTTAGTTAGAATATAGCCCATACACAGTCACAACCATGTGAACTCCTTAAAGAGAGAAAAATATGGTCTGTCTAGAACATTTTCAAAATCATTATCTCCAACAAATTTAACAACATTAATGTCTTGATATGACTTGAAACGCTCATGACCATTATTAAAATCAACAATTAATGACAAAAATTTAAACCTGGTTCATACTATGAATCTTATTTTTAATTCATGACATTTGACCATACACATGGTATAATATGAATCAAATTTAGTGATTTAGAAAAATGTGTTAAAAATTAATAAAAATGAAATTAGTCAAATAATCCAAGTTCATAACATAGACCTGATTTATGAGAGACCAACTCACAATTAATTAATATATGGGGACCATAGCCATTATCTTCATTAAAATCAACAATTGCTATATAGAAAATTCATGGAACTTTCGAAGGTCGAAAAAATTCAGTCACTTTTTTAATTAGATTTGGAAATAATATTTCCAAGTCCAAATGGGATGGGTCTCATGTACACCCAAGTACATTGTGCACTTATAATGCATTTAATAAATGTGTGATTTGTTATATTAAAATATAATTTATTTACACTGAATCGTGCAATTATTTTTTCATATTAATAGTTACACGTTTCAGTATAAATAAGTTGCATATTTTAATATAACAAATCACACATTTCTAAAATGCACTATGAGTACACGGTGCACTTGGGTGAATACAAAACCTAGCCGTCCATATGTGTATAGTAACAAGATGTGCTTTCAAACCTTAAAAATGTGCTTGGATGTGGATTTCTTTTTCCATTTTTCATTTTCATGATTTTTTTTTGAATAAATAGTTGCGAAAAATAAATGTGTGATTGGAAGTGGAAAAAGTGTAATGATTATACTTGATATGATATGTCTGTTGAAAATGAGAGTGTGATTGGGTGTGAATTTTCTTTTCCTTTATCAAATAGTAGTATGATAAAATTTAATTTGTGTTATGTTGTATTAATAAAATAACTTTGGCATTAAAATGTGTTTAATATTGAATTTATTAATTATAATCAAATTTAATAATTCTATTAATTAAAATATATCGAGAACAAAGAATTTCTATTTTTTTTTTTTATTTTAGATATTATTATAACATTAATATTAATAATATGATAAAGTGGAATAGCTCAAGCGGTTAACACGCTAATACCTATGTCGTAAGGTCATGAGTTCGAGTCAACATTTGCCTGATTAAAAAAAAATAATGTTGAGGACCCGAGCATTATATCTCCTCATAGCGGCAAAAATATCAACAATGAATGGCGAAATGACAGGTTTAGTATGAGAATGGTCAGAGCTCACAACGGAGATCATGGCATGTGAGTTGGGCGAGCTGCCTCGAGTTCTCAGAAGATCAAAGCTCCTAGCGGAGGTCACGGGATATGCCAGATGTCATCATGCGAGTTGGGCGAGCTACGTCGAGCTCTCATAAGATTAGAGCTCCGCTGAGATCACGGATATTCCAGATGTGACCATGCAAAAATCAGAGCTCCCAACGGAGATCACAGGATATGCCATATGTCACCATGCGAGTTGGGCGAGCTGCCTCGAGCTCTTAGAAGATCTTTAGCATTAAATGTAAACCAACGATTTCAGGCATTAAATATAGATATAACATTAAATGCGCCGAACTAGGTAGATGGAGAGTGAGACCCACTCTTCATTTTAGTATAAATAAATATGAGAATGGTCAGAGCTCCGAGCGGAGATCACGGGATATGTCAGATGTCACCATGCGAGTTGGGCAAGCTGCCTCGAGCTCTCAAAAGATCAGAGCTCCCAATGGAGATAATGGGATATACCAGATATCACCATGCGAGCTGGGCGAGCTGCTTAGAGCTATCAGAAGATCAAAGCTCCCAGCGGAGATCACAGGACATGCCAGATGTCACCATGCGAGCTGGGCGAGCTACCTTGAGCTCTCAGAAGATCTTTAGCATTAAATGTAAACCCACAATTTTAGGCATTAAATGTAAATACAATATTAAATGCGCCAAACTAGGTAGATGGAGATTGGAGAGTGAGATCCACTCTCCATTGTAGTATAAATAAATATGAGAATGGTCAAAACTTCCAGCTGAGATCACGGGATATGTCAGATGTTACCATTTTAGTTGGGCAAACTGCCTCGAGCTCTCACAGGATATGCCAGATGTTACCATGCGAGTTGGACAAGCTGCCTCGAGCTCTAAGAAGATCAGAGCTCCCAACTGAGGTCACGGTATATACCAGATGTCACCATGCGAGTTGGGCGAGCTGCCTCAAGCTCTCAGAAGATCAGAGCTCCCAGCGGAGATCACGGGATATGCCAAATGTCATCATGCGAGCTGGGCGAGCTGCCTCGAGCTCTTAGAAGATCTTTTGCATTAAATATAAACCCACGATTTCAGGCATTAAATGTAGATATGACATTAATGCGCCTAACTAGGGAGATAGAGAGTGAGATCCACTCTCCATCGTAGTATAAATAGGGGGCATTAAAGGCCCTCAAACCACCCGAAATTCAATACAAAAAGGCAAACATTCTACTGAATCTCTCTTGCATTTATTACTCATATTAAATGCTTTAGAATTGTTCAACCTTGAGCATTTATTGTTTTATTAGCTAATTTCTTAAGTCATATTCCACGTCTTAATCATCCATTTATTAGCTATGAACAATTAATAATATATTATTAAAATAATTTTACAACATAATATTATTGATATTCTTAATATCATAGTAAAAATTTAGAAAAATATTTCAATAATAATATGAATATTTATATCATAATAATAATTATAGTGCCATTAATTAATATTAATATTAAAGGAACAAGCTCTTTTATGTGAGAACTGAGAAGACGGTGCATTCATCATAAACATAAATATTACAAAAATATCAATATCAATGGAAGGAGAGGGGAGGGGCGATCGGAGGTTAACGGCGGCCAGGGCCAGGGGCGTATGATCTGAATTGCTCCTGAAATGAGGATTTTTAAGGGCAGCCGCGCGAACCCGTTGTTGGGGTTATACTGAAAAGTATGCTTTTACTTTGTATAACCAAACTGAATTTCTGCCTTATTTACTTAAATAAATGATTTATCACTGTTGCTTTAAATATGATTGAATGTTACATATATTTACTGCATAGTTGTTCAATAAATAGTACGTGTTACATTGTAGTTAATTTAGTGATACTAGATCACAGAAGATTAAATTAACAGTCCCTTGTAACCAAAAGTACATGATTCACAACCCAGATGGAAATGAACAATCCATCATGAAAGGTTGAAGTGTAAGGCTCAGATTGACTTGTCTTGACTAAGAGATTGCACTAGTGCATTATGGTGCGCTGAATAGGACCTACAGGAGGATAAATTCTTCAGTGCTGAATAAAGAAGAATTAGACCTCAGTGGTTCGTTATTTCTTAATCCCCGTCCCTTAAGTAGGATCATGTGGAATTAATAACTATTGCTTTAACTTATGACGAGTAGAGAATCAACGTGATTCAATACTTTATATCTTGGGCAATATTATTAGTTACATGACGATTGCTAAGATTTAATACAGAGAATCGTATTCAAGTACGTCTTGCTTGATTTGTTCCCTTGGTGGGCTCAGAAGTTTTATCATACCAAATCTTACAAGTGGAATTTGTTTCCGGTATGGATAATAATGTTGAGCTGACCTTACTCCAAGGAAAAAGATATTAATAAATATGAAGCTATTCAGTGGCTTAAATTAATTAATGGACTAGATAATCTTAAACACGAAAAATAATAATCGGGAGCCATATTAACAGTAATATGGGTTAAGATGGATAGTGCAATATTAATTATGTAGTGGGATTAATTAATATTTATGGGCTTGAATAATATTGTAGCTCAATATTGATAATTCAAGGTCCATTGGAAGGTCCAATCTTAATTTTCCTAAAGGCCCCTCAAGTAGCCCAAAGATAAAGTCCAATAACTGGAAAAGATGTTTAAAATAAAATAAATTATTGTTGCCTAATTTTTTCCTAAAATTTCGAAATTAATAAATAAAAGGGGAGAAATATTTTCTTTGAATTTTGTTATGGAATAAAGATAAGTATTGTTGGAATACAAGGTTATCTCATTAAATTCAAGAAATCTTCCACTTGGTTATTTATTTGGAATTTTCGAAAATTGAGAGAAAATAAGGAAATAAAAGATTTTCTTGAAAATATATTGTGGAAGATATGTATTCATGGAATACAAGAATATCTCATAAATTCAAGAAGATCCAAATCTTGGATTCCTATTCCTTGTTTTTAAAAAAAAAAATCACCATAATATAAGGAGGTGGGATTTTTGTGGAATATTTTAATTATGGAGAAAAGAATATATGAGATATATTCAAGATTTCTTGGAGACCAAGAAAAATATTTTCCCATATTATTTTCTACCCTAATTTTTGTCCACCACCCTTAGTATAAATAGGGGATGAATTTTTCATCCCCAATGCAATTCCATGTGTTGAAAAAATTAGAAATCCACAAAGGTGGTGCAACATAATTTTATTTTTCCTTTTGTTAATTGTCCGCGAGCATCCTTCCACCGGATTGTTGAACAAAGATGAGGGAATACTTGAGAAGTCTCTTTGGGTTTGTTTGTGTGAACGGGATATCCATCTTCTCAACGGTTGTCACTCCAAGAGGTTAGTTCACGTAAACTCCTAGCAATTCCGCATGCGTATGATTTATGTGACTTGTTTATATGCATGATTTGTTGTTGGATTATTATTTGAATTAATATAGGATTAATTCATGCTAGTAATAATTGTTAGAATTAAATTTATATTTAAAATTTAATCCCGAATAGATCCGGGAAATTAATTCCCCAACAACTGGTATCAGAGCCTCGGTTTCGGGCTCTGAATTTTAAATTGTATGTTGGGAGATGAATTTAATAAAGAGTTTTGATTAGATCCCAAAACCCCTGAGTATGACATGTATCAGGACATCTTGATAGTATAGAATCAGGATCAGGTTTCAATAGATACTAGGACTCAGGATTATCTGCACCATGTATAGTCAGCAGATATAGATCAAGAAATTTTAATGTACTGAAGACTCAGAAGAATCCTGGAGAATCAGAAGAATCCTGAAGAATCGGAAGAATCTTGAAGACTCAGAAGAATCCTGAAGACCCGAAGATCCTGAAGACTGTTTTTGTACTGATCAAAAGGATCCTGAACAAGCTATTTTTTATGAAATAGTGTTATGTTCATTCCTAGTACAAACAAACAGAATGTTAGACATTTGTGGACATTAAGGAACATATCAGATCAGAAAAGTCAACTAAAAAGAGACGTTTTGTTTTTCTCTGTTCAAAAGAAGATTTCAACCAATAAGGAGGCAACAACACTGTACTCTATTGACACTGAAAGCGACATCTCACTAAGAAATGTCAGATCTGATATCTTCCAGTTCACATAAATTGGTGATTGGCTACTTGGCTGCATATTTCCTAAAACATGCAAGGGTGTGTTCAAACCACAAAATAGTCGTTCATCAATAGCCAGAAGAGGAAACTCTTGATGCTATCTCTTCCAACGGATAGTTTTTCAAAGAGTGACCACTGGAGAAGTTGCCTATAAATACAAGTGACCTTCTACATTGAGAGGTTACGGGAAATTACAGCAACTCAAGAGCTCATTCGTATTCTTGCAAATTGAAGCACTCGAAAACCCTAGAATTTCCCAAGTGTTTCACATTGGAGAGAGCTCATTACACTAAGCCTAGATTTGATAGATATATCCAAAGCTTAGTAGAGATATCCTAGCCTTTGCATTTGTTCTTATTGTAAAGGATATCTCACCCTAGTTGGAAACCAACCAAACTCAAACCCTTTGATAAGGTAGTTTGAGTGTGTGTGATTTGTTGGTGAGTTAGAGTTGTAAAGAGTGAGTAAGATGCATGTTAGTCAGCCTGAAAGCTACTTGTGGTAGTCTGAAAACTTGTGTGTGTTGAGTTAGTAAGCTGCAGTAAGTCAGCCAGAAAACTCAAAGGTAGAAAAGTTAGTAAGCTGCAGTGAGTTAGCCTGAAAGCTTTAGGAGGTGTGTTAAGGAATTTCTCTGAAGATCAGAGAGAGTGGATGTAGGAGCTTGAGTCTCTGAACTACTATAATTGCTGTGTTGTTTGCTTTATGTACTGCATTATATCTGTTGCATGTTTTTTTCACCGAAAGCATATTTTACTGATATTCAGTTGGAATAAATCCACTGAACTTGCATCAAATTGATCACAACCTTAACCACTGTTTCATTAAAGGAAAAGATTTTCAGCAAGCTAAAACGAGTATAAACTTAGGGTCAACCATTCCACACTCATTGAGTAGCTAGAACAGATAGTTACCAAACTGAACAAACTCTATTGAGAGTTTAGTAAGATAATTATCTGATCCAAGCTTCTCAGGATCTCTGATAAAACTCTGGATCAGTTGGGCTAATGAAAACTCTTGAAAATTTCAGGATCATTGTCTCGATGGACTTTGACTCGTATGCGATTTGTGCTTCTCAGGGCAAAATTATCAGGACAATCTGATGTTGGGGATTATACTGAAAAGTATGCTTTTTACTTTGTATAATCGAAACTGAATTTCCAGACTTATTTACTGAAATAAATTGTTTATCACTGATGCTTTAAATATGATTGAATGTTATATATATTTATTGCATAATCGTTCAATAATTAAATGCGTGTTACATCAGAGTTAATTTAGTGATACCCGATCACGAAGATTAAATTAACAATCCGCCCTTGTAACTATAAGTCGCCATTCACGACCTAGATGGAAATGAACAACCATCGCGAAAGGTTGAGGTGTAAGGCTCGAGATTGGTTTGTCTTGACCAAGAGATTACACTAGTACATGATGATCTTATTTGAATAGGACCTACGGAGGATAAATTCTTGAGCCCGAACATGGAAGAATTAGTCCTCGGTGGTTGTTGTTTCTTAACCTTCGTCCACTGAAATAGGATCACGTGGGATCGGTAACTATTACTTTGACTTATCATGGGTAGCGAATCGAGAGAGAGATTCAATCGTACTTTATCTTGGGCAATATTATTGGTCACATGTGATTGCTAAGATTTAATACGAAGAATCGTGGTGTGCAAGTACGCTTGCTTGATTGGCCCCTTTGGGAGGTTCATAAGTTTTATCATACCAAATCTTGCAAGTGGAATTTGTTTCCTAGTATGGATAATAATGTTGAACCGTTCCTCGACTCAAGGACAAAATATATTAATTAATGGAAAGCTATTTCGGTGGCTTGAATTAATTAATTGGCTAGATAATCTTAAACACGGGAAATAATGACCGGAGCCATATTGACTATAATATGGGTTAAGATGGATAGTCAATATTAATTATGTAGTGGGATTAATTAATATTTATGGGCTTGAATTATATTGTGGCTCAATATTAGATATTCAAGATCCATTAGAAGGTCCAATCTTAATTCTCCTAAAGGCCCCTGAGTAGCCCAACATATAGTCCAATAACCGAAAAAGGTGATTAAAATAAAATAAATATTGTTGCTTATATTTCCTCATTAAATTAAAAATTATGAATAAAAAGAGGAGAAAGATTTTCTTTGAATTTTGTTATGGAATGAAGATATGTATTCTTGGAATACAAGATTATCTCATTAAATTCAAGAAATCTCCCATTTGGTTATTCATTAAGAGATTTTCGAAATTTTTGGAAAATAGAGGGCAAGAAAGATTTTCTTGATTTTCTTGAAAAGATATTATGGAAGATATGTATTTCTTGAAATACAAGAATATCTCATAAATTCAAGAAGATCTAAATCTTGGAATCTTGCTCAAATTTTCGAAAATTATACCATAAAATAGAGGAGGTGGATTTTTGTGGAATATTTTAATTATGGGAAAAAGAATATATGGGATATATTCAAGATTTCTTGGTGACCAAGAAAAGTCTTTTCCCACATTGAAAAACCACCAAAATTTCGTGCCCCTCCTCTCCTATAAATAGGGGATGATTAGTTCATTCCCAAGTACAATTCCATGTGCTGGAAATATTAGCAAATCCACGAAAGTGGTGCAACAAAGTTTATTTTTCCTTTTTGTTAATTGTTCGCAGTATCCTTCCACCGGATTGTCGAGCAAGGGCTAAGGGAATACTTGAGAAGTCCTTTTGGTTAGTCCGTCCGACCAAAGTCACTGCCATCCCGAGAGGTACGTTCACGTAAACCCGTAGATTCCGCATGCGTAGGTTTTACGTGGCTTTTTATATGCATGATATGTTGTTGCAATTATTATTTGAATTAATATAGGATTAATTCATGCTAGTAATAATTAATGAATTAAATTTGTATTTAAATATTCACCCCGAATAGATCTGTGCAACTCATTCCCCAACAAGCGGTATCGAGCCACTTTATTTGCTCTCTGAATTTTTTAAATTGTAATTTAATTCACGGACATTAAATTTGAAATTAGATAGTAGAACTGTTAGATCTGTTTTGCAGGTATCCAATTGTCATGAATTTTAATGTTTTATTTTGCATGCATATAAACTGTGGTTTTTTAATTCGATTCGTTCGGATTTGTTTTGCCTCGTGAGAAAATCCACGAGTAGACTAGGATTGTTTGATTTGATCAATGTAATAGACTAGTCTAGATCTAGGTTTATTTATTTTTTGTAAATAAATTATAACCGGATCGAGGAACGAAGAGATGAAGAATTAAAGGATTTAAATCCGTAATCCGCGTAGGCGGCGTATGCGCTTAACACGCATGGGCGCAGGGGCGAGGCCGAAGGGCCGAGCGCCTTGCTGAGATCTGGCCGGGCGCCGGGCGGTCGTGGTTCAAGTCGGGCGGACGCCGCCAGAGCCGCGGAGACGCGGCCGAAATGAAGGAAAGCCTATTCTTAAAGACGCTAAGCCCCCTATGAATCTGCCCCTCTGGACTCTCTTACGTCTTGGCGAGGCCATGGCGTAATCGCCAAAGCGGTCTGAGAAATCTAGGCAGCGGCCGGCGGATCTTGAGGCGCATCCCGTCCATGAAAATTAAGTGTGCGGTTCGAGACAAGTTTTTTCGAGATGAACGAGTGGGAGAAATTTAGACGTGTTTCTTCAAGATCAAGCCAAGAAAAAATCAAACCATGACAATTGGATAATTTTTGCCCAATATGTTTATTTTTTACATTATGCTTGATTTATTTGTGCTATCTTATGCTTTATTTAATTTGTTTAAATGTGTTTTGCATGAGGGTTGCCAAATTGAAAAAATCTCAACTTCAAAATTACTAAGTATGTTTTAAATAATTAATTGACAATTTTATTCGGATAGTAAAATTGAATTAATTTTGACCTCCATGATTTATTTATTTGTGAATTCTTTTGGAGAAATTCCCCCCCGACGGAGACGGTCAAAAAGATAGGTTTCACATGAATGAATTCCAAAACGGATGATTGTGGGTTATTACTAGTGGCGGCGATGACCCTCCCAACGAGGCTCGATCAAAAGCGAAATAGTAATCCTGATTTAATCATGGTTATTACTTAGGTATAAAATTGATATGCATATATTTCTCCAAGTCCTGTCGATTTTATTTTATATTGGTCAAGTAAGCCAACTATTAATCTGGATATTAAGGGTTTTGTAAATCGTTCTTGTTTGTAACCGGCTTGAATGTGTTTAAATAATGACCCACCCAACGTGGCTTATTTAAACCTGTTTTGAGATGTTGGTGATGCATGTTCATATTTTTTTTGAGATTTTAAATATGATGAAATGTGATCGAACCTTGTGATATACTTGTCTTGTGCATATAGTTGTTTATTTCATTCGACATGTCGTTACCTTTTAATCCAATGTTATTATACTTAAAGTCAATACAATATGTATGGAAACTATATTGATTGGAAAATTATAATTGTCCTAACTGCACAAAAGCACAAGTGGATTTTGACACAAAAAAATCGATGAGCCAACCGACGAGTCAAAACATGCGGGACTCGTCGGATCACCTTCTTGAGAGATGTCGTCATTTGAAATGGTGGAGGAAAACCCGTGAAGGATTACATCCTCAAAATAGATGGCCCATCCCAACAAACTTGAGATTCTGAAAGCAGATTATGATCTAGAGACTCGGATGAATTTGGTACTTTCATTCTCTGCCTGTGAAAGGTTTTTGAGCATTTTGGCCTCGCTAGCTAATTTGTTGCAAACTTTTGGACTCGGCAGAAATGATGATAAGGCACCAAACTCAAGCTTTGACGGCAAGTGGCCCGTCTTCATCTTCTAGGCCAAGGGTAGGCAAGATAAAGAAGAGGACCAAAGGCCATAAGCAATAAAACTCAATCAAGCAAGAAGGCAATGGTAAGATGAGGAATGCTCGTTGAGTCAAGGAAAATCCAAAGAGGAAGTGCTTAAGCTGCGGTGAGAGAGGACAATGGAGGTTTTGCCTGTTCCAACCCCAAAAGGGACGGAAAGAAAGGTAATTCTCACACACTAGTTGTTGAAACTTGTTTAGAGGCGTATACTTCTCATTCATGGGTGGTTGATACGAGATCCACTAATCATGTTGGCTTCACGGGTTCTAAATGATCCCAAAACTTAGTGGGAGTGAGATCCTCATCACACTGGGTAACGTTACGAAAGTAGAAGACATTGCAATGCTACGTAAGTGGCAGATATTGCAATGCTACGATAGTAACGATTATTGCAATACTACGCAAGTAGCAGACATTGCAAAGCTACATGAGTGGCAGTTAAAGCAGTGGGAGAAGTGCACCTATCTTTTGAAGATAAAGTTTTTTTTTGAGATTATCTTTATGTTCCCAGTTTTAGAAAGAATTCACTTTCAGTTTCTAAAATTCGATTAAAGGACACTAAGTTTCTTCTAATAAGAATGACATCATTTTTGAAATGATGAGTGTATCTGATAAGGGACATTGATGGAAAATCTCTATACAATTAACTGTGCACACCACTCACGAAATGTATCCTATAACACATCAACTGTTTCCGAGAAAAGAAAACGTTCATCAGACGTGAACGAGACACTTCTTTGGCATCTAAGATTAGGTCATATAAATCCAAAGAGGATCCAAAGGTTGGTGAAAGATGGTTCACTGGAGCGTCTCCAAGATTGAATCGGATCCAACCTGCGAATCATGTTTGGAGGGTGATATGACCAAGATGGCATTTGGAGCCAAGGGGAATGGGGCTAAAGAAGTGTTAGAGATCGTTCACATAGATGTACGTAGTTCAATGTTAACCAAAGCAAGAGGAGGTTATGAGTAATTTTATTGATGATTACTCAAGGTACATTTTCCTTATGAAGCATGAATCTGAGTCCTTTGAGAAATGCTAAAGAATTTAAGGCTCAAGCAGAATCATATGGGAAAACGTATCAAGTCTCTACGATATGATCGCGGGAGGCGAATACCTCAAAGAATGAGTTTTTGAACTACTTATCTGATGAAGGGATTGTATCCCAGCTCACTGCACCCGGAACCCCTCAACAAAACGGGGTTTGTAGAGCGAAGCAACAGAGTTCTTTTGGAAATGATTAGATCAATGATGAGTTATACTGATCTTCCCGAGTCGCTTCGGGGTCATACCTTGAAAAAAATGACTTACATTATGAACTTGGTGCTATCCAAATCGGTTCCAAAACCCCAAAGAATTGTGGACCCGAAAGCAAGTCTAGTATGAGACACATGAGATTTGGGGGTGTCCGCCCACGTGTTGGATAAGGAAGCCGGTAAATTGGATCCTCGATCGAAATTAAGGTTGTTTTGTAGGATACCCCCGAGGAACAAAAGGGTGAATGTTCTATAGTTCAAGATCAAAAGGTGGACATTCACACCCACTTTAGATTTTGGAAGAAAACTATAGAACCAAAGAAACCCGTGAGAGATTACCTTAAATGAGCTTAGAGGGCAAACCTCAAAGGTCGATCAGATTAGATGATATACCAAACGATACGTTTTCTGGCCGAGACCTCGTTATAGTGGGAGGGTTGTTAGACGACCGAGAGATTCATGGGAATAGGAGAGTCCTCGGACTTGATTCCCCCTAATCGACCCATGGACATATGACGAGGCACTCCAAGATAAGGATCGGTTTCTTGGCAAACAAAGAATGAAAGCCGAAGTGGGTTCTATGTTTCATAAAAAAGTGTGTAGAGCAAGTCGAACCACTTAATGGGGTCAAACCCATTAGATGCAAGTGGGTATATAAGAGGAAAAAGAGGATCGGACGGGAAGGTTGAAACCTTTTGAAGCAAGACTAATGGCGAAAGGTTATACTCAGAAAGAATGGGATCGATTATGTGGAAACTTTTTCGCCCATAGCCATGCTTAAGTTCATCCGTATTTCTTATCGATTGCTGCGCATTTTCGACTTTGAATCTGGCAAATGGATATCAAGACAGCTTTCCTTAACGGAAGTCTTGATAAAGAGATCCATATGCAACAACCCCTAGTTTTCATTGAAACAGGCCAAGAACACCCAGTTTGTAAAAGCTCAAGAGGTCCATTTACGGACTCAAACAGCATCCGAACTTGGAACCAAAGTTTTGATCATATTATAAAGTCTTATGGGTTTTGATCAAAACGAGTTTGAAAGTTGTGTATAAAAAACGTGTCGGAACTGCATTGGTATTCTTAGTACTGTACGTAGATCACATTGTGATCATCGGGAACGATGTGAAGGTGTGATCAGACGTAAGGGCATGGTTTTCAAAACAGTTTGATATGAAAGACTTAGGGAAAACCGGACACATCCTTGGGATCAAGATCACAAGAAAAGGATGGTCGGGTTATCGCAAGTTTCATACATAGACACTGTTTTTTGAAACAATTCAGCATGCAAGATTCCAAGAAAGGATTCGTACCTTTCAGACTTGGAATCCATCTATCCAAGAAAATGTTCCCTAAGACGAAAAGGAGATAGATGACATGAAAGGTATTCCTTGTGCTTCGGCTGTCGGAAACCTTATGTATGCATTGCTGTGTCACGAGACCGGATATATGCTTTGCCGTAGGCATGGTAGCAAGATATCGAGTAACTCGAAGCGAGTTTAATTGACGACGAAAAAAACATTCCCGAAGTTTACGAAAAGAACTCGGGATAGAATGTTGATTTATCAGTCAGATACTCCAATCCCCATCGGCTACATGAACTCGAATTTCCAATCAGATTTAGATTCCAGAAATTATCTGCCTCCGTTAGTGTGTTTCCATTTGGGAAGTGTAGCCATCAAATGGACGAGTGTGAAGCAGAAATGCATCACTGACTCAACCATGGGACTCGGGTAAGTAGCTGCTTGTGAAGCAGTGAAAGAACCGATTGGGCTCTAGATCTTCTTAGTGGACTTGGATGGTGTTCTGAATTTGTCTAGCAATATCTGCTAGGGGCAGTTACAAATTCAAGAGAACCAAGAGTCCACGAGTCAAACAAACACATTAAAGGAAATACATCTTATACGAGAAATCGTTAAGAAGAGATATAGATGTGGCAAAAAGATAGGCGTCCGAGGATAGCCTAGCGGATCCATTCACAAAGCGTCTGCCCTCAATACATTCGAGACATGTGAGTGGAATGGGTGTCAAGACCGCCGCTAACTGCTTTGAGTATAAGTGGGAGAAATTATTAGGTTCGTGTAGGTGACATTAGATGTCACGGACTACTCGAGACGTGTTGTAGTATACTTAAAAGCGGACTTTTGAGTATAAGTGGGAGATTGTTGGGGATTATAATTTGAAAAGTATGCTTTTTACTTTGTATAATCGAAACCTAATTTCCGGACTTATTTATTGAAATAAATTGTTTATCAATCGATGCTTTAAATATGATTGAATGTTATATATATTTATTGCATAATCGTTCAATAATTAAATGCGTGTTACATCAGAGTTAATTTAGTGATACCCGATCACGTACAAGATTAAATTAATGGTCCCTTGTAACTATAAGTACGCCATTCACGACCTAGATGGAAATGAACAACCATCGCGAAAGGTTGAGGTGTAAGGCTCGATTGGTTTGTCTTGACCAAGAGATTACACTAGTACATGACCGATCTTGTTGAATAGGACCTACGGAGGATAAATTCTTCAGAACTGAACATGGAAGAATTAAACCTCAGTGGTTCGTTGTTTCTTAACCTTCGTCCCTGAAATAGGATCACGTGGGATCGGTAACTATTGCTTTGACTTATCATGGGTAGCGAATCAGAGAGAGATTCAATACGTACTTTATCTTGGGCAATATTATTGGTCACATGTGATTGCTAAGATTTAATACGAAGAATCGTGTGCAAGTACGCTTGCTTGATTTGCCCCTTGGGAGGTTCATAAGTTTTATCATACCAAATCTTGCAAGTGGAATTTGTTTCCCAGATGGATAATAATGTTGAACCATTCCTCGACCAAGGACAAAAGATATTAATTAATGGAAAGCTATTTTAAAGGGCTTGAATTAATTAATGGGCTAGATAATCTTAAACACGGAAATAATGACCGGAGCCATATTGATTTGTAAATGGGTTAAGATGGATAGTGCAATATTAATTATGTAGTGGGATTAATTAATATTTATGGGCTTGAATTATATTGTGGCTCAATATTAGATATTCAAGATCCATTAGAAGGTCCAATCTTAATTCTCCTAAAGGCCCCCTGAGTAGCCCAACATATAGTCCAATAACTGAAAAGGTGATTAAAATAAAATAAATATTGTTGCTTATATTTCCTCATTAAATTCAAAAATTATGAATAAAAGAGGGAGAAAGATTTTCTTTGAATTTTGTTATGGAATGAAGATATGTATTCTTGGAATACAAGATTATCTCATTAAATTCAAGAAATCTCCCACTTGGTTATTCATTAAGAGATTTTCAAATTTTTTGGAAAATAGAGGGCAAGAAAGATTTTCTTGATTTTCTTGAAAAGATATTATGGAAGATATGTATTTCTTGAAATACAAGAATATCTCATAAATTCAAGAAGATCTAAATCTTGGAATCTTGCTCAAATTTTCGAAAATTATACCATAAAATAGAGGAGGTGGATTTTGTGGAATATTTTAATTATGGGAAAAAGAATATATGGGATATATTCAAGATTTCTTGGTGACCAAGAAAAGTCTTTTCCCACATTGAAAAACCACCAAAATTTCGTGCCCCTCCTCTCCTATAAATAGGGGATGATTAGTTCATTCCCAAGTACAATTCCATGTGCTGGAAATATTAACAAATCCACGAAAGTGGTGCAACAAAGTTTATTTTTTCCTTTTGTTAATTGTTCGCGAGTATCCTTCCACCGGATTGTCGAGCAAGGGCTAAGGGAATACTTGAGAAGTCCTTTTGGTTAGTCCGTCCGACCAAAGTCACTGCCATCCCGAGAGGTACGTTCACGTAAACCCGTAGATTCCGCATGCGTAGGTTTTACGTGGCTTTTTATATGCATGATATGTTGTTGCAATTATTATTTGAATTAATATAGGATTAATTCATGCTAGTAATAATTAATGAATTAAATTTGTATTTAAATATTCACCCCGAATAGATCTGTGCAACTCATTCCCCAACATCTGACCCTTCTGATCACAGTGTAAGAAAAGTTTTAAAAATCACCGTACACGTGTATTCACCCCCATACACGTGTGAGACTCGTTTTCACCGAGACCAACATTGTAATTTAATTCATTTTTTATTAAATTTGAAATTGGATAGTAGAATTGCTAGATCTTTTTTGCAGGTATCCAATTGTCATGGTATTTGATGAATGTTTAACTATGCATGCATATAATTGTGTTTTTTTTAATTCGATTCGTTCGAATTCATTTTTCCTCGTGAGAAAATCCACGAGTAGATTATGATTTGTTTGATTCATTCAATGTAATAGACTAGTCTAGATCTAGGTTTATTTATTTTTTGTAAATAAATTGTAACCGGATCGGGAACGAAGATGAAGAATTAAAACCCGGACATCGCATGCAAGTGCATGACGCGCTTAAAGGCCCTAGCCGCACGCGCACAAGGTTGGACCGTGTGGATTTGGGCCGGAGGGCACGCACTAATGCCCGCAAGACCGTCAAGCGTTAGCAGGAAGCTTATCGGGCGCGCAGTCTTGGATCACACACATGAGACGCGCTGGGGCGGGCTGGAGGACGCTGGCGGTAGCGCGATAACCGTCTTAGAGATACGCTGGCGCCAACGGGCGATCGATGCCGAGTCGGTCAGCGACGAGCTTGCTGGCGCGTCTTACGATACACGGGCTGGCGGGATGCAAGGCGTGCATCCCGACCCGTGAGCTGGTCGATACACGAGACGTGGCTTGACATGACAAAATTATTTTTCCGAGATGATCGAGTGGGAGCTTTTCAAGATGAACGATGAAGGCTATGAAGACGATTTCTCAAGATCAAGACATGACAAAAATTAACCATGACAATTAGATATATGTGCCAAATGTGTTTAATTTTTTGTTTTGATGTTTGATTTATTTATCATGCTTATTTAATTTGTTTGAATATGCGAAGCATGAGAAATTGTTTTGGAAAAATCACACTTTCAAAAATTACTAAGTATGCCTTAAAATAATTAATTGACAATTTTATTACGGATAATAAAATTGAATTAATTTTGACCTCCATGATTTATTTATTTGTGAATTATTTTGGAGAAATTCCCCCCATGGGATGGCCAAAAGACGGTTTTCACATGAATAAATTCCGTAAGGATGATTGTGAATTATTATTAGTGGAGACGATGACCCTCCCCACGAGGCTAGTTCAAAATGAAATGATAATTCTGTATTTAAACATGGTTATTACTTAGGTATAAAATTGATATGCAAATACTTCCCCGAAGTCCCTGTCAATTTTATATTGGTCAAGTGGGAGCCAACTATTAATTTGGACATTAAAGGTTTGTAATTGTTTTCTTGTTTGTAACCTGCTTGAATGTGTTTAAATAATGACCCACCCCACGTGGCTTATTTAAACTATTTTGAGATGTTGGCTGATGCATGTTCATATTTTTTGAGATTTTAATATGATTCACGTGATCGAATTATGTGATAATTTTGTATTTATACAATCGTTATTTATTTCAGTTCAGCATGTCGCAACCTTTTAATCCGCTGTTCAATATAATTAAAGACAATTTGCTTACTGGTCAAAACTTCGTTGATTGGAATCGAAAACTTACTATTGTCCTTACTGCACAACATCATAACTGGGTTCTTACTATCCCAAAACCCGAAAAGCCAACTGATGAGTCCACAAAAACGGATAAGAAAGATTATGCTGACTGGGAGCCGTCAAATGAGATGGCTAAGTGCACCATGCTGGCTTCTATGTCAGATGTGTTGCAACATCAGCATCAACATTTTGAAACTGCTGCAGACATCATGACAAGTCTTAAAGCGATGTTCCAACATCAGAACCGTGTGGCCCGTCAGATCATCATGAGAGACATGCTCTCTATGAAAATGGTAGAGGGAACGCCCACAAGGGAGCACGTTCTCCAGATGATGGCTCACCTAAATAAGCTTGAGGTACTTGGTGCCGAATATGACATCGAGACCCATATCAATTTATACTCCACTCTCTGCCAAAAAGTTTTGAATAGTTCAGGCTGAACTACCAAATGAACAATCAGAAGTTCACGCTGCCTGATCTGTTGTAAGCTTTAATCTCGGCAGAGGCGATATTGGGGCAATAGAGCCAAGCCTTGGTGGCAAATGGTCCTTCTTCTTCTTCTTCTAGGCCAAAGGGGGGCAAGAACAAGAAGAAGGCAAAAGGCCAAAATCAAGTGAACTCAAGCGTTGCCAAAGGCAAAGGAAAGGTGAAGGGAGATGGAGGAGTGAAGCGAGTTAGGGTAGATTGACTTTCTTCATCTTCGCGGCGCTCATCACGAAATCTGTCAAATTTCTTCTTCTTCATTTTCTCTTCAGATTGTTGTGGATCTCACGGGTTCTTCTTCCTCGTTCGTTCCCTAATTTCTTGTCCAATTTAATTTTCTTCAATTCGCTCCGATTATTGGATGAAATTGGGTTGTTCAATTTGAATTTTAGAATGGTTTCTGCGAGAAGAAGAGAGAATATGTGTGTGGTGTTTGGATTACACCTCAACACAAAGTGTGTGCTGAAATTCAGATCCATCTGCACTCTTTTCACGCTGTTCTGTATATCTGTAATTTTAGACTGATGATTTTTTTTCGCGTTTGTATTTGTTTTGTTCATGTAGTGACACTCTTTTGCTCATAGGGTAACACTCTATTGTTCATGTAGTAACACATCAAGTTGTTCTTTAAATCTGTAATTTTGGACTGAAAATTTCTTTTCGCGCTTGTACTGATTTTGTTCATGTGGTAACACGTTTTTCTTTCTAGGGTCACATTTTTTGTTCATATAGTAACACATGTTTTTTTAGTAGTATGTAACATTGTTCATATATCGTCGTAATACTATGTGAATACTCATGTGTTACCATATGAACAATAATGTGTTACGTTGTGACCCATGTTACCTTATGAATATTTATGTGTTACGATATGTTTTATTACATGCTACGTAAGATATGAAGTTTTTTCAATATAACAATGTAGTAACACTTATACATAGATTTAGTAACACACAAAAAATTGATAAAAAAAAAAATTATGTGTTCAGTAGGAATCGAACCTGCGACCAGATTCATTAGTAATAAGCCTAAACCACTAGACTACGTACAACACATATTTGATAAAGATATCCTTCTATAAATACATATGCGCCCATGCCAACCTGAAACCCACTGCCCGCGCCCGACCCGCCCGACCCAACCCGCCCCATGACCCGCGAAATTTAGTCCATTTTTGTCTATAATTAAAAAATATATATATTTCCTAAATAAATTTATTCATCCCTTGTTATAAGATTTACTATAAATTTTTTAATACTGTTTTAGTATTTTTTTTTAATATAGAAAAATTATATAAGTACAAATTAAATATATTTCTCAATAAAAATTTTAGTATATTATGTAGTATTATATTACTACAAAAACTATAAATTTCTCAGTAAAATCTTAATTTAGTTGATTATGTAGTATTATTTAAGATGGTAAATTTTAGACTGGAATTTATATTTATAATAGAGTAAAGCATTATTATGGTAAAAGTTCTTATACAATTTTAATATTGCTTAATATGGTAAAATTATATTAGTATAAATGCATAATGAATCTTTAATTGATATGAAATTAATTTACTAAATTTAAGACGTAAAAGTTCATTATACATAATAGCTAAACTTTAGTTCACTTTTACCATTGCCACAATCGATTGATTTAAAGATATAATATATTATAGTCTTCTCTTTTCAAGCATGGCTAATACTAAGGTTTTATTGTCTTTTTTTGTTGCTCTCGTTGCATTTTCATCAGGTATTTTTATTTTTTCTTTTATTACAAAATTCAAATATTGTTGGGAGATGAATTTAATAAAGAAGATTTTGATTAGATCCCAAAAACCTCTGAGTATGACATGTTCAGGACAATCTTGATAGATGAGTCAGGATTCAGTTTTAGAGTGTTCGGATGTTATCTGCACAAATGTATAGTCGGCAGATATAGATCACGTTAGATTCTGAAGATTCAAGACTCAAGAAAGTTTCAAGAAACCAAGTTTCAAAAGATGAAATCGGTTTCAAGTTTCAGATGTAATGAAAATCAAGACTTAGTGTGAAATCGAGAAATCAAGACTCAAGGAAATCGAGAAATCAAGACTCAAGATGAAGACTCAAGATATCGGGCCAAGATATCTGAAGACTCGAAGACATCAAGACTCAAGACACATCAAGACTCAAGACTCAAGGCAATGTAAGACCAAGACATCAAGACCAAGATATCAAGATCAAGACAAAGGATATCGATGGCATAGAATTATCAAGACTCAAGAATGTATCAATGCTCAAAGATAACCCAATGTTCCGAGGCACCGGAAATATCTATCCAAGGATACAATATCGAGAAAACGCGACATTTAGAAAAATAGATATTGTCCAAGACATTCAAATGCATAAAAGGAACTAAAACTAAGTGTTGTTAAGGTTATATCACTTTCGAGATATTGACCAAAAAGAGCCGTTGTGTTTGTCTACATTAATCAAGACAACAAACAATCGGAGAAGACAACATCAGACTTTTATCGACAATCGAAAGCGACAAAATCCATCAAGCATGTCGGTGAGTACTATGTTCCGCATCGCAAAAAGTGGTGATTTGTCGCATGAAAAGCACTTTGCCTAAAACATGCTAGGGGAGTTTCAAACCCTAAATAGTATAGTTCATCACACACCATAAGAGGAAACTCACGAAGCTATCTCTTCCAACGGATAGTTTTTCAAGAGTGACCTTGGTGTATGCCTATAAATACTTGTGACCATCTACATTAAAGGTTAGGGGAAATTTGTAAGCAACTCAAGAGCTCAAATTTATTATTGCAAGTTGAAGCACTCGAAAACCCAAGAATTTCCCAAGTGCTTTATATCGAAGAGAGCTCATTCACTAAGCCTAGTTTTGATAAGATATATCCAAAGCTTAGTAGAGATATCCTAGCCTTTGCATTGTACTTAATTGTAAAAGGATATCTCATCCTAGTTGGAAACCAACCAAGAAACCCCAAACCCTTTGTAAGGTAGTTTGAGTGTGATTGTTGGTGAGTTGGAGTTGTAAAGAGTTAGTAAACTACATTGAGGTAGTTAGAAAGCTCTAGAGAAGAAGTGAGTAAACTATCTTGGATAGTCAGAAAGCTTGTGTGTGTTTTGAGTAAGTAAACTGCAGAGGTAGTCAGAAAGCTCAAAATAGAAAGGTTAGTAAACTACAGAGGTAGTCAGAAAACCTTAGGAAGTAGAAAGGTTAGTAAACTACAGAGGTAGTCAGAAAACCTTAGGAAGTGGTTAAGAATTTCTCCGACAGTCGAGAGAGAGTGGACGTAGGGAGCTTGAGTCTCTGAACCACTATAACTTGCTGTGTTATTTGCTTTAGATCTTTGCATTGATTATTTGTTGCATATCTTTAACTGAAAGCATATTTTCACTGATATTCAGTTGGAATCAATCCACTGAACTTGCATCTAACTGAATCACAACCTTAATCATTGTTTCATTAAAAGGAAGGTTTTCAGCAAAGCTTAAAACGAGTATAAACTTAGGGCCAACCATTTTCCGCACATCCGAGTAGCTTATTCAAAACAACTCAAGATCTCTGAAAAGTACTCGAGCTCAATTGGGATTATCCGAGGTTTACGAAAAGGCTCGGGATCACCGTCTCGTGTAGACTTTGACTCAGGGCGATTTGTGCTTCTCAGGACCAAATCATCAGGACAACCTGACCCATCTGACCTCAGTGAAGAAAAGTTTTAAAATCACTGAACACGTGTATTCCCCCCCATACACGTGTAAGACTCGTTTGCACTGGGACCAACAAGTGGTATCAGAGCGGGAGTTCAACAGATCACTATTTTCAAAGTGATCGCCTGAGCTGATCCATTTTTTAAAACCCATCTCTGATCTGATACCAATAAGTGGTATCATAGCAGTGGTTCAACTTGACCACCTGCTTTGTTGACCATAGTCTTATTTGCTAAAAGATTCTTGTGGTCTATCTGAACAGATCTTATTTGCTGAAATCTTAAAAGGATCAGACATATTGCCTTCTAAGAAACTTCCCATGTTCTCAGTTGAGAAATATGATTTGTGGAGATTAAGAATGCAGGCTCACCTGTATTCTAAGCATGAATGTATGTGGAGAGTGGTTTCTGAAGGACCATTCCAATTCACTGTTGTGAATCCCAGAGTTACTGAAAATGAGAGAAATGGTTCTAGGACTGAATTTCCAAAGTCAGATGATCAACTTACTCCTGATGAGAGAAAGTTAGTCAATCTTGACTATATTGCCAAAGATACAATATATAGCACTATTGATAATGGTGTTATGAGGAAGATCTCTCATTGTGAAACTACAAAGAAGATATGGGATACACTTGCTGAGATTGCTAAGAAAGAAAAGGAGTCTGAAGAAAGTTCTAGCTCCTCAGATGAGATGTGCTCAGAAAGTGATAGTGATGACATCTGTCTCATGGTTGTAGGAGAGGTAAGTTCTTCTACCTCTATTGTTGCTCCTACACAAGCACATGAGTTGTCAAGTTCTACTGTAAACAGTCAATTTGACCTGATGGATTCTTTTGAGAGTCTTATGAAGGACTATGATGTTTTACAAGAACTGCTGAATGAAACTCAAGAGCAGAACAAAGAACTGACTGCTGAGAATCTAAAGTGGAAAGACTCTAGTAATACTGAGATCACTTCTCAATTAATGGGAACTACTGATGAACTAGATGTTCTGAAAGTACAACTCTCAGAGAAAGAGAAGTTGATAGAGACCCTAAATGGAAAACTAGAGAAATCCACTGAGGAGATTCAGCTGATTAGAACTAAGTTCAATGACCTCTCTGAGAAGCATGAAACTCTACAAAAATGTGAGGATAGTGCGCAGAGAAAGCTAGCTCTATTGAATTCTGCATCTAAGGTGATAGATGAAATTCAGAGTTATCAAAGACCTGCCACTATAAAATCTGGATTGGGATACATTCCAGGGGGAACCTCACAAGGTCATCTGAATGCTGCTTCTAGTAGCAAGAAGACTGTCTTTGCTAAACAAGTGGCACCTATTCTTCGGACTGAAGAAATGCCCAAGGTTTTAGACAAGGGAAAAGGACCTATGGTTCCAGAAAAACTGAATGTTCAGGTAAGAAAGCCTAAACCTCAGGTAAAGGCTAGAAAACCTGACCAATCAGTAGGAAATTTTCAGGCTAGTACTTCAAAGCCTCAGGCTAAGAATGCAAACCTGAAAAGATCTGCACTGAACCAGCAGAGGAATTTTCAGAAGAGAAACACTCAGCAGAGACATTCTCAACTGAAAAGACCAAGTCCTCAGATTACTGAAAGACCCCAATTTCAGTACAGGCAACCCAAACCCCACTTGCCTAAGGGTAAAGGTTTCCTGAACCCAAGTCAACAGAGACTCAGACCAGCTGCACAGAAGCCAAAGCAATGGAACAAAAGGCCTGTACCCAAGAAAAATTCTAAGGCTCATGTTCATGCCAAGGCTAGCACTCATACACAGGATACTGCTAAGGCACCCAGAGTGGTAAATGTGTATGTAGATGTTTATGGAAGACAGATTAGCCACTCTAAAGTAATTAGAGTTGTCAGGCAAATTTGGATTCCAAAAGGTACAACTAACCTGGTAGGACCCTACACCAAATGGGTACCACAGAACTAATCTGTTTTTCAGGTAAACAGAAAAGGGCACTGAGCTGAATGAAGACATCATAGCCCTGATGAAAGGAGAGTCTGAGATGTCATTGTTGGATGAGATGAATTTCTTCTTTGACTTCAAGTGAAACAAGCTAAGGAAGGAATCTTCATCAGAGATCATATTGAGAAGGACATCAGGATGTAGAAGATTCATACTGATAAGCAGAGAGCTGATATCTTGACTAAACCTTTGGCTGAATCAAGATTTCAGGAACTATCAGTTGAATTAGAGATGTTGGATCCAGGTGTATAGAGTAAATCTGAAAAATTGAAGGTTTTCAGATGCATGAAGTTTTCTCAGGATTCTACTGAGAAACTCAGGATAAAATTGGAAGTACTGAAATCTGAGTCTTGGGAAACTCAGATATACTGAAGATCAGTACTCAGGTGTACTGAAGGTCAGTACTCAATATTATACTGAACCCGTTTAGTACTCAATATTATACTGACATTTTATCAAGGTCAATACTCAGTAAGACTGATAGAGGGAAATTAGTCTGAAGAAGTAATGACTCATGCAATTCATTTATTGTCCAACTGAAGCTCAGAAATCATTTGCAATAAATACTAAACACCTGAAGGGAATGTTTTGTGTGGGACCTTTGAAATGTCAAAGAAGGTCAACAGTCATTAATTGCTCTGTTCAATTAATCACTAATAAGGTTAATTTGGCGGAGTATTTATTCGTGAAATCGTCCTTTCGTATACCCGATTAGTCTGTGATTAATCTCAACCGTTGATTTATTCAACCGATACGATTTCCCACGAATTGATCTATATATTCATTTGAAAAGCCATTCAAAAATACTCTGCAAATTCAAAACCCCTTTTGCCCAGAAACCTTCGTCATTTTCAAACCCTACACTTCAAAAATCCTCAAAAATGACTTTCTCCATATTTGATAAACTGGCTATTTCAAACAAACCACGGTATGAATATGTGGTGTCGCTCGAAAGTTCGTCTAACGCTACCCACGAAGAAGAAGCTCTGCATATGATCCGAATCGCAAAGCTTACAAATCTTGTTGCGAGCCAACCGGAAGCCGAATACTCTAAGGAGGTAATAGAGTTTATTTCGAATCTGAGATTAGATGACGAGGATGGTATCGAGTCTCAGATTACAGTTTCCCATTTAGAACATAGCTCGAAATAAGTAGATTTTTTACGAGAGGAGTATATAATCCCCAAAAATTTGAATGATGTATTTGAGTTGTGTGATAGAGGTGAAGATCCCACGACTTATATGTTGGGTCGGGAGCAGGAATACCTTGATAGGATAACAGAGCATCTTATTAAGTTCGAGGCTACATTGAATAAATGACATTTGAAGCCGAAATACAGAGTCTTGCTAGATATTGTTAGTAAGTGCATAATGAGTCGATCAGGGAGTTTTGAGCAGATAAGCACTCCCAAACTTAGATTGATGGCTGCTATCGAGGATTCACCCACCACAAATTTCAATTGGTTGAAGTATTTGATTAAAGTGGTGAGTGACCTGGCCAAGCAGATCAAGAAGGAGGATGGATCGATCTCAATCAAAGGCAAAATTCTCCATAGCGACCAAAATAGCTTTTATTTTGGAGATGTGCCGTGAAGAGGAGGACATTTTTGCCAACTCCTCACCATTCCCAAAGTCTAAGGTCATGTTCAAACCTACATCAACTAGAAAGACTTTGAAAGGGAAGAAAGAGAAGAAAGTGGAATCACCTGCTGCTGAAGAAGCCCATCAAGCCAGGGGGAAGGCTTTGATGGAGGTGAAGAGGGAGAAGGGAGAAGCCATGAAGAGGAAAACTCTTGCTCCCAAAGCCTTGTATGATGCTGATTTCCTTTCGGGGAGGAGGTGAGTGAGCCCGAGGAGGTGCAACTCGAGGGCCGAAAGCTCGAAATCGCCTTTACAAGTGTTAGCATGTGTCAGTATCCACGAAACAGGAGCAAACTGAGGAGCAAGTCTTCTTTGAGGTTTTTGAGACGTCACTGAGCTCAGACAAATTTTCTCAAGAAATTTTCAAAGGACCTCAGACCTCAGAACAAACTCAGATTCCTACTGAGGAAGTGCCTGCTCAATCCTCAGAGTAAGCTCAGATTCAAACCGAGGAGTTACTGCCTAATCCTCGATTTAAGCCGAGCCTCGAGGGCATGAAACCTTGATGAGCTCTGAAAGTGATCCATTCCTTGATGCCTCGGAAGAACTTCCCATGAACACGAGCCCGGTTTTAACAGAAGTCTAAAAAAGAAGGGCGACGGAAGAGGGCGAGTGACAAAGCAAGATGAACGATTCATACTAGAGCGGTACCACAAAGGCAAGCACATATCCCGACTCCAGGATCTCTTCTTCAGACCGAGGTCAAACGAAATCTATATACTCAACCAGACCTACCCAAAATGCTCAACATTGCTTCATTCGTGAGGTGAAGATCGTGGAATGAAGAGACAAATTTGTTTTAACAGAGTTCTCCGGGTTCGAAAAAACCAAGCTCGGGATGAAAATGTCGATTTTGATGAGTTGGTTAAGAGGAAGATTCTTTGAGAGAACAAAAAGTCGGCGTTGGTGCCCCGAGCTCCAAAGACAAAAAACCAAGATGGGGACCAACAAGGAATGATGATGAGAGTCAATCTCGAGATGGAGAAGGATAGCAGATCTTTGGAGAGAGCACACACTGTCACACATCCTCGGATCAAGTTAGTCTTGAGTAACTTTTAGGCACTACTACTAAAAATTATGCCAAAGCTAACTTTGTTTCTATCTTTAAGCGTGTAATGTCTCGATAGGCGATCGAGGCTCAAAGTGGAAACCCAAGCTTCGAGTGGAAACCGATGCTCGCCGACATCTTTTTAGCTCGAGATGAGACCGAAGCTTCGATTAGAGATCGAGACTTCGAGGATGAGCAACCAAATCGAAAAGCAAAGAAATTATCTATGCTCCAGAGATTGATCTCACTCCCATTGTGGAGAAGCTGGACAAGGTTGTGCCAATCATGGACAAAGTAGCTCAGATTGAAGAGGTATTGGCTAACAAGACCCAGAAGATGGAAAGTCTGAGTTCTACTTCAGACCTGATGCAGCTTCAGACTTCTCTGAATGACAAGATGACTACCATGGAAGGAAAGATGGATGGAGTCAAAACCCCCGAAAGGTTTGAATTGAGCCTGAGTCAATGTTGGTTATGTCGGAGAGGACTAACTTTTCTAGAAGCCAAGCTGGTGGAGAAGAATGATATACTTATCAAAAATGATGTTGAGGAAATGAGCTCCATGCTCATGACCAAGATGACAGATATGTTCAAAGAAGCTCTCTCCAACCAATTTGCCCAGATGTCTGAAGAGTTCTCTGTGGCGAAGAACCACCTGATGAGGCTAGAAGAAGAGCAAGATCAGTTGGCGGGAGAAGTGCGAAGTGTCAGCAAGGAACAATATCATATGGACACAACACTATCCAAACTTCTGCCAAGGTATGGTGCCAAGAAGGGGGAAAGGCCCGGAGCTGATCTGAGAGTATTATTGGCACACACCTTGGAGAGAAAGACAGATATAGAGGCTGAAAAGAAGAACATTGCTGAAGCCTTAAAGGAAGTTGAAGCCACTGAGAAGCTTAAGTCCAAGCAAGTGGAGAAGCCTATCTACACTCATGTTTCTGAGGAAACAATGCAAGAAGTTATTGCTGACAAACTGAGTGGTAGAAGAAGGGTTAGAACAAGCCTAGCCGGTGCTGAATTGCCTTGTTTAATTATTTATAGGTCATGCGGAGGGGGGATTGACTTGTTGGGAGATGAATTTAAATAAAAGATATATGATTTTGATTAAGATCCCAAAACCCCTGAGTATGACATGTTCAGAATGATCTTGATAAGTTGAGTCGATTCGGTTTTAGTATTCGTGGATGTTATCTCGCAAAATGTATAGTCATCGATATAGATCGGATAGGTTCTCAAGACTCAAGAACTCAAATGTAAGATGTTTAAAGTAACTGAAGTTTTAGTATGAAACTGAAGTTTCAAGACTTCGATGAGAAATCGAGATATCAAGACTCGAAGATGAAAAATCGAGTATCCAAGACTCGAAGGAGAAATCGAGATACCAAGACTCGGATGATAATGAGGAATCAAGGCTCAAGATGAAGACCCAAAGATATCGGTCGAGAATATTATTGTCAAGACTTAGAAGACTCGAGACTCGAAGACTCAAGAATCGGAAGAATCAAGACTCGAAAGACTCTCAGACGCAAGACTTAAGATCAAGATCAAGATCAAGAATATCAAGGCACGATAATTATTGAAAACTTCGAGAATGTCTTGAATGCTCAAAGATAAACTCAATGTTCCGTGGCAATCGAAAATATCTATCCAAGGATGGAATACCGAGAAGATCGCGATTCCTTAGAAAATAGATATTGCCCAAGACATTCCCATGCATAAAAAGGAACTAAGACAAAGTGTTGTTAAGGTTATATCAACTCGAGTTTGTAACCAAAAGAGCGCTGAAGGTGTCTACCTTTAACTGGAGACAAAAAGTCAAAAAGAGGAAGACAACATCGTACCATCTCGACAATTGACGGTGACAAAGTCATTTGAAAAAGATGTCGATGTACAAAAGTTCCGATCGCAAAAAGTGAAGACCGCTACATGAAAGACTATTGCCTAAAACGTCTTAGGGAGTTTCAAACCCTAAATATAGCCGCTCCACACACACACCATAAGAGGAAACTCACGGTTATATCTCTCCAACGGATAGTTTTTCAAGAGTGACCTTGGTGTATGCCTATAAATCCGGGTGACCCTCTACATTGTAAGATTACGGAAAATTTATACGCAACTCAAGAGCTCAATCTTATTATCAAGAAGTTGAAGCACTCAAAAACTTAGAATTTCCCAAGTGCTTTTATATTGAAGAGAGCTCACTAAACTAAGCCTAGCTTGATAAGATTTATCCAAAGCTTAGTTGAGATATCCTAACCCTTTGCATTGTACTTCATTGTAAAGGATATCTCATCCTAGTTGAAACCAACCGAGAAACCCCAAACCCTTGAGAAGGTAGTTGGAGTGTGTTTGTTGGTGAGAAGAGTTGTAAAGAGTTAGTAAACTACGCGAGTAGTCGAAAAACTCTAGAGGAGAAGTTAGTAAGCCTCAGGGGGTAGTCCGAAAGCTTGTTTGTGTTTGAGTAAGTAAACTACGGAGGTAGTCGAAAAGCTCAAGGTCGGGTTGAGTAAGTAAACTACGTGGAGTAGTCGGAAAGCTCAGTCCGAAAGTTGAGTAAGTAAACTCTGGCGAGGTAGTCGAAAAGCTCGAAGTGATTAGTGAATTTCTCGAGGATCGGAGAGAGTGGGCGTAGGAGCTTGAGTCTCTCGAACCACTATAATTGTTGTGTTGTTTATTGATTTCATTATCCTGCTTAATTTGCATTGACCCGCGAATTTGAAAGCATACTTTTCACCGATATTCGGGTTGGAATCAATCCAATCGAAGTTGCATAAATCAATCACGGCCTAATCACTATTCCATAAAAGGAAGGTTTTCAGCAAAAGTTTAAAACGAGTATAAACTAAAGGGCCAACCATTCCGCACGACTGAGTAGCTAGAACAGATAGTTACCAAACCAACTTACTCTTACGAGGGTTCAAGAAGTTAGTTATTTGATCCAAGCAACTCAGATCTCGACACTCGAGGACTCGGTTGGGATTATCTCGAGGTATCTGAAAGCGACTCGTAATCACCGCCTAAGTAGACTTTGACTCGGAGCGATCCAGGCTTCTCGGGACCTAATCTTCGAGATTATCGACCCAAGTCGACCTCGATGAAAAAAAGTTTTAAAAACACCGAACACGCAGTATTCCCCATAAACGTGTAAGACTTCGTTTGCACCGGACCAACAAGTGGTATCGGAGCAGTGGTTCAACTTGACCACCTGTTTTGTTGACCAAAGTTTTATTTTCTAAAAATACTTGTGGTCTATCTGAACTGATCTTAATTGCTGAATTTTTTTAAAAAAAAATCTCAGACATCATGCCTTCTACGAAGCTTACAATGTTCTCAGTTGAGAAATATGATTTGTGGAAATTAAGAATGCCGGCTCACCTGTATTCTAAGCATGAAAGAATGTGGAAAGTGGTTCTTGAAGGACCATTCCAATTCAATATTGTGAATCCTGCATTTCTGTAAGATGAGAGAAATGATTCCAGATTTGAATTGCGAAAGTCCCGATGATCAACTTACTCCCTCGATCGAGAAAGTTAGTCAATCTTGACTATATTGCCAAAGATACAATGTATAGCACTATTGATGATGGTGTTATGAGGAAGATCTCTCATTGTGAGAATTCAAAAGAAATATGGGATACCCTTGCTGAGATTGCTCAAGAAGAAAAGGAGTCTGAAGAAAGTTCCAAATCCTCGAGAAATGTGCTTTCGTAAAGTGACGGATATGACATCTCATCTCTACGGTCAGAGAGATGTAAGTTCTTCTATCTCTGTTGTTGCTCCTACACTAGCACAAGAGTTGTCAAGTTCAACTGTAAACAGTCAATTTGACCTGATGGATTCCTTTGAGAATCTGATGAAGGACTACTGTTTTACAAGAACTGCTAAATGAAACTCAAGAGCGAATAAGGAATCAAGGTCGAAAAATCTAAAATGGAAAGACTTCTAGCAAAACGAGATCACTTCTCAATTAATGGGAGCTACTGATGAACTGGATGTTCTGAAAGTACAACTCTCAGAGAAAGAGAAGTTGATAATGACCCTAACTAAAAAGCTAGAGAAATCCACTGAAGAGATTCAGCTGATCAGAACTAAGTTCAATGACCTCTCTGAGAAGCATGAAACTCTACAGAACTGTGAGGATAGTGCACAGAAGAAGTTAACTCTATTGAATAATGCATCTAATGTAATAGATGAAATTCAGAGTTACCGAGATCTGTCACTATAAAATCTGGATTGGGATACATTCCAGGGGGAACCTCACAAGGTCATCTGAATGCCGCATCAAGTAGCAAGAAGACAATCTTTGTAAAACCAGTGGCACCCACACTTCAAACTGAAGAAATGCCCAAGGTTGTAGATAAGGGAAAAGGACCTATGGTCTCAGTAAAACTGAATAATCAGGTTGGAAAGCCCAAACCTCAGGTGAAGGCTAGAAAACCTGAGCACTCGATTGAAAGTTTCAAGCAAGTACTTCAAAGCCTCAGTGCTAAGAATGCAAACTCCGAAAGGCTCCACATCAACCATCGGAGGAATCCTCGGATGAGAAACACTCAAAGCAGAGACATTCTCAACCAAAGAGACCAAGTCCTCGGTTCACCGAAAGACCCAGATTTCAAAGACAGTAACCCCCCACTTGCCTAAGGGGTAAAGGTTACCTAAACCCGAGTCATCAAAGATTTAGACCAAAAGACAAAAAGCCTAAGCATCTGAAACAAAAGGCTGAACCAAAGAAGAATTCAAAAGCCCATGTTCATGCTAAAGCTAGCACACATACACGTAAGACTAAAGGCACCCAGGAGTAGTGAATGTGTATGTTGATGTTTATGGAAGACAAATTAGCCACTCTAAAGTGATTAGAGTTGTCGGTGATTTGGATTCCTAAAGGTACAAATAACCGAGATAGGACCCTATACCAATTGGGTACCACAGATCTAATCTATTTTTCAGGAAAACAGAAAAGGGCACTGAACTGAATGAAGATATCATCACCTGTTGAAAGAAGATCTGAGATGTCATTGTTGGAAGATGAATCTCCTTCATGGACTTCAAGAGAAATCAAAATCAAGAAGGAACTTCATCGAGATCATGTCGAGAAGAAGGACATAAGGATGGAGAAAATTCACACCGATAAGCGAGAGTCGATATCTTGACTAAACCTTTGGCGGAATCAAGATTTCGTGAACTTTCGGTTGAATTAGGGATGTTAGATCCGGTGTATAGAGTAAATCAAAAAATTGAAGGTTTTCGGATGCATGAAGTTTTCGAATTTTCTTGAGAAGCTCGGGATAAAATGGAAATACTTTGGCGAGTCTCGTGAAACTCAGATTCATCAAGGTCAAGATCAAGAAGCATCTTCGAACCCATTCAAGATTTCAAGATTATCAATCGACATTTTATCAAGGTCAATTTTCAAGAAGACCGATAGAGGAAATTAGTCCGAAGAAGTAATGACTCATGCAACTCATTTATTGCTTAAGTGAAACTCAGTAATCATTTGCAATAAATACAAAACACCTAAGGAATATTTTTGGGCGGGATCGTTTGAAATTCCGAAGAAGGTCAACAGTCATTTAATGCTCTGCTACATTAATGACCAATGAGGATGTTTTGGCGGCTTACTTTTCGAGATCGATCGTTAAGTATAATTCGATTAATCGAAGATTAATCTCAATCGTTGCTTTTCACCTAACCAACGCGATTCCCCACGATCTCGAAGCTATATATACCCCAATAAGCCATTCAGGCCAAAATTTTATCAAACCCTTCGTCCCCAAATCCTCTGCAAATAAATCCCCTTTGCCCAGAAATTCCCAAACCCTAAAATCTTCAAATCTCCAATCTCTAAAATGGCCCCAACCTTGTTCGAGAGATTAGCCGAAACCAACAAGCCTTGGTACGAGTTCGTTGTCTCACTCGATAGCACAACCAACTCAAAGCCAGAAGAGGAGGCTCTGCGATATGATTCGACCGCTAAACTCACCCCATCTCGTCCGCAGTTTAACCCGGATCAAGAGTTTGCGAAAGAGGTAATCGAATTCATCTATAATCTGGAGATAGATGAAGAGGATGGTTTACATTCTAAGATTACTGTATCACATTTAGAGCAGTCGTCCAAATACATCGATTTTGAAAGGGAATTATATATTATTCCGAAGGATTTAAATGATATTTTTGAGCTCTGTGATAAAGGAGAGGATCCTGCGATGTATATGTTGGGTAGAGAGCAGGAGTACTTAGATAGGATTGCTGAGAATCCTGTGAAATTTGAGGCGACACTGCATAAAAGGCACTTGAAGCCACAATATCGTGTTTTGATGGATATTGTGAGCAAGAGCATCATGAGTCTTCTGGGGGAGTTTTGAGCAGATCAAGACTCAAGCTCGATTGATGGCGGCGAATCGAGGCCTCACCCACCACCCGACTTCAATCGGCTGAAATTTCTCGATTCGAGACGGTGAGTGAAAGCGCACCAAAGTTTTGAAGAAGGTTGATTTTATGATCTCAATAAAATGCAAGATCCACCATGCAACCAAAATAACTTATATTTTGGAGATGTGCAGAGAGGAGGAGGATATCTTCGCCAATTCGACCCCATTCCCTAAGTCCAAGGTGCTCTTCAAGCCCTTTGCTGTGAAGAAGCAGGCTATCAGGAAGAAGGAAAAGAAAGCAGAATCACCTAAATCTGCTGATGTTGAAGAGACTCAACAAACCAGGGGGAGGGTTTTGTTGGAGGCGAAGAAGGAGCAGGGTGCAAAAATGATGAAGCAGAAGAACCTTGCCCCAAAGCGCAGAAGATTGGTGGTTCTCACCGATGAAGATGGCAGTGATTCTGAAGAGATTCAACCTGAGAGCCAAACCGCTCAGAATTCGCCACTACAAGTTTTGGCTCAGGTTATCTCTAAGGCACAAGAACAGACTGAGGAGCAGGTCTTCTCTGAGGTGCTTGAGACTTCGCTCAGCTCAGATAAAATTTCTCAGGAAATTTTCAAAGGAACTAAGACCTCAGAGATTCCTACCAAAGAAGGCTTATCCGATAATAGAAGAGCTAACCTCAGAGTCGATCCGAAGATGTGCGTGCTCAGATCAAGAGCCAATCTCAGACTAATTCGAGGGTATGCTACCAGCCTTTAACCCACAATTTCGATGCAACCGAGGACTCGATCAAGACAACCTTCGAGAGGTCACGAGACTCAGAGCGCATTATTCTGATGAGCTCTCCCGAAAGGATCTATCGCTGATCCTCACCGGGAAGCCTCAACCGAAATCCAGAGCCCGAGATGGAAGAAGGGCGAGGTCAAGAAGGCGAGTGGAGGAGCAAGGGGGAACGGTTCATTTTTGACCGCTACCCCGAGCTCAAATTGGTACCGATCTCGCAAGATGTTTTCGTGTTAAGGTCGATCGTGGTTCATCCTCAATCATTTTCCAGATGCTTGATATTGTCGATTCAGGGTGGACGAGGGAGCTTGAGTCTCCGAACCACTATAATTCCTGTGTTGTTTATTGCTTTCATTATCTGTGCTTAACTGTTGCATTGACCTGAATTTGAAAGCATACTTTTCACTAATATTCAGTTGGAATCAATCCACTGAAGTTGCATAACTGAATCACAACCTAATCACTATTCCATAAAAGGAAGGTTTTTTTTTTTTTTTTTTTAAAACGAGTATAAACTAAAGGGCCAACCATTCCGACTTAATCGAAAGTAGCTAGAACAGATAGTTACCAAACTGAAATTACTCTTCTGAGGGTTCAGTAAGTTAGTTATCTGATCCAAGCAACTCAGGATCTCTGACACTCAGGACTCAGTTGGGATTATCTGAGGTATCTGAAAGCAGCTCAGAATCACTGTCTCAATAGACTTTGACTCAGAGCGATCTGTGCTTCTCAGGACCTAATCTTTAGGATTATCTGACCCAAGCTGACCTCAGTAAGAAAAAGTTTTAAAAACACTGAACACGTGTATTCCCCCCCATACACGTGTAAGACTCGTTTGCACCGGGACCAACATGACTTGTTGCTATGACAATCACATCGGTAGTTGCATTGCAGGAGCTGATGACTCAAAGTGTGATCAAATGTGCAAATAAAGCTCCTCAAAAGGAGGATTTTGCAAAGTTTTCGATAGGAAGTCCCCCAACCATTATTGTCACTGTTATTGTTGATTAACTTAATTTCATGTATTGATAGTAATTTTTAAAAAAAATCTCTTTTTCTTTTACTTTTTTATCTTTCACTCTTTACAAGATCTCTAGATATTGGGAGTCAAGATTGTTAATTATATAAAAAAATTTTAATAAAGTTTATATTTTTAAAGTGTTGGTTGGAATGTTATATAATAAAAAATAATGGCCTTTAATTTTCTGTATTTAAATTTATCTTTTATTTTAAAATAGACTAATCTAGTAAATTTCCTGCTCCTTTCTCAAGCAGCTAGCCTCATTGAACACAAATTGATCAAAGAAAGTTATTTAAAAGATACATGAATTAAAAATTAAATATCAATTAATCACGTCCTTTCAATTTTCACACGTGTATACATATTATTGTTTCTTAGAAGTAAATATAAATTATCCAACTAAATATAAAAAAGACTTGTGAATATATGTTGCATGGGCTCCATAAAAAAAATTAATGTGTTCTAATTAGTAAATCTTGAAAACAAAGAAGAATATATAATTTTCCCTAAATAATCAGTAGAATATTAACATATTCTAATTTTATAAAAAGAAAAACGTGTTTACAACTGAAACTCGCATAATCCGATATGAATGAATTGAAGAGAAACTATATGACAAGTGGCAAATGTCTTGTATAAAGAAGATCAAAAAGAAAAAAAAAAAAGAGTACTATTCAATAGACTTGATAATTAAAATTTAATACAAAAATAACCTCACCAATATAAAAGCACTCCTACATCGGAATGAGAGGAAGATTTTTATCTCATTTTTAATACATATTATTTTTTTCATTCATGCATATTTAATTTGGTTCCATTTGGCGGTGGATTTATTCCTATTTGTAAATTATATTTTAGATATTCCAACAATTGATTTTTAACCCCTGGACAGTTGAATCTCGCGGTGTGCATACTCATCTATTATGAAGGGAAGATGATGTGGAAGTCAATCTATTATGTTATTTACAGGGATGCAGAAATCGGACTAGGAGGCCGCCGTCCACCCAATTTAGGCCAACAAAATCGCGTCCGGCACTGGGCACCGCCTAGGCGGCCGAGTCGGGTCCGGTGCTTAGGCGGTTTTGCAATATGTATAATTTTTTTAAAAAAAATTATTCAATTTTAAAACCATCCCTTCTTCATCGGATGCGAATTGAGAGCAGAGAGAACAGAATAGGAAAATTTCAAAACCCTAACAGCTCATGCCGCCTTGCCCGCCGCGCTACCGCTGTGTAGGTGCCGCGCCCACCGCCGTGCAGGCGCCGCACCCACCGCTGCATCACCTCTCACTTGACCAATATAAAATTGACAGGGACTTCGGGGAAGTATATGCATATCAATTTTATACCTAAGTAATAACCATGATTAAATACAAAATTATTATTTCGCTTTGAACGAGCCTCGTGGGAGGGTCATCGCCGCCACTAATAATAATTCACAATCATCCCTTCGAATTTATTCATGTGAAAACCATCTTTTTGGGCATTCCCCCGGGGGAAATTTCCAAAAAGAATTCACAAATAAATAAATCATGGAGGTCAAAATTAATTCAATTTTATTATCCGGAATAAAATTGTCAATTAATTATTTTCAAAACATACTTAGTAATTTTCGAAAGTGAGATTTTTCCACAATAATTTCTCATGCATCGCATATTTAAACAAATTAAATAAGCACACAAAAATAAAGCAAACATCAAAACAAAAATTAAACATATTGGGCACATATATCCAATTGTCATGGTTAATTTTTGTCATGTCTTGATCTTGAGAAATCGTGTTCGTAGCACTCATCGTTAGATCTCAAAAAGGCCACTTTCGACGACATAACATGTTCTTTAAATTTCCTAAAATCTAGGTCGAAAACCTGGCGTCCGGCATTGGGTAGCTTATGGCCCGGAACACGTATCCGCGTACGCCGCGTCGAGCACACCATCCCGCCCATCGCTCGTCATTTCACGTGGCGTGCAGATCGGATCGTCGCGCCCGCCGTACTCCGCCCGCAAAGCTTCAAGCATCCCTGAAGCCCCGTAGCGCCGCCTTATCTGTCGCCTTGACCCTCGGCTCCCGCCACCCAAGTCCACGCCCGTTGCTTTCGGCGGCCCTGACCAAGCCCGTTCGCGTCGCCCGGCCTCGTGCTTTTGGCTAAAATCATGAGATCCGGAACTGGTGGCAGATGCTTTAATTCTTCGTCTTCGTTCCCGATCCGGTTACAATTTATTTACAACAATAAATAAACCTAGATCTAGACTAGTCTATTACATTGATCAAATCAAACAAATCATAATCTACTCGTGGATTTTCTCACGAGGCAAAACGAATTCGAACTAATCGTATTAAAAACCACAATTTATATGCATGCATAAATAAACATTCATCAAATACCATGACAATTGGATACCTGCAAAAAAAGATCTAGCAATTCTACTATCCAATTTCAAATTTAATGAAAAAAAAATGAATTAAATCACAATTTAAAATTCAGAGCCCGAAACCAAGACTCTGATACCAGTTGTTGGGGAATTAATTGCCCAGATCTATTCGGGATGAATATTTAAATACAAATTTAATTCTAACAATTATTACTAGCATGTATTAATCCTATATTAATTCAAATAATAATTCAACAACAAATCATGCATATAAATTTATCACATAAATCCTACGCATGTGGAATAGCTAGGAGTTTACGTGAACTTACCTCTCGGAGTGACAACCGTTTCCCGTTCACACGAACAAACCCAAAGAGCCTTCTCAAGTATTCCCTCATCCTTGTTCAACAATCCGGTGGAAGGATGCTCACGAACAATTAACAAAAGGAAAAATAAAATTATGTTGCACCACCTTTGTGGATTTCTAAATTTTCCAACACATGGAATTACATGGGATGAATTTATACTAAGGGGTGGTGGTCGAAAATTTCATGAGGAATAAGATGGGAAAATATTTTTCTTGGTCTCCAAGAAATCTTGAATATATCCCATATATTCTTTTCTCATATTTAAAATATTCTACAAAAATCCCACCTCCTCTTGTTATGGAATTTTCGAAATTAAAACCAAGATTTCCAAGATTGGGATCTTCTTGAATTTATGAGATATTCTCATATTCCAAGAATACATATCTTCCATAATATCTTTCCAAGAAAATCAAGAAAATCTTTCCTTCCTTAATTTCACTTATTATTTTCGAAAATCTACAAACAAATAGCCAAGTGGGAGATTTCTTGAATTTAATGAGATAAACTTATATTCCAAGAATACTTATCCTCATTCCATAACAAAATTCAAAGAAAATCTTTCTCCCTCTTTATTTATTTATTTTCGAAAATTTAGAAAAAATAGGCAACAATATTTTATTTAATTTAAACACCTTTTTCAGTTATTGGACTTTATATTTGGGCTACTTGAGGGGCCTTTAGGAGAATTAAGATTGGACCTTCTAATGAACCTTGAATTTCCAATATTGAGCCACAATATTATTCAAGTCCATAAATATTAATTAATCCCACTACATAATTAATATTGCACTATCCATCTTAACCAATATTACAGTTAATATGGCTCCCGGTTATTATTTACCGCGTTTAAGATTATCCAGTCCATTAATTAATTTAATCCACTGAAATAGCTTCACATTAATTAATATATTTTTCCTTGGTTCAGAAACGACTCAACATTATTATCCATACCGAAAAACTAATTCCACTTGCAAGATTTGCTATGATAAAATTTCTGAGCCTCCCAATGGGACAAATCAAACAAGACGCACTTGCACACCTATTCTCCGTATTAAATCTTAGCAATCGTCATGTAACTAATAATGTTGCCCAAGATACAAGGTATTGAATCACATTGATTCTCTACCCATCGTAAGTCAGAGCAATAGTTATTAATTCCACACGATCCTATTTAAGGAACGGAGATTAAGAAATAACTAACCATTGAGGTCTAATTCTTCTAAATTCAGTACTGAAGAATCTATCCTCCTGTAGGTCCTCTTCAGTGCAACATAATGCACTAGTGTAATCTCTTGGTCAAGACAAGCCAATCTGAGCCCTACACTTCAACCTTTCACGATAGATTGTTCATTTCCATCTAGGTTGTGAATTCCGTACTTTTAGTTACAAGGGACTGTTAATTTAGTCTTCTGTGATCTGGTATCACTAAATTAACTACAATGTAACATGTACTAATTATTGAACAATTATGCAGTAAATATATGTAACATTCAATGATATTTAAAGCAACAGTGATAAATAATTTATTTCAGCAAATAAGTCCAAAATTCAGTTTGGTTATACAAAGTAAAAACATACTTTCCAGTATAACACCAACAATCTCCCACTTATACTCAAAGTCTGCTTTTAAGTATACTATAACATGTCTCGTGTGGAATCTACGTGAAATCTAATGTCACCTATACGAACCTAGTAATATCTCTCCCACTTATACTCAAAGCAGGTTGGTAACGGTCTTGACACCCATTCCTTCCACATGTCTCTCGAATGTAATCTGAGTCAGACCCTTTGTGAATGGATCAGTTAGGTTGTCTTTGTTGGGGTTATATGGAAAGTATGCTTTTACTTTGTATAACCAAACTGAATTTTCTGTCTTATTTACTAAAATAAATTATTTATCACTGATGCTTTAAATATCATTGAATGTTACATATATTTACTGCATAATTGTTCAATAAATAGTACGTCAGATCACAGAAGATTAAATTAACAGTCCCTTGTAACTAAAAGTACGCTATTCACGACCTAGGTGGAAGTGAACAATCCATCGTGAAAGGTTGAAGTGTAAGGCTCAGATTGACTTATCTTGACCAAGAGATTACACTAGGCATGAATCGATGCAATCGAATAGGACCTACAGAGGATAAATTCTCCAAAGACCGAATTAGGAAGAATTAGACCTCAAATGTTCGTTATTTCTTAATCTTCGCCCCTTAATAGATCGTGTGTGTGGTCAAGAAATTATTACTTTGACTTATGACGGGTAGAGAATCAACGAGATTCAATACTTTATATCTTGGGCAATATTACCGTCACATGCGATTCCTAAGATTTAATAAAGAATCGTAAGTGTGAGCACGCTTTGTTTGATTTGCCCCTCGGGAGGTTCATAAGATTTATCATACCAAATCTTGCAAGTGAATTTGTTTCCTGTATGGATAATAATGTTGAACCGCTCCTTGACCAAGGACAAAAGATATTAATTAATGGAAAGCTATTTCAGTGGCTTGAATTAATTAATGGGCTAGATAATTTTAAACACGAGAAATAATAACCGGGAGTCATATTAACAGTAATATGGGTTAAGATGTATAGTGCAATATTAATTATGTAGTGGGATTAATTAATATTTATGGGCTTGAATAATATTGTGGCTCAATATTGGAAATTCAAGATCCATTAGAAGGTCCAATCTTAATTCTCCTAAAGGCCCCTCAAGTAGCCTAAAGATAATGTCCAATAACTAAAAAGGTGTTTAAAATAAAATAAATTATTGTTGCCTAATTTTTCATTTTTTTCGAAAATTATGAATATAAGAGGGAGAAAGATTTTCTTTGAATTTTGTTATGGAATGAGGATAAGTATTCTTGGAATGCAAGATTATCTCATTAAATTCAAGAAATCTCCCACTTGGTTATTTATAATGAAGTTTTCGAAAATTCCATAACATAAGGAGGAGGAGATTTTATTTGGGAGATATTTTGGGAAATAGAATATATTGGATATATTCAAGATTGTTTCTTGAGGAAGAAGCAAGGAAATTTCCCAATCACCCAAAACCCTAATATTTTCGTCCCTCCCTTAGTATTATAAATAGGGGATGAATTTTTCATCCCCAAGTGCAATTCCATGTGTTGGAAAAATTAGAAATCCACAAAGGTGGTGCAACATAATTTTATTTTTCCTTTTGTTAAATTGTTCGCGAGTTCCTTCCACCGGATTGTTGAACAGGGATAAGGGAATACTTGAGAAGACCTTTTGGTGTGTTCGTGTGAACGGGATCCATCTTCTCAACGGTTGTCACTCCGAGAGATTAGTTCACGTAAATCTGTAGTAATTCCACATGCGTAGGTTTTATGTGAACTGTTTATATGCATGATTGGTTGTTGAATTATTATTTGAATTAATATAGGATTAATTCATGCTAGTAATAATTGTTAGAATTTAATTTGTATTTAAATATTCATCCAGGATAGATCCGGGCAATTAATTCCCCAACAGTCTTCTGACGCGATCATTGCCACCTCTATATCTCCTCTTTTAACGATTTCTCGTATAAGATGGTATTTCCTTTCAATGTGTTTGCTGGCCTTGTGGGCTCTTGTTTCCCTTGAATTTGCAACTGCTCCGGCATTATCACAATAGATCGTGATTGTGTTGGGCAAATTCGGAACTATGTCCAAGTCCACTAGGAAGTTCTTGAGCCAAACCGCTTCCTTCGCTGCTTCACAAGCAACTACATACTCGGCTTCCACGGTAGAATCTGCAATGCATTTCTGCTTAACGTTTCTCCATGTCATGGCTCCCCCCCATGCAAAACACACTACCCGAGGTAGATTTTCTGGAATCTAAGTCTGATTGGAAATCCAAGTCCGTGTAACCGATGGGAATCAGGCTGTCTGACTGATAAATCAACATTCTATCTCGAGTTCTCTTCAGATACATCAGAATGTTTTTAACTGCAGTCCAATGTTCTTTCCCCGGATTAATCTGATATCTTGCTACCATTCCAACGGCAAAGCAGATATCTGGCCTCGTGCACACCATAACATACATGAGGCTTCCGACAGCCGAAGCATAAGGAACGCCCTTCATGTCATCTATTTCCTTTTGCGTCTTCGGGCACATTTCTTTAGATAGATGTATTCCATGTCTGAAAGGTACAAAACTTTTCTTGGAATCTTGCATGCTGAACCGCTTCAAGACAGTATCTATGTATGAAGCTTGCGATAAGCCTATCATCATTTTCTTACGATCTCGAGTGATTTTGATCCCAAGGATGTGACCGGCTTCCCCTAAGTCCTTCATATCAAACTATTTTGACAGCCATGCCCTTACGTCCGACAATACCTTTACATCATTTCCGATGAGCAAAATATCGTATACGTAAAGTACTAAGTATACCAATGCAGTTCCGACACGCTTCTTATACACACAACTTTCGAACTCATTTTGATCGAACCAGTAAGACTTTATAACCTGATCAAAGCATTGGTTCCAAGCACGCGAACACTTGCTTTAGTCCATCAATGGATTTCTTAAGCTTGTAAACTAGATTTTCTTGGCCCTTTTCAATGAAGCCTTCGGGTTGTTGCATATAGATTTCTTCTTCAAGACTTCCGTTGAGGAAAGTTGTCTTGACATCCATCTGCCAGATCTCAAAATCAAGATGTGCAGCTATCGACAAGAGAATACGGATGGACTTGAGCATAGCTACAGGTGAAAAGGTCTCCTCATAGTCGATCCCTTCTTTCTGAGTATATCCTTTTGCCACAAGTCTAGCCTTGAAGGTTTCTACCTTCCCGTCCGGTCCTCTTTTTCTCTTGTATACCCACTTGCACCCAATTGGCTTGACCCCATTAAGTGGTTCAACTAGCTCCCACACCTTATTATGATCCATAGAACCCATCTCGGCTTCCATTGCCGTTTGCCAAGAACTCGCGTCCTTGTCTTGGATTGCCTCATTGTAAGTCCATGGGTCCGATTCTTTTCACCGGGGACCAAGTCCGATGACTCTCTTATCCCCATGAAACTCTCGGGTTGTCTAACGACCCTCCCACTACGACGAGGTTCCGGTTGTGTAAGTTTGTCGTTTGGTATGTCAACTTGTACTGTTGGCATTGAGGTAAGCCCCCTTAGCTCATCTAAGGTAATCTCACTTCTGGGCTTTTTATCGTTCATATAGTCTTGTTCCAAGAATCTAAAGTGAGTACTGATTACCACCTTTTAATCCTCGGGACCATAGAACATGCACCCTTTCGTTCCCTCGGGGTACCCTATAAACAACCTTAATTCCGATCGTGGATCCAACTTGCCGGCTTCCTTATGTCGGACACCCCCAAATTTTCATGTGTCTTAAACTAGGCTTGTGTCGGACACCCCCAAATTTTCATGTGTGATGGCACCAAATTTAGAATGTAAGCCGCTGTTTCCAAGGCGTGACCCCAAAACGACTTGGGTAGATTCGAATAACTCATCATCGATCTGACTATTTCTAAAAGAGTTTTGTTTCTTCGTTCTGCAACCCCGTTTTGTTGAGGGGTTCCGGGTGCAGTCAACTGGGATACAATCCCTTCATCAGACAAGTAGTTCAAAAATTCATCACTGAGGTATTCGCCTCCACGATCAGATCGTAGACACTTGATACGTTTCTCCATATGATTCTCTGCTTGAGCCTTAAATTCCTTGAATTTATCAAAGGTCTCAGATTTATGCTTCATAAGGTAAACATATCCATATCTTGAGTAATCATCGATAAAAGTAACGCAATACTCATAACCTCCTCTTGATTTGATTGACATTGGACCACATACATCGGTGTGAACGATTTCCAACACTTCTTTGGCTCTATTCCCTTGGCTCCAAATGCCCTCTTGATCATTTTACCCTCCAAACATGATTCACAAGTTGGAAATGGTTCAACTCGGAGAGACTCCAATGAACCACCTTGAACCAACCTTTGGATCCTTTTTGGATTAATATGACCTAGTCTCAGATGCCATAAAAGTGTTATGTTCACATCTAATGAACGTTTTCTTTTATTACTAGAAACAATCAATGTGTTATAGGATGCATTTCGTGAGTGATGTGCACAGTTAATCGTGTAGAGATTATTCGACAACGTTCCATGACAGATAAACTCATTTTTAAGAGTAATGGTAACAACTTTATTAAAAGTAACTGAATATCCATCAAGAAAAAATTTAGAAACTGAAATTAAATTCTTTCTAAAACTTGGAACGTAAATAACATCTCTCAAAATTAAAACTTTGTCTTCAAAAGACAACCGCACTTCTCCCACTACTTCAGCTGCCCCTCTCGTAGCATCGCCCAGTGTGATGAGGATCTCACTCCCACTAAGTTGTCGGGTCCGCTTGAACCCCTGTAAAGTGAAGCAAACATGATCAGTGGATCCCGTATCCACCACCCATAAATGGGTAGCGTACGCCGCTAAACAAGTTTCAACAACTAGTGCATGAGAATTACCTTTCTTTCCAATCCGCTTGGGCTTGGAACAGGCATCCCTCCAATGTCCTTTTTCACCGCAGTTAAAACACTTCCCCTTTGGATTTCTCTTGACCCCCCAACCATTTAGTCGCCTTTCTCTTACTTTTCTTAGTGACGGGTTTGCTTTGGTTCTGGCCGTTTTTCCCTCCTTCAATCCTGCCCGCCACTGGCTTAGATTTTGAGAAGACGTTTATAGTCACCAATTCTTCATCCTCCTTTCCCAAATGTTTCTCTATTATCTCCAAAGCTTCTTGCAGAGTGTCCATAGTGAACATGTGATCACTCATCACAAAACTACAGTAAAACTCATCGAAATATTTTGGAAGAGTTAGGAACACGAATTCGATTTTAGTCCCATCACAATACTTAGTACCAAGATAAGCAAGTTTGTCAAAATGGCGCTTGACATTGAGAACATGATCCCTCACGGGTGTTCCTTCCCTCATCTTTAGCCTAGCCACGTCATCGTCTTTCAACTGACTGATCACGCGGTTTTCTGTTGAAAATATTTCCTCAAGACTTTCCATGATTTCCGCAGCAGATTCAACACCTTCATGAATGTATCTCAAATCATCAGACAGGGAAGTTAAGATTATACATTTCATAGGCTCGTTGGAACGCTCCCAGTCATCATACAAAAGCCTCTCCGCCTTTGTTGATCCTTTAGTAGGCATGTCAGGCTTGGGTATTGTTATAGCTGGAATTATCCATGCGTATGAACAATTACTCACAGACAATAATGGCGAAAGCACGCAAAAATGAGAATGCGATTTGGCGACCCGGTTCGCCAAATGTGGCTACGTCCGGGGGCAATACCAAGCCAGGAATTCTATTATACTTTCTGCTTTAGAACTAAGATTTTGATCCCCTTACAATGAGCATTACAACATGTATTTATAGACTACGAAGTAGGTTATTTCTCTACATGGGCTAGGTGATCTCGGCCTCTTAGGGTTTCCCGCTCACCGGATAACCGATCCCTTCTTTTCTGAAGCAAATCTCGCCCGTAGCTGGACTTTCCCTTCTTATGCCCGGAATATCTGTCTCCATAAATATGACCCGATCTCATTCCATAATTCAGCCCATTTTATTCGGGAAAGTCGTTGGGCTGGGGCGACCAGACAGGGGTGGTCGTCCACGAGGTGATCGCCACGTCATGGCGAGGCCACAACAATTGCCCCCCAGGTCGCTAACGAGATGGTCATTTGGTCGACTAGTTAAATCCATTTATTTGCACCTAGGGCGATGTCCATCTTGTGGGCCCGAGTAAGTTCAACTGTTGCCTCGAGAAGACAGATGATGACGTAACTCCTGCAGGTCATGATGGCGCGTGGCCATCACGTCCCCGCCATTCTCGAGATATAGCAAATTCGCCCCCCTTTTTTTTCAAAAAAAAGATTTGCACTCGAGCCCCCGTCCCTTTTTATAAATAGGTCTCTTCCTCCTTGATTTTGGGACTTTGCTTCTTCGAGTGTTTTTCTGCAAGCTTTCATCCTCCGGTGCTTTGTACGGCCAATTGGTAAGCGCAACCCTTCCCTCTTTTTCCTTCTACTTTTAGTACAATGTCTATGCCCCCTGGTGCCATCTCTGCGTCGGTGGGAGGGAGCCCTCCTTCCTTTGTTTCGTCGGGGTCGAACTTCCCAGTGATGGAGGTTTTGTCAGCTGGAGTGTCGAGAGGTGGGGTTCATTCCGGCGGCGTGGGCCTTTCTCGTCCTGCCCAGGGAAATTCCCCGATTGATCTGGAGGTATTTGGCCCCCTTGAGGATTTGGGGGTTCTCACGCCAGAGCGGGGATTGGGAGACCCTCGTGGTGGCCCTCCCAAGAAGCGAAGACCTCTGCTACCCGAAAGATCATCCTGATTTTTTTTCGACTCTGGGGCCTATCGGGCGGGTCTTTCATCATGTCGACCACTTCGTCCGTAGTCCCGAAATTTGACCAAATCCAATTTTTTCATAAATGACAAAGAAGACCGCTACACCATGCTCGGGCAGAATCGATCTGACTCAATCGTCGGTTTGAGACCGGTGGCGTGTTTTTTATTGTCCCGGATGATTACGAGAGGGCCGAACAACCTCCGGAGGGTATGATCGCCATTCAGGAGGCGGCCATGGATGCCTGTCTTCGATTCCCACTCCACCCGGCGATCTCTCATTTATTGGCCGCTTGGCACATTGTCCTTGCACAACTTACTCCGAAGGGGTGGAGTTACCTTCTGGCGACTCTGACGGTGCTTTCGGCCGAATTAAATTTTATCGGCCACCCACATGGAGGTGAACTTCTTTTGGTGTTAATGGTCGCCCAAAGACGCGGCGAAGGTCGGTATGCCTTGAAGAATCGGCCTGTCGGGCGGTTGTGTGGGGGATAGTCAACAAGGTAAAAATTAGCACCCCCGGTGGTGGTTTGTGGGGGGAGCTTGGCAGAGTGCCCCTCCGGGTTCAGTTTCAGAGATCCCAATACCCGCCGACTTCCAAGAGCGAGCTCCTCGTAAGTTCCAATCCTACGTTGGCATTGAGCATCTCTCAGTCTTGATCTAATTTTCCTTGTCTCTCTCTTGCGAGGTTTATTAGTTCTTTGTGAGCCACCGAACCCCAGACTTCGAAATTTTGCTCGTTGAATCGCTTCGACCATCCTCGGGAGGACCAGGCATGTCGAGCTTTATAACTCTTCCTCCGAGAGGTTGTGGGGGGGCTACATTGTACCCTGAGACCGCCGCCACGCCAGTATCTTGTCGTACCTGTGAATAAAATTAATTCTAAAACTCGGCACAGGATCTCCCCTTCAAGCACTGCCGCACCTTTTGCGACTCATACCCGGGCCAAGTGCTTGCCCCGGATTGCCGCACAAATGGTTTCCCGTCGAAATCCTATACTCAACTTCTCTCGGGTCCGGTCCTTGTGCACGCCTCGTCCCATGGCGGCATGGTGGAGACAGGAGGGTCCTCCCGGGCGGATCGCCCAAAGGACAAGAGGAAGGCCAAAGAAGGGCGAGAGGGTGCTCGCCCGTCCCGTTCTGAGGGCTCCCCCACATGCAAGCGTGGCCGCACGGGTGACCATTCTCCTCGAGCCTCTGGGGGTGGGGCGCTTCGATGGGAGCCCATCTCGCTTGCCCGCCCACCGTCGACTCCCCCGCCGCGCTGGCGCCAGGTTCTCTGGGATCGCCGCGTTTAATGGGATTCGACGTTGATCTTTCCGGGGCGTAAGTCTTCCTCGAACGTTTAACTCCTTTAACGTTTCCACAAATGTCTTGACTTGCTCTTGTCTTTACAGGTTTGCCAATTTCCCGCCGCCCGTGGCCAAACTATCTTGGCTGGAAAATGCCCCCTATCGTCAGGGTATCACCGGAATGGCCTCGGTACATGCGGCACTCCGTGCGAGACGTGCCCCGGTGTTGGTCTCTGGATGACCATCATGCCGCTTCCTCCACAGCAAGGAGAACAACCTGTACACCGCTCTGGTCTATTCCCAGAAAGCGGCCACATTCCTCGAACGGGTCATCGAGCAAAACGATCAGGACTTGGAGACCTCCTTCTCGTCCCTCGACGAGCAGAAGAAAAAGCTGGAGGAGGCGGCCGCGGCCATGTCTCGAATGGAAGTCGACCTGAAGGCTACGCAGGAGCGGTCGGCCGAGGTGAACACGAAAAGGCAAGCTGAAGTAGACTCGCATATCGCATCGCCTGGAGCTGGTGACGTTATGGGGCCGGGTCGACGAGCTTACTCGCCAACTGGCTAAGTCCCATGCCTTGGTGGTGGACTATGAATCCAAGGTCGAAGAGCTCGAGCTCCAGATATCGAAAGAGGCTTCCCTCCATGCCGCCGACGACCACGCTGGGGATCTTCTCCTACATCAGTGCCTATGCTGATGTCCTCCGGGCCGTCTACCGTCGTGATCCCTCCTCCAACCACTCCGTGCTCGTGGAGGATTTTAAAACAACAAATCGCCGATTGCCTGCCTGAAGTCGACGTGGTTCTCCCTGTGGCGGACTTGTCCGACTTCAGCCAGGCCCCGGAGAGAAGGCTGGTTTGGCCGGGCCGGGGTTCTGACCATGAGGGATCCCCCGGGGAGGTACGTGTCGACCCCGAGCCATCGCCCATGCCCCCGGAGGAGATAGTTGTCGGAGATAGTGCAACGGTGGTCGCACCGAGTGGTGAGGTGGTTGGGGGAGAGAATCAGAAGGACAACCAGGTTGTGGCGGATGGGACTTGGGATGGTGTTTAGGGACTGAGGGCATGGAAGATGTTTTTTTTTTTTATGTTTGCACGGCCCTCCGGGGTACGAATATGTAAATGGCCTGCGGGCCTTTGTATTTCGGCCTCCGTGCCCTTTTCAATGAATGGAATCTTTGTATTTTCTTGCCTCGTTGTATATCTATGCGTGAGTTTATCGTTTTTGCTTTTGAATTGTTGGTTGTGCGATCCCGGACATACACTGGCGACTGTGAGTTTTGCATATGTTCTGATCGCTCCTTCGTTGTGGTGCGATGTATCCGAACTATGTTTTAGTCGTCTTATCTTATGCAACATATCTAAACTTTGGCTTAGTTGTGTTATGGTGCGGTCGTTAAGGGGGGGCCGTCGGGTTTGGCGTGTGGCCTAAGCGTTGAGCGGCCTTGTCGACGCGGATTCCGGAGATCGCCTCCTGTCGTGGGTGGTCGTCTTATGTGTCCGGCAACCATTCTTCCCCGACCTGACCCATTATCGCCCCGGAGTCGCCACTGGTGCGACTTCTGGATGACTTATTCTAAAGCATACACAAATTTTCAGAGATGTAATGCATGATTTCTTGCAAATGTAATAAATAACATTATCAGAAGTGCAATTGATTACAAAAGGAACTGTTTATTGGGGTCAAGGAATCTATTACAAAGGAAATGACCTATGACAGATGGGATATTAGCTACACTCTACTGATAATATTTCTTCAGGTGGGCCGCGTTCCATGGATATTGTGCCGGGGTGCCATCCGGGTCCTCGATTTCATATGCCCCATTTGTCAGGCATTTGGATATTCTGAACGGGCCTTCCCAGGTGGGGCCGAACGCTCCTTTGGATGCCCTGAGAACCTTTTTTAGGACGAGGTCGCCCTTCTTGAACTGTCGGAGTTTGACCTTTGAGTTGTAATATTTCTCTGTTTGTCGTTTGTAGCTGGCGTTTTTTAGGTTAACTTCTATCCTCTTTTCTTCCAGTAGGTCTAGGCTGGTCGTCATTACCATGTCGTTGCCGCTTGAGCTGCCGCTGCTTGTTCAGTGGCTAGGTATGGCGACTTCCGCTGGGATTACTGCTTCTGCCCCAAATGCCAGAGAGTAGGGCGTTTCCCCTGTGGAGGTCCTGCAGGTTGTTCTGTACGACCATAATACTTCGGGCAATTCGCTTGCCCACTTGCCCTTCCCTCCTTCAAGCCGTGCTTTCAGCGTATGTTTGATAATCTTGTTAATCGCCTCAACTTGCCCGTTGGATTGCGGGTGATACGGGGTGGAGAAGAGCTTTGTTATCTTCCATTTCCTGAAGAATGCGTCGATCTTGAGGCCGTCGAATTGCTTTCCATTGTCCGTTACGATCGCTTGTGGGAGGCCAAAGCGACAAATGATGTTTCTCCATATGAATTTTATCACGTTATCCTGGTCGATTGTCACGAGAGCTTCTGCCTCGACCCATTTTGTGAAATAATTGACCGCGACGAGGGCGAAACGTACGATGCCTGGGGCAGTGGGCAGGGGCCCGATGATGTTGATCCCCCATTTTACGAAAGGCCATGGACTTAGGATGCTGGTTAACTCCTCTGGGGATATCTTGATTGAGGGGGCGAATATTTGGCACCGGTGGCATGTCTTCGCGTATTCGAGGGCGTCCCTTTTTAGAGTTGGCCAAAACTATCCTTGTCTGATGGTTTTATGGGCTAGGGATTGGCCTCCCGTGTGGTTTCCGCAAATGCCCTAGTGGATTTCTCTCAGGATGGTTTGTCCCTCGGCCCTTGTCACACATTTTGAGTAGCGGGATGCTAAAACCCCGCATGTACAAGCTGTCATCGACCATCACATACCTTGCCGCTCTCATTTGCAATCGCCGGGCTTCGACCCTATTGTCGGGTAGGAGACCTGTCTTTAGATATTCGAGTATTGGTGTCCTCCAATCCTCGTGGTCGACGTCCATTTGGTCGGTGAGGGCGATTAGGGTGTGTGTGGTGGATGGGGAAGTTAGTTTCATGATGGTGACGTCCCTCATATCTGCCGGCCCTTCTGATGTTGCTAGTCTGGCTAAGGCATACGCTTGGGAATTCGCGTTCCTAGGTATTAGTTCCACATAAACTTGTTCGGAATTTTTCGAGTAGGCTGCGGACGACTTCTTGGTATGTGGACATTCGCTCGCATCGGACCTCATACTCCCCCGAAACTTGACATGGGACCAGTTGCGAGTCGGTGTATTTTCATCCATCTTACTCCCATAGCCATTGCTATTTCCAGCCCTCCGATTAGGGCTTCATACTCGGCTTCATTGTTGGTGGCCTGAAAGTCAAACATGATGGCCGTTTGGAAGGAATGACCATCCGGGCTGGTCAAGATTATTCCCTCCCCGACTCGGGTTTGGGTGGCCGACCCATCTACGTAGAGCTTCTATGGGGGCCCTGTTGGTGCCTCCTGCGCGGCCATCGGAAAAGTGAGCTCCACCATGAAATCGACTACGACATGTGCCTTGATGGCAGTTCGTGGGGCGTATGTGACACCGAATTGGCCGACTTCGATTGCCCATTTCATGTAGCATCCCACCGTGTCGGGGCGATGTATCGCGTTCCTTAGGGGTAATGATGTCAACACTTCCACATGGTGGTCGAAAAAATACGGCCGTAGCTTTCTTACGCTCATTACGAGGGCATAGGCGAGCTTCTCGAGGGGATGGTATCTTTGTTCCGCCTCGTTGAGTGCCTGGCTTACGTAGTAGACATGCAGGTATTCTTTCCCTTTGGCTCATACTAGGACCGAACTTAAGGTTGTTTCGGAGGCGGCCAGGTAGAGGAAGAGTATTTCCCCGGGGATAGGTTTGGCCAGTATTTTTGGGTCGGCCAGGTACTTCTTGATGCCGTCCAAGGCTGCCTGGGCCTCCTCTGTCCATTGGAAATCTTTTTTGGCCTTCTTCAGTGTGTCAAAGAAGGGTTTGCACCTATCCCCCATTCGGGATATGAATCTGCTGAGGGCTGCCAGACTTCGTGCGTGCTTTTGGACTTCCTTTGGGTTTCGTGGGCTGCCCATCTCTAGTATCGCCTTAATTTTTATTGGATTGGCCTCTATTTCCCTCTTGCTGACTAGGTGGCCAAGGATTTTTTTTAATTCCACGCCGAAGTTGCATTTCTTCGGGTTGAGCTTCATGTTGAACTTCCTCAAGATGCTGAATGCACGGGCGAGGTCGGCAAGATGATCTTCTTTTTTCAAGCTCTTGACCACTATGTCGTCTACGTATACCTCCATGGATTTCTTGATTTCTTCTGCGAACATTCGGTTTACTAATCGCTGGTACGTAGCCCCGACATTCTTGAGGCCGAAGGGCATTCTTTTCCAACAGTACATATTTTTCTCAGTGAGGAAAGAGGTATGTTGTTGGTCGTCCGCATGCATGGATATTTGATGGTAGCCTGCGAATGCCTCCATGAAGGACATCATTTTGTGCCCGGCTGTGTTATCGATCAAGTGGTCGATATGAGGCATGGGGAAGAAGTCTTTGGGACATGCTTCGTTCAAATCGGTGAAGTCGATGCATAGTCTCCACGTTCCGTTAGATTTATTGACTAGGACGGCATTGGACACCCACTGGGGTTGGTCGACTTGCATGATTAACTCGTTGTCGAGCAGTTTCTTCACCTCCTCGGCCAACGGCATATTTTTCGGGTCCTAATTTTCTCCTCTTTTGTGCGACCGGTTTCTTTCCGGGGTCGATGTTGAGCTGATGGCAGGCGACCTCGGGGTCGATCCCTACCATGTCCTTGTGGGACCAGGCGAACACATCTAGATTCCCTTTGAGGAAGTCGATCAGCTGTTCTCTTAGTTTCTCGCGAGATTCTAGAGCCGATAATGACTTCCAAATCTCGTCGGGCTAGATCCATGTTGACCTTTTTGAGCTCCTCGTCTGGCATTGCTCGATGTTGGTCTCCTCTCGGTTCATTGATCGTTTCTTGGACAATGAACTAGCGCGATTCGAGTCCAAGTCTTGGTTCCAGGTCCTCGTTTATATGTTCATTTTGGTCTATTTCCATTGGGGTTGTTTGATTATTTGCGATTTCTTGTATGCTATAATTTAAATGAGACCAGATATAAATAGAACATCCTCTTGCATCAAGCTGATCGCCCTCAACGGTGCTGAACACCCCATCTAAAGTGGGGAATTTTACACAGAAATAGTAAGTGGAGGACGCAGCCTTGAATTCGTGCTCGAAAGGCCTGCCGAGGAAACCATTGAAGGTCGACGGTAGGTCGATTACAAGGAAATCACAAAGTTTTGTGGCCCTAATGGTCTTATTTATTGTCGAGACTAGTTCTACCGCCAGTCGTATGATCCCATGGGGCTTCATGGTGGCGTCGCCAAATCCTCTTACCAAATGTTTGCTTGGTTCGAGATAACTGTGATAGTCACCAAGCTCGTCGAAAGTCTTCTTTAATAGTATGTTGAAAAAAGCCCCGCTGTTGACCAGAAGCCGTTTGACTGTCACCCCCATGATTTTGGCTGATATGACCAAGGGGTTAGCATTCGGGTATCGATGCTCGCTTTGTCCCCGCTTTCCCGGATCGATTCGATTGCTTTTCCTGTCTTGGCGCTGACGTTAGGGCACAATCGCATGCGGTGTTGGCCATCTCCCTCAGTTCGGCTTTCTGGCATCTCTTTGATAACGAGGTGGACGCAGAGACCACCTACTGCCTCGAGTGGCGATAAGGTATAGATTACCCTTTCTGTTTGTGTTCGGTATGGGGGTGCCATTCCATTCTTCTCGCTCTCCCTTGTTTCTTGGCGACCTCATGTTTGAGAAACGGAGTCATTCTTGGCATGGTTGTCTTTGTCTTTGTGGTAGTTGAACTTATTCATGTAGCATTCCGTCCTCATAGAGCTTCCAGAGTTGCTTCAGGAGGTCGTGACATTCACTGGTGTTGTGACCGACCATTTCGTTATAGTGGCAATATTTTCCCGGGCTCTGTTTGCCTTCACTCTTCTTGATGGGCCGGGGGTCACCAAGTAGTCGCTTGTCCTTGATCTGAGGGAAGATGTATCCGGGAGATACGCCGAAAGAATCTATCAGTTTGACCGCAACTGGATCTTCAAATGGTTTGAAGTTGCTCGGGGCCTTGTATTGCCCCGGTTTCTTGCTCGCCTTTGGGGGTGTAGACTTTTTTCCTTCCCCCATTCTAGCCGTCAAGAGTTCCATTGTGTTGATGATGTCGCTTGTGCGGGTTCTAAACTCGGCATAAGTTGCTGGGTAGTTGGCGATGACGTTTCGCCAAAGCTTGGTTCCACTTTTGACCAATCCGCCTAACACAACTTTGGCTTCGCCTATAGATTCCCCGTCCAAGATGAGTTGGTTAAACCTTTCAAGGTAGGCTCTGTCTGTCTCGTCGTCGCCTTGCTCGATGTTCACCAGCCGCTGTTTCCCCATGGGTCTGGGCGTCATGGCCCCAAAATGCCCCATGAAGAGCCAGCCCAATTGTTCGAAGGAGTTGACAGACTGGGGGCAATGGATGTGTACCACTTGTGTGCTTGCTCATTCAGCGTGAGGGGAAAGAGTCGGCACCTGGTCGCAGTCGGATGCTCCTACAGACGTTATGTATGAGCGTCCTTGGGTCGGAGTCTCCGCCGTACCTATCGATTGAGGCGGTGTTGATTTTAACGTGTGTGGGGGCGGCCAAGAATGGTCGCTACCGAGCGTGACAAAGGAGTGCAGATTGCCGCCCATCCACGGGGGCGATTGACCGCCCATCCTTTTCCGGAGCCTTGACCGTTTGCCTTAGGGCGATGAGCTCGGCCTCTTGTTGGTGTGCCCGTGCATCGCGATGGTTGCTGGTACTGAGCCGGCTCAACGCTGAAATACGTGGCTCATTCCTGAATTTCCTTTGCTGGTCGCCTGCTTCGATCATGATCATCTGATGAGAATCGGCCTCGTCTTCCACAGGGAACGGTTTTTTCTGTGCCAAATTTTCGCCCAGGCGGTTAAAGACCGAGTTGTGCATCTGGTTATCTCCTACCGGTCAAAGACCTAGGCGTCTCGCCCGTCCGTGCGGCTGGCTCTGTTCGCCCCCCCTCTTGGTGGAGCGTTGGCCTTTGCGGCCGAGATGGCTTGGTTGAGGCCTAGCTGTCCCCCCAGTTGGGTTTTCCCTTTCGTCGCCCCCCCTGGGCGAGCGGCCTTGACGATGGGTTGTTGATCATCGTCCTCATCGAAGTTTAGGTTCTGCTTGCACAAATACACCCAAGCATTCTTCATCTCTGCGGGGGTTTTGAAAATTTGGGCCCAATTTTGCTCATCAGCGGCCTGCTCCTGTAGGGGCCTCGACTCCGAGGATAGGGATGCCTCCACACCATCGCGTGGATCGGTTTCGAGGCCGGTCATTGGGATATCGTTTTGTGCCATTGTTCCTAGTGAGTTCTTTATTTATCCGTGGATTCTGTTGTGTTAACGTTTCCCATAGACGGCGCCAAATTGTTATAGTTGGAATTATCCTTGCGTATGAACAATTACTCACAAGACAATAATGGCGAAAGCACGCAAAAATGAGAATGCGATTTGGTGCCCGGTTCGCCAAATGTGGCTACGTCCGGGGGCAATACCAAGCCAGGAATTCTATTATACTTTCTGCTTTAGAACTAAGATTTCGATCCCCTTACAATGAGCATTACAACATGTATTTATAGACTACGAAGTAGGTTATTTCTCTACATGGGCCGGGTGATCTCGGCCTCTTAGGGTGTCCCACTCACCGGATAACCGATCCCTTCTTTTCTGACGCAAATCTCGCCCGTAGCTGGACTTTCCCTTCTTATGCCCGGAATATCTGTCTCCATAAATATAACGCGATCTCATTCCATAATTCAGCCCATTCTATTCGGGAAAGTCGTTGGGCTAGGGCGACCAGACAGGGGTGGTCGTCCACGAGGTGCTCGCTATAACTTGATCGCCCTGGGTGATCGCCACGTCGTGGAGAGGCCACAACAGGTATGCCAAGAACCCAACAGTGATTTTGTTGTGCAGTGAGGATAAATTTCATATTACGTTTCCAAATTTCATAGTTTTCACCAGTAAGTTGGTGTTCTTTGAGTGTATACAACAGTGGATTAAAAGGTTGCGACATGCATAACTGAAATAAATAACAATTGTATAAGCACAAAATTATCACATAATTCGATCACATGATTCATATTAAAATTTCAAAAAAATATGAACATGCATCAGCCAACATCTCAAAACAGTTTAAATAAGCCACGTGGGGTGGGTCATTATTTAAACACATTCAAGCAGGTTACAAACAGGAACAGTTGCAAACCTTTAATGTCCAGATTAATAGTTGACTCCCACTTGACCAATATAAAATTGACAGGGACTTCAGGGAAGTATATGCATATCAATTTTATACCTAAGTAAAAATCATGATTAAATACAAAATTATTATTTCGCTTTGAACGAGGCTCGTGGGGAGGGTCATCGTCGCCACTAATAATAATTCACAATCATCCCTTCGGAATTTATTCATGTGAAAACCATCTTTTGGCCGTCCCGTGGGGGGAATTTCTCCAAAAGAATTCACAAATAAATAAATCATGGAGGTCAAAATTAATTCAATTTTATTATCCGGAATAAAATTGTCAATTAATTATTTTCAAAACATACTTAGTAATTTTCGAAAGTGAGATTTTTCCACAACAATTTCTCATGCATCGCATATTTAAACAAATTAAATAAGCACAAAAAAATAAAGAAAACATCAAAACAAAAATTAAACATATTGGGCACATATATCCAATTGTCATGGTTAATTTTTGTCATGTCTTGATCTTGAGAAATCGTCTTCGTAGCACTCATCGTTCGTCTCGAAAGGCTCCCACTCGACCGCAACATGTTCTTTAAATGTCCTCCGTCTAGGTCCAAGACGACGTCCAGCATTGGATAGCTCGCGGCGCACGCCCGCATCCAGGCCTACCATCCCCACCCGTCGATCGGCAGCTCTCGGCGGAGTACACAGATCCGCGCGCGTGCCCGCCCTACTCCGCCCGCAAGCCTCGACAGCCCTAAGCCCCGTGCGCCCAGCCCTCGGCTCCCACCCGCGTCCGCCCTGGCCCAAGTCCCGCCCGTTGCTCGGCCACGCCTAGGCCAGCCCCATACGCGATCGCCTAACACCTCGTGCTTTGGCTCGCGTACGTCCGGGCACTTGGTCGCCCGTCTTTAATTTTTCGTCTTCGTTCCCGATTCGGTTATAATTTATTTACAAAATAAATAAATCTAGATCTAGACTAGTCTATTACATTGATCAAATCAAACAAATCCTAATCTACTCGTGGATTTTCTCACGAGGCAAAACGAAATCTAACTAATCGAATTAAAAACCACAATTTATATGCATGCATAAATAAACATTCATCAAAAACATGACAATTGGATACCTGCAAAAAAGATCTAGCAATTCTACTATCAAATTTCAAATTTAATGAAAAAAAAATGAATTAAATCACAATTTAAAATTCAGAGCCCGAAACCAAGGCTCTGATACCAGTTGTTGGGGAATTAATTGCCCGGATCTATTCGGGATGAATATTTAAATACAAATTTAATTCTAACAATTATTACTAGCATGAATTAATCCTATATTAATTCAAATAATAATTCAACAACAAATCATGCATATAAATTTATCACATAAATCCTACGCATGCGGAATAGCTAGGAGTTTACGTGAACTAACCTCTCGGAGTGACAACCGTTTCCCGTTCACACGAACAAACCCAAAGAGCCTTCTCAAGTATTCCCTCGTCCTTGTTCAACAATCCGGTGGAAGGATGCTCGCGAACAATTAACAAAAGGAAAAATAAAATTATCTTGCACCAACTTTGTGGATTTCTAATTTTCCCAACAAATGGAATTACATGGGATGAATTTATACTAAGGGGTGGTGGTCAAAAATTTCATGAGGAATAAGATTGGAAAAAATTTTTCTTGGTCTCCAAGAAATCTTGAATATATCTCATATATTCTTTTCTCCATATTTAAAATATTCCACAAAAATCCCACCTCCTCTTGTTATGGAATTTTCGAAATTAAAGCCATGATTTCCAAGATTGGGATCTTCTTGAATTTATGAGATATTCTTGTATTCCAAGAATACATATCTTCCATAATATCTTTTCAAGAAAATCAAGAAAATCAAGAAAATCTTTCCTTCCTTAATTTCACTTATTATTTTCGAAAATCTACAAACAAATAGCCAAGTGGGAGATTTCTTGAATTTAATGAGATAAACTTCAAGAATATTTATCCTTATTCCATAACAAAATTCAAAGAAAATCTTTCTCCCTCTTTATTTATTTATTTTCAAAAATTTAGGAAAAATAGGCAACTATATTTTATTTAATTTTAAACACCTTTTTCAGTTATTAGACTTTATATTTGGGCTACTTGAGGGGCCTTTAGGAGAATTAAGATTGAATCTTCTAATGGACCTTGAATTTTCAATATTGAGCCACAATATTATTCAAGCCCATAAATATTAATTAATCCCACTACATAATTAATATTGCACTATCCATCTTAAACCATATTACATATAATATGACTTCCGATTATTATTTCCCGCATTTAAGATTATCCAGTCCATTAACTAAATTAAGCCACTGAAATAACTTCACATTAATTAATATCTTTTTCCTTGGTTCAGGAACGACTCAACGTTATTATCCATACCGGAAAACTAATTCCACTTGCAAGATTTGGTATGATAAAACTTATGAGCCTCCCAAGGGGACAAATCAAGCAAGACGCACTTGCACACCGATTCTCCGTAATAAATCTTAGCAATCGTCATGTAACTAATAATGTTGCCCAAGATACAAGGTATTGAATCACATTGATTCTCTACCCATCGTAAGTCAAAGTAATAGTTATTAATTCCACATGATCCTATTTAAGGAACGGAGATTAAGAAATAACTAACCACTGAGGTCTAATTCTTCTATATTCAGTACTGAAGAATTTATCCTCCTGTAGGTCCTCTTCAGTGCAAAGTGTAATCTCTTGGTCAAGACAAGCCAATCTGAGCCTTACACTTCAATCTTTCACGAAGGATTGTTCATTTCCATCTAGGTTGTGAATTCCGTACTTTTAGTTACAAGGGACTGTTAATTTAATCTTCTGTGATCTGGTATCACAAAATTAACTACAATGTAAAATGTACTAATTATTGAACAGTTATGCAGTAAATATATGTAACATTCAATGATATTTAAAGCAACAGTGATAAATAATTTATTTCAGCAAATAAGTCCGAAATTCAGTCTGGTTATACAAAGTAAAAGCATACTTCCAGTATAACCCCAACAGATGCGTGTGTCCCCAAGGCAGTGGTCCATCCAGAAGAGAACGCCATCTTTGATGGCCTGAAGCTCTACTTCAATGACCGTACCGTGCGAATTGATTTTATAAAAGCCTGTCGGCCACAACGTGCCACCCGGGTCGAACACGACGAAGCCCACCGTGAAATCCATAGTGACATCATTGAAGGCGACATCAACCATAAGAGAAAATTGGTTAGAATTATGGATTCCATCCGGGGCAGTAAGCTTTTTCGAGAGGGGTAAGCAGGAGGTGTTACTGCTAGCTCTCGCAAGGCGGAACGAGTGTAAAAAGGCATCCGACCAGTGAGCAAAGATCTTGAGAGTGGATGAGAAATGTGCGGTAGTGTTATTGTGAGCTAGAGTTCATCTCTCTTTCCATACACTCCAGACTTTCATGTAGAAGGATTCAAAGTCATTTCTGTTGGACTGCATTTCGATAAGTTGGAAGAGATCCACGTTCAAATAGCGCCAAGCTTTTTTTTATGGTGGGCCACCAATCCGTGTAATTCCACGCTTGCTTAACCACCTGACAAAAAAATATAACATGATTAAAATCAACCAATGAAAACCACATAAAACGCACCTGGGATCACACAACACGTGGTGGAGCAAGAGATGGCCTCAGTGGTCACAACATTCTGAGAGGCTTTCCAAATGAAGATTTTGACTTTGGATGGAAGTTGAAGGTTCAAGATTGTTCTCCACCAAGCAGTCGGGAGGTTCGAAGGACTGGCGTCAACAGAGGGAGTCCTTTGGGTGGGGGGTTAGTAATTCTACTGTCTGGACTTGACCGTGTAGGTCCCTTTCTTCTCAAATTTCCAAAAATGAGCATCACTGCGACCCATTTGGTATATTGGAATGCTCTTAATGGCCTCGACTTTGAAGGAAAGGGAGATATCATTGAGCTTCGGGATGTCCCAAGTTGTAGAAGAAAGGGTAAGGGTATTAACTTGGGTGTTGCTCTCATAAGAGACCCTGGAGGTAATCTTATCGTTTGCCAAAAGAGGAATCCAGGAATCTTTTCTTGTATTAATCTCTCCCCATTTCCCATCTCCATACGAGACCATTCTACAGGAGGTCTTTACTCCACACTAAGGAGCGCCAAATGTACGAAAGATTGGATCCAATGAAGGCCTCCATAATACCAGTATGCTTGAAGTACCGGGCCTTAAAGACTTGGGAGACGAGGGAGTCCGGGTTCGTTCATAAGCATGCGCCAGTTTTATTTTGCAAGTAGGGCCTTATTGAACGTGACAAAGTCTCGGAAGCCCAGACCACCCTCGTATTTGGGTTTGTAAGAATTTCCAGCTCTTCCAGTGAACTTTCTTCTCATTAGTCTTAGCACCCCACCAGAAACTAGCACACATACTTTCGAGCTCTCTACAAATGGACGCAGGAATTCTGAAGCAGGACGTAGCATAAGAGGGGATAGCTTGGATAACAAATTTGAGGAGAACTTCTCTATGAATTTTTAGATATTTAGTAGACATACAAATTACCTATGAAGAAACTGCCTACACATTTGTAATATCCGTAGACAAACAAATTACCTATACAAATAATTTCCTAGACAATTTACATTTATGTAGCTAATTATATTTGTAATTTAGAATTGACCTATAAATAAATTTGTTTATGACATACAAGACCAATATGGTTATAAATTTTTTAGGCATGTTATAGGCAATCCTTACTATTTAAAGACAAAATTGTTTTCGTTGAAAACTTCGTAGTCATATTAAAATATACCGTAAACAATTTTCTATTTTCTTGTAGTGTTTTAATATTAATTATTCAAGTATAATTCCATGCTTGCTTAACCACCTGACAAAAAAATATAACATGATTAAAATCAAACAATGAAAACCACATAAAACGCACCTGGGATCACACAACACGTGGTGGAGCAAGAGATTGGCCCAAGTGGCCACAACATTCTGAGAGGCTTTCCAAATGAAGATTTTGACTTTAGATGGAAGTGGAAGGTTCCAGATTGTTCTCCACCAAGCAGCCGGAAGGTTCGAAGGACTGGCGTCAGCAGAGGGAGTCCTTTGGGTGGGGAATAAATAATTCTACTGTCTAGACTTGACCGTGTAGGTCCCTTTCTTTTCAAATTTCCAAAAATGAGCTTCACTGCGACCCATTTGGTCGATTTAAATGCGCTTAATGGCCTCGACGTTGAAGGGAAGGGAGATATCATTGAGCTTCGGGATGTCCCAAGTTTTAGAAGAAAGGGTGAGGGTATTAACTTGGGTGTTGCTCTCGTAAGAGACCCTGGAGGTAATCTTGACGTTTGCCAAAAGGGGAATCCAGGAATCTTTTCTTGTATTAATCTCTCCCCATTTCCCATCTCCACACGAGACCATTCGACAGGAGGTCTTTACTCCACACTAAGGAGCGCCAAATGTACGACAGATTGGATCTAATGAAGGCCTCCATAATACCAGTATGCTTGAAGTACCAGGCCTTAAACACTTGGGAGACGAGGGAGTCCAGGTTCGTTCATAAGCACGCGCCAATTTTATTTTGCAAGTAGGGCCTTATTGAACGTGACAAAGTCTCGGAAGCCCAGACCACCCTCGTATTTGGGTTTGTAAGAATTTCCAGCTCTTCCAGTGAACTTTCTTCTCATTAGTCTTAGCACCCCACCAGAAACTAGCACACATACTTTCGAGCTCTCTACAAATGGACGTAGGAATTCTGAAGCAGGACGTAGCATAAGAGGGGATAGCTTGGATAACAAATTTGAGGAGAACTTCTCTATGAATTTTTAGATATTTAGTAGACATACAAGTTACCTATGAAGAAACTGCCTACACATTTGTAATATCCGTAGACAAACAAATTACCTATACAAATAATTTCCTAGACAATTTACATTTATGTAGCTAATTATATTTGTAGTTTAGAATTGACCTATAAATAAATTTATTTATGACATACAAGACCTATATGGTTATAAATTTTATAGGCATGTTATAGGCAATCTTTACTATTTAAAGACAAAATTGTTTTCGTTGAAAACTTCATAGTCATATTAAAATATACAGTAAACAATTCTCTATTTTCTTGTAGTGTTTTAATATTAATTATTCAAGTATAATTCCACGCTTGCTTAACCACCTGACAAAAAAATATAACATGATTAAAATCAGCCAATGAAAACCACATGAAACGCACCTGGGATCACACAACATGTGGTGGAGCAAGAGATTGGCCTCAGTGGCCACAACATTCTGAGAGGCTTTCCAAATGAAGATTTTGACTTTGGATGGAAGTTGAAGGTTCCAGATTGTTCTCCACCAAGCAGCCGGGAGTTCGAAGGACTGGCGTCAGCAGAGGGAGTCCTTTCGATGGGGAATAAGTAATTCTACTGTCTGGACTTGACCGTGTAGGTCCCTTTCTTCTCAAATTTCCAAAAATCAGCTTCACTGCGACCCATTTGGTCGATTGGAATGCGCTTAATGGCCTCGACTTTGAAGGGAAGGGAGATATCATTGAGCTTCGAGATGTCCCAAGTTTTAGAAGAAAGGGTGAGGGTATTAACTTGGGTGCTGCTCTCGTAAGAGACCCTGGAGGTATTGTCGTTTGCCAAAAGAGGAATCCAGGAATCTTTTGTTGTATTATTCTCTCCCCATTTTCCATCTCCATACGAGACCATTCGACAGGAGGTCTTTACTCCACACTAAGGAGCGCCAAATGTATGACATATTGGATCCAATGAAGGCCTCCATAATACCAGTATGAATGAAGTATCGGGCCTTAATGACTTGGGAGACGAGGGAGTCCGGGTTCGTTCATAAGCATGCGCCAGTTTTATTTTGCAAGTAGGGCTTTATTGAACGTGACAAAGTCTCGGAAGCCCAGACCACCCTCGTATTTGGGTTTGTAAGAATTTCCAGCTCTTCCAGTGAACTTTCTTCTCATTAGTCTTAGCACCCCACCAGAAACTAGCACACATACTTTCGAGCTCTCTACAAATGGACGTAGGAATTCTGAAGCAGGACGTAGCGTAAGAGGTGATAGCTTGGATAACAAATTTGAGGAGAACTTCTCTATGAATTTTTAGATATTTAGTAGACATACAAATTACCTATGAAGAAACTGTCTACACATTTGTAATATCCGTAGACAAATAAATTACCTATACAAATAATTTCCTAGACAATTTACATTTATGTAGCTAATTATATTTGTAGTTTAGAATTGACCTATAAATAAATTTGTTTATGACATACAAGAACTATATGGTTATAAATTTTGTAGGCATGTTATAGGCAATCCTTAATATTTAAAGACAAAATTGTTTTCGTTGAAAACTTCGTAGTCATATTAAAATATACCGTAAACAATTCTCTATTTTCTTGTGGTGTTTTAATATTAATTATTCAAGTACTGCTTTTCGAAAACTCTATTAATTTGAAAAGTGGGGTGTAACACTATCTAAGTAAAAAATATTAAAATACAACATTTATTGTTGAACTCCACATTTTACAGAGATGTTTATGTGATTATTTCCTACAATTTTGTACCTAAGGTTGCTAGGGATTGGGGAAAAACACCAATACACAACAACGAGTAAAATTCCCTTTTGGTCCACAAGACATTGGACCTCACAATTTTAGTCCTAATATTCATCACTTTGGTCCCGTAAAAAAATTTTCGTGCTAATTTTGGTCCTTCCGTTATGAAATCCGTTAAGTTCAACAACATTTTTGATCTCAAACTTTGTCCTGTGGGACCAAAAGTGAAGCTGACTTAAACGGAAAATGTAACGGTAGAAGCAAAATAGTGGGTGTTGAGATTAAAAATCGCGAGGTACGTTATCCTGTGGCCAAAAACTGAATTTAACTCACGAAACAACCATCACAAGAAACCAAACATACGTTTATATATGCATAAAGACAAGATTATTGACACCAAGATTTTTACACATACACCCACCACTATATACGTGTTTGATGACACATGATTCTAAAACATGTTGTACATATGAATGTATTAAGCAAAACTCAGATGTGAATAGTCAACGTTCCCTCTACATAACTAACTTTATTTATAATGAGATATAATGTGCATACACATACATAATCTTCTTTGGTCACGAAGTTCCAAAGAACACTAATAAGCATAAGTTCAACTGAATTATACTACTTCAAGAACGTTTCTTCTGTTTCTCCTCCTTCCAAGCTTTGATTTCGTCGTTGATTTTGGTGGTCACTGCAGCATGAAATCCAGGGTATGGCTCGTACCCGAAAGCAAACTGCAAACCCTATAACCATCCAACAATGTTTAGTTCATAACGTTAATTAATGGTTGATTCAAATGAATGATTTTTTTACGAAAAGATGATGGATGCACCTCAAGCAGAACAAAGAAGGGCGCCATAACAAATGCTTGGGCAAGGTTGTCCAACAGCGCAGGCGCTCGTTTCTGCAAAAATGATCAAGTATATATATATGAGCTTCTTGAAATTAAAGTGGAAAGTTGATGAAAAATAGTCTTAATAATGACCTCAAAGACACCATGGCCTAGAAACTGTCCTGTCCAGCAGAGTATCTGGGATGCAAGAACCACCTGCAGGGTAAAATGGTGGTGTGAATCAGAGTGACCTCAAGATATATAAGGTCACGTTTGTTTTCGGCTTGTGGTGGATGGGGCAAATTCGGATGAGAAATATAGTTGGATGGACCAAATCCTATGAATAGTAATCTCTGTTGGATATAGTAGAGGTGGATGAGGTTTTATGTCAAATCAATACTTTTTAATTATGATAATATATTATTTTATTATTGTTAATTAGCGTGTTAATGATTGTATGAAAGAAAAATATAAAAAAAGTAGAAGCGATAATGAATTGTTGTAAAAAAAACATATGAGAGAAAATCAGTTGGTATAAAAAAAGTAATTGTCTTCAGGTAAAAAATGTCAAAACTACAGATTTTCTTTATTTCATCAAAAAATATTCACCAAATAATGTGTTCTTTTGAGCATTTGATGAAGGAAACTTGAGTGGGAGTGTAGATATGCTTACATATACATAACAAAAACAAACTCTTTTTTGTCAATACCCTTGATAAAAAACTCTCATTTTCCCTTTTATGACATTTTTATTCATATTAAAAAGAGTCGCCCATGGATCGCATATGGGGGTGGCACGTAATGCGCTACTTAGTGGGATGGATAAACAAAGATAAAAATGTCATAAAAGAGCAAAAAATAATTTTTTATCGAGATAGGGCAAAAAAGAGTTTTAACTATCAAAATAAAAGACATTTTTGCGCATGACAACGTACTGATAATAATTGATCAAATTAATAACAGAGATCACTTCTCCAAGCTTTCAAAAAAATGGAAAATCAAGATACTTATAATAATTGTTCAAAACGAAATTGATGAGTGTCCATATGAAATCAGACAAAAACCCATAATTTGTAATCCCATTTCTGATCTCCCTTCAAAGAAAATTTCCAACCCCATTTTCCAGAATACAAACAATCCCACAGCCATTTAAAGAATCGGACAAAACCCATAATTCCAACCCAAATCATTTCCAAAAAAAAAAAAAAAAAGATAAAAAACCCAATAAATTAAACAACTCAAAGAATACATAACAGTTCATCAAAATTAAGTTTAAAAAGTAATAACAATAATATTACCTTCCAAGCCAAAGAGAATCCAAGACGATGAGCAAGAGCGCTTCCTCCAATCCAACAAAAAAAACATAACAGAGCGGCTAAAGACCCTGCTTTCTTATCCAAAATCACATAATAAACACAATAAACCACAGTCAGGAAGAACCCTAAATTCAACACCAAAAAGCTCTGATTCAACAACTCAATCGAGAACAAAGGCGGTGTGAAATACAAAATAACTAAAGCAGTGAACAAAATTGGCCAAACAAAGACCATATGCACCGCTATGTTTTTGGGGTTGCTGTGATACGCTCCGTAGAAAGAAAAATGGCGTTCCAAATCAAACAATCCCTTCCCCATTCTCTATCTCTCTCTCTCTGTTTCGCAATTGGCAGAGTGTAAATTGATTTTGAAGATTAGTTTGGGGTTATAACTTATGTTCTTATATATCAATTTGAATTGACCATATTTTTCTATTTTGCCGGTGGAGTGAGATTTCCTATCTATCATTTATTGCCAAATGAAACTTTGTTCAAAATTAATGAGCCATTTTGAAACAAATTAATTATTTTGAAACAAATGACCCTAGATTCTAGAACCCATATCCATAAAAGTTTAGAACCCGTAGAAAAAACAAAATTGATTTCTTAAGTTAAAATAAAAACACAAATCGATTTCCTATTTTATCATTCTCTCACTTGCGTGAACCTTTTTGCAGAGGACAAAAACAAGGTGCGGAATTTTTGAAACAAGGTTCTCGGACAATAGAGTGGGTCTCATTCAAATTTGCAATTCATAGATTCAATTTACCTTATATTCTAAAATTATACAACTTATTATATTGATGAAATATATAATATATATTATTCATATTAAAATATATAATTTATTTTTTATATTAATAATGATATATTTTAGTATAAATAAATTATATATTCTAATGAAATAAATTATATAATATTAAAATACAATATATAGTGAAAGGTGTATCTAATGCATACAAGACTTAATTCCTTTTATTAGAAAATAATACGAATGCTCATAATCCCTCTTAATATATATGGTCATAATATACGATGTATGCTCATAATATACGAGACAATAATATGTATGCTCATAATCCCTCTTATTCAGAAAAGTAATGTTTTATTGAAATTAGGAATTGAAGTTTAATGACAAATATATTATTATCAATTATTTTCTCTTTTAAGATGTCACATTTTCCTTTTTAGAATATCATAAATATAGACACGTTTTTTTAATTTTTCTTAAATAATAAATGCTTAATTCACAATTTTATCTTTAATTAAATTTAGAGTAATACTTGTGTGCACCAATTGCACACGGTGCAATTGAATTCAATTTTAATTTGGATTAACCACACACTAGAAATTGAGTAATTTCACCCTCCATTTTTTTTTCATTCCCGAACCCTAAACCCTGAACCATGAACCCTGAATCTTGAACCATGAACCCGAACGTTGAACCCAAAAACATGAACCCAAACCCCGAACCATGAACTATTCGGTCGGGTCCATGTCAGGTTGGGCTCGGGTCGGTTTGGGTCTTTTTCGAAATTTGAAATATAGTAAAAATAAAAAATTCCTGAAAATCAATTGCACCAATTGTACCAATTTTATATATATAATTACCTTGAAATGTGAATTATCAAAAAATTTATAGGGGTTATTAATTAAATTCGACCACATTTCTTTATTTTCTTGATCAGTATATAAAGTTTAATGTGATTATATTTGAGGGACCAATTGAGTACATATTCCTTAATCTTATATATATAATTAATTACCTTGAAATGTGAATTATCAAAAAAATTATAGGGGTTATTAATTAAATTCGACCACATTTCTTTATTTTCTTGATCAGTATATAAAGTTTAATGTGATTATATTTGTGGGACGGATTGAGTACATGTTCCTTAATCTTAGCTAATCATTTTCCACTGATTTGGGCTAATAAACGTTAACTAAAAATATGAATAATTTATTTGAAGATTAGATAGGGGTAAAAGAAAAAAATAATGTGAAAAATATATAAAACATTAAATAATTTGAATAAAGAATTCTACCCTAAAACATCAATTTTCTGAATTTGGGGGAGAATATATATTATATATGAGGGCCTCCGTGCAATATTACACATACAATTAGTATTGTTAAACGGGTCGGTCCTAACCCATTAGGGCCCGATCCCTCTGTACTTCTGGTCCAAACGTCCCGGCCTTAAAAGCGGTTCATTTTAAACGGGTCTCTAATAGTTGAGACCTAACCCTAACCCTAAGGGTTCTTGCAAGGCTAAATAGACCCACCTAATGGGCTCCGGAAAAAATTAAAAAAAATATTCAAACATTAACATTACATAATGTCAAAAATTTCGATCCAGACTGCCCCATCATCTTTAATAACAAATGTTCAAAATATAAAATTAGTTCACATCATTTTTAATAACATAATTGAGCAAAGTTCCCATGAAATTAGTTAATAATATAAAATTTGTATCATCACATTTATAAATTAATACCATAATATTAATTATAATTATAATGATATCAGTTTCATATTATGAACAAATTTCATAATAGAATTTATAAAAATATTATATTATTATTTTATATTGGATTAATATTTTACTTATTTATTCAATTCAATAGAAATTCAAAACTGTTAAAAAATATTGAATTGGAGAGGATTAATTATTAATTGACTAAATCAAATAGAAATATTTAATTTGTAATTGATTTTTGCCTTATTTAAATTTGTGAAAAAACTTTAAATAAAATTAATTAAAAAATTAAAAAATAAAAAAAAAATAAAAAAATTAAGTATATATAAATATAAACGGGCTAAACGGGCTGGCCCGGTTAACTCATGGGTTAGCCTTAGCTTTAGCCCAAAGCTAATCGGTCCGGCCAAAAATGCCCGATTTTAAATCTGCCTCCTATTGCTTCTACCTAACCCTGCATATAATAGGTTTAAACGGGCCGGCCCATTTAGCCCGACCCGAATTAACATCTCTACATACAATATTAGCACATTTAAGGAAATAGCAAAAAGTTTGCGGGTCAAAGGAGAATGGAATAGCAAGCTACCCAAATCGTGTGTTACTAGAAGGACAAATATAAATATATTATTATAAGAACACAAATAATGTATCACTAGATAGAGAAAGATGTTTTTACCACATGAAGAAAATTAATACAAAATGTGAAAAAAATATCTAGATTAGAAAATATGAAGAACCAAAAAAAAAAAAAAAAAAAAAAGATTTAGTTAAAGCTTGATATGAAAAGCATTAATAAGAATTTGGAAATGGCTAAGTCTTGTATGCATCCAGGTACACCATACATTCATAGTGTATTTTAGAACCATGTAACTTGTTATATTAAAAAATACAATTTATTATATTAAAAGATGCAATTTGTTTACACTTAATCGCACAACTATTAATATGAAAAAAATTATTACACAATTATCTACAAATTAAATTTATAAGTTGTTTTAAAATCTTATAAGATGATTTTTTTACTGAACCATGCAACTTGTTATATTGAAAGATGCAACTTATTTACACTGAATCGTGCAACCAATTTATAAGCTACTTAAAAATTTAACCTTATAAGCTTTTAAAACAACTTATAAAATGTTAATAAGATGTTAGAAAAAAGTTTAGGCAAAGGGACTGATGATGTTAAATTTGAATCACTGTGTTATTATTATACAAATAACATGTAATGATTAAGTAAAAGATGTTGCGGAAAATGAAAAGATGCATCTTTAATCTTGCAAGTAAATGGGGAGTTGGGTTTGGGTTTAGGAGTGCTAGGTATGGGTTAAGTGAGTGACAGTTGTTTAAATAAATTGGTATAAGAAGGGTGTTAGTTAAATGGAGTATGTTCATTTAAAAAGTATTGTTTAAAGATTGAGACAAAAAAATAACAAGTTTCTATTAAAGAATGAGATGTAGAGAATATTAGACATACCTTTGAACTTGCAACCTAACTTAATTAGTGTCCATGTGTAATAATTAGTTATCAATAATTGTCACCATAAATTATTGTTGAGGCCCCAACTCATTCCATCATTGGGGGCCCCATCGCCCTTGCCTTAGGACATGTGTTATGGGTCCATGGTGATTGGGAAAGTCTGAATGCTAGTACTAATTTATGAATATTCTAGTGGAATTTGTTTTGGAATTTTGGTATAGTCCTACAGAAATTTTTTATTTTACGTCAAAACAATGTGTATGAGTATATAAGATGTGTTTTATTGAGAGAATAATATGATTATAGGTGTAGGTCCCGAACGAATTTTAGTGAGGCAGAAATTTAAAGGGAAGGAGTGAATAGACTTCTGAAACTTTTTCGTGGGATCATGTGTGAATAGTAAGTTACCATCGATCGAATAGCTTGTGAATCGGTTTTAAATCGATATCCAACTTATCGATCGAAAGCGATCGTTAAATCTATCGGCTTAACTCGATGTCGGGAAGATAAGTTTAACCCGTGTGAAAAACCAACTTAAAAATCGATTCTAAGTTATCCAGACGGATCGATGACAAAGATAACCGTTTAACCCAGACTTAGAATATGCATGCAATAAACCAGTTTATAAAATAGAGATTCTAATTTTTATAGTGGTTTGGACAACTTGGATCAAATGACAAATTACCAACTAAATCAATCGGACTTAGATTAATGTGTTAGTCCAACACAAGATCCAAGAGTTTCAGAACCAATCCCATAAATCAATAGTTAACCCTAATCCTAAAATCTTGTAAACAAACTTAACCTAACTTTTGGTTTGAGTATAAGATTTGTTGTGTTCCAACTGGAAATCTATCCTAGTATTTGGGTAGCCTAAAGCTAAATGATAAGATTTATGTGCTAAGAACTATGAGATGAATATTTAGAAAATATTCTTGATTTTGTGTTCTTCGCGGAAATTGTGGATAGCTTGAACTTGATGATAATTTCCGTGACCTTACTCTGAAGGTTTGATCCCATATTTATAGACACGAAATCGAACTGGCCGTTGTACATCAATTCAAATTTCGGTCTATTTAAGGTAGGATTGCAGGATAGATATGACGTGCACAGAGGCGGCATGGCCGAAAGCTTGCAAGCTTGTCCTTTATAGCCGTTTGACTGTGATCCGCCGAGTCCCGCACTGTCAGCTCAGTACATACGTGTCTTGCTCTTATTGGTTATCAAGTACACTTGTTCAGTGTTTGATTTACCAACTTAGTTTGACATTCTTCTTGTCTGATGAACTCGTATGACTTTGGTGAACCTTTGGTTGTCACCGATTGGTGACTGATCGGTTAAAAACGATCGAACTACTGATTAGTCTTCGATGTAGGTTGTCTTAGCTCAACTTACAGACTCTGTCTCCTTCTTCAGATGTATGTTATCTGAGGTCTTCTTGGTCTTGTTCTTCTGGTAGTCATCTGATCTTCAGGTCTTCTGAGTCTTCGGCTTCATGTCTTCACCTGGTCATCTGATTATCTGACTCTGATCTTTTGATCTCCTTGACTTGTCCGATCTTCTGATCTTCTTGACTTGTCTGATCTTCTTGACTTGTCTGATCTTCTGATCTTCTTGACTTGACCTATACATATTGAGTTCCCTCTCAATATGTGACCTATCTATTACATCAGTTGATCTATACAGTCATTATCAACTGGTCATCTTAGCTGATTTCTGTTGGGATAACATATGCCAGGATCTATCGGGATGACCTCATAAACACAAACTTAATATAGGACTGTGTGTGATTCATGCTAGTAATAATTGTTAATTTAAATTTGTGTTTATGAGGTCATCTCGATAGATCCTGGCAAATGTTATCCCAAAAACTGGTATCAGAGCCCTGGTTCGGGCACTGATCTTTTAAACTGTAATTTAAATTATTTTTCATTAAAATTGAAATTGGATAGTAGAACTGTTAGATCTGTTTTGCATGTATCCAATTGTCATGGTATTTTAATGTGCTTATTTACGTGCAAATAAATTGTTGGTTTTTAATTCGATTCGTTTGAATTCGTTTTGCCTCGTGAGAAAATCAACGAGTAGATTAGAATTTGTTTGATTTGTTCAATGTAATAGACTAGTCTAGATCTAAGTTTATTTATTTATAGCAAATTAATTATAACCAGATCGTGAACGAAGACAGAGACGAAGAATTAAAGACGGACGTCCAAGTGCCCGGACGTACGCGAGTCAAGGCGGAGCACGCGGGCTAGGCCGAAGGCCTAGCGACCGCGCGCACCACCCGAACGGTCGCAGACGGGGCGAGGCGGACGCGGGCCTATTGGGCGTCGAGTGACACATGCAACGAGCGCATGGCGCGCTCGACTCGGGCGTGCGGGGGCTGAGCTGGGCGACGGGGTGCGGGACCCCGAACTCGGACACGTCCGGGCGATACTTCGCGCGCGCAAGGCCGTGGGCGATGGGGGCGGAATGGCTAATCCGGACCGGGGGGCGCGACTCGCGTTCCGAGTCGTGAGCTACTCGTTTTCTGGACGTTGTCCTAACCCGTAATGGAGGACATGTTTTTGAAGAATTGTTGAGGATTCAGTAGGAGCCTTTCAAGACGAACGATGAAGGCAAAAGATGAGACGATTTCTCAAAATCAAGATTTGGAATTTAAACCATGACATTTGGATATATGTGCCCAACTTGATTTATTTTATCTTGATGCTTGTTTTAAATTCGTGCAATTTTATTTGTTAAATGTGTTTGCATGATTTAGAATTGTCTAAAAGAAAATCCCACTTTTGAAAATTACTAAGTATGTTTATTGACAAATTTTATTTCGGATAATAAAATTAAATCAAATTGACCTCCATGATTTATTTATTTGTGAATTCTTTTGGAGAAATTTCCACCACGGAACGGCCAAAAGATGGTTTTCACATGAATAAATTCCCAAAAGGATGATTGTGAATTATTATTAGTGGCGACGATGACCCTCTCCACGAGGCTCGTACAAAGCGAAGTAATAATTCTGTATTTAATCATTGTTATTACTTAGGTATAAAATTGATATGCATATACTTCCCCGAAGTCCCTGTCAATTTTATATTGGTCAAGTGGAGCCGACTATTAATTTTGAATTAAGGGTTTGTAATTGTTCTTGTTTGTAACCTGCTTGAATGTGTTTAAATAGACAGTTCACCCCACGTGACCTATATAAACTGTTTTGAGATGTCGACTGATGCATGTTCATATTGTTTTAAGATTTTGATATGAACAATGTGATCGAATTGAGTGATAATTTTGTGCTTACACCAGCATGTCGCAACCTTTTAATCCATTGTTAATATACTTAAAGTGAATAGAATTGTATAGAAAACTATGTTGATTGGAAACGAAAATTATAATTGTCCTAACTGCACAAAAGCACAAGTGGATTCTTGACACACCAAAACCAGATGAGCCAACTGACGAGTCAAAAATACGGGATTCGTCAGATCACCTGGCGAGAGATTTTGTCGCTGAAAATGGTGGAGGGCAACCCCGTAAGGGATTACGTCCTCAAAATAGATGATCCATCTGAACAAACTTGAGGTTTTGGGTGCAAATTATGATCTGGAGACCCAGATAGATTTGGTACTCCACTCTCTGCCCAAAAGTTTTGAGCACTTTGGCCTCGCTAGCTGATTTGTTGCAAGCTTTGGTCACGGCAGAGACGTTGATGGGGCACCGAACTCAAGCTTTGATGACAAGCGATCAGTCTTCATCTTCTAGGCCAAGGGAAGGCAAGAAGAAGAAAAGGACCAAAAGCCATAAGCAATCAAACTCAACTGTTGCCAAGGGCAATGGTAAGATGAGGAATGCTGGTGGTGTCAAGGAAAATCCAAAGGGGAAGTGCTTAAACTGCGGTGAAAGAGGACAATGGAGGTTTTCCTGTTCCAAACCCAAAAGGGCCTGAAAGAAAGGTAATTCTCACGCACTAGTTGTTGAAACTTGTTTAGCGGCGTATACTTCTCATTCGTGGGTAGTTGATACGGGATCTATTGACCATTTATGTTTCACATTACGGGGTCCCAGTTGACCCGACAACTTAGTGGGAGTGAGATCCTCATCACATGGGCAATGTTACATAAGTAAAAACTATTGCAATGCTACGAAGGTAGCGGGTATTGCAATTCCACGAAAATAACATTACTGCAATGCTATGTGAAGTAGCAGTTTTTGCAGTATTGCATGAGTAGTGGTTAAAGCAGTGGGAGACGTGCACCTGTCTTTTGAAGACATAATTTTAGTTTTGAGAGATGTTCTCTACGTTCCTATTTTTCGGAAAAAACCTTATTTCAGTTTCTAAACTATTTAATGATGGATATTATGTTCGTTTTTCTAAGCAAGTTACTGCTTACCTTAACGATGTGTTTATCTATCATGGAACTTTACAGAACAATCTCTATACTGTGAACTGTGCACACAACTCACAAAATGCATCTTATAACCCATCGACTGTTTCATGCAATAAGAGAAAACATTCAAAAATGTGAACGAGACACTTCTATGGCATCTAAGATTAGGTCATATTAATCTAAATAGGATCCAAAGGTTGGTGAAAGATGGTTCGCTGTCGGACCTACAGTTAGAACCACTTCCAACCTGCGAATCATGTTTGGAGGGTAAAATGACCAAGAGGGCATTTGGAACCAAGGGGAATAGAGCCACAGAAGTGTTGCAAATCATTCACACTGACATGTGTTGTCCAATGTCAACCAAAGCTAGAGATGGTTATGAGTATTTAGTGACTTTCATCGATGATTACTCAAGGTTCGGGTATATTTTTCTCATGAAACACAAATCGAAAACCTTTGATAAATTCAAGGAGTTCAAAGCCAAAGTGGAGAATTATAGGGAAAAGAGTATCAAGTTTCTACGATCTGATCATGGAGGCGAATACCTCAGCGATGAGTTTTTGAACTACCTGTCAGACGAGGGCATTGTTTCCCAGTTGACTACACCCTGAACCCTTCAACAAAACGGGGTTGCAGAACGAAGAAACATAACACTCTTAGAAATGGTCAGATCCATGATGAGTTATTCAGATCTACCCAAGTCGTTTTGGGGTCATGCCTTGGAAACAGCGGCTTATGTTCTGAATCTGGTGCCATCCAAATCGGTTCACAAAACTCCTAAAGAGTTGTGGACTAGGCGCAAGCCCAGTCCGAAACACCTCAGGATTTGGGGGTGTCCGACATACGTGCTAGACAAGGAAGCTAGTAAGTTGGACGCACGTTCGGAATTAAGGTTGTTTATAGGATATCCCATGGGAACGAAAGGGTGCATGTTCTATGGTCCCAAAGATCAAAAGGTGGTAATAAGTACGCACTTTAGATTTTTGGAAGAAGACTTTATGAACAATCGAAAGCCCAAAAGTGAGATTACCTTAAATGAAATAAGAGGGCAAACTCCTACACCAACTATACAGGATGATATACCAAGCGTCACACCGATACAATCGGAACCTCGTCGTAGTGGAAGGGTTGTCCCACAACCTGAGAGATTCATGGGGATAGTAGAATCTTCGGATTTGGTCCCCGGGGATAGTGAATCAGACCCCTGGTACTACAAGGAGGCGGTCCAAGATAAGGATTCAGAATCCTGGCAAACTGCGATGGAAGCCGAGATGGGCTCAATGGATCATAATCAAGTGTGGGAGCTAGTTGAACCACCCAGTGTGGTAAAATCCATTGGATGCATGTGGGTCTACAAGAGGAAAAGAGGACCGGACGGGAAGGTGGAAACCTTCAAAGCTAGGCTTGTGGCAAAGGGATACACTCAGAAAGAGGGTATCGATTATGAAGAAACCTTTTCGCCTGTGGCCATGCTTAAGTCCATCCGTATTCTCTTAGCAATAGCTGTGCATATAGATTTTGAGATCTGGCAAATGGATGTCAAGACAGCTTTCCTTAACGGGAGTCTTGGCGAGGAAATCTGTATGCAACAGCCCGAAGATTTCATCGAAAAAGGCCAAGAACACCTTGTGTGCAAGCTGAGGAAGTTCATTTATGGACTTAAGCAAGCATCTCGGGCTTGGAACCAATGCTTTGATCATGTAATAAAATCTTATGGGTATGATCAAAACAATTTCGAAAGTTATGTTTATAGAAAGTGTGACGGAACTGCCTTGGTATTCCTGGTACTATACGTAGACGATATTCTGCTCATCGGAAACGATGTAAAGGTTTTTTCAGACGTAAGGGTATGGCTGTCAAAACAGTTTGATATGAAGGACTTAGGGGAAACCGGTCATATTCTTGGGATCAAGATCACTCGAGATCGAAAGAAGAGAATGATCGGATTATTGCAAGCTTCATACATAGATACGGTTTTGAAGCGTTTCAACATGCAAGATTCCAAGAAGGGTTTTGTACCTTTCAGACACGGAATCCATCTATCGAAAGACATGTGCCCTAAGACACAAAGGGAGATAGATGACATGAGGGACATTCTTTATGTGTCGGCAGTAGGAAGCCTCATGTATGCAATGTTGTGTACGAGACCGGATATCTGCTACATCGTAGGCATGGTAGCGAGATATCAAAGTAATCCCAGAAATCAACATTGGACTGCTGTTAAGAACATTCTGAAGTATTTGAAAAGAACTCAAGATAGAATGTTGGTTTATCAGTCAGACAATTTATTTCCAGTGGGATACACAGACTCGGATTTCCAATCAGACCTAGATTCCAGACTATCTGCCTCAGTTAGTGTGTTTTCATTTGGGAAGTGTAGCCATGAAATGGACGAGTGTGAAGCAAAAATGCATCATTGACTCAACCATGAAAGTTGGGTAAGTAGCTGCTTGTGAAGTAGTGAAGGAACCAGTTTGGCTCTAGATCTTCTTAGTGGACTTGGATGGAGTTCCGAATTTGTCTAGCAATATTTGCTAGGGGCAGTTGAAAATTCAAGGGAACCAAGAGTCCACGAGTCAAACAAACACACTGAAGGAAAAAATCTTAGACGAGAAATCGTTAAGAGAGGAGATGTAGAGGTGGCTAAGAACGTATTGGAGGATAACCTAGTTAATCTTTTCACAAAGTGTCTGCCTCTGGAAACATTCAAGAGACATGTGGGAGGAACGGTTGTCAAGTGCGTAGCCAATCTGTTTTGAGAATAAGTGGGAGACATATTATTAGGTTCATGTAGGTGGCATTAGATATCACGTAGAACTACACGAGATGTGATGTGGTATACTTAAAAGCAAACTTTGAGTATAAGTGGGAGATTGTTGGGGTTATACGTGAAAGTATACTTTTACTTTGTATAACCTATGTATTAAACACTTATTTACTGAAATAAATTGTTTATCACTGTTGCTTTAAATATGATTGAATGTTATATATTTATTGCAAACCGTTCATAGCACCCGTTACATTGTAGTTAACGTGGTGATACCAGATCACAAAAGATCACGTTAACGGTGCTTTGTAAACGAGTGCGTGTTTCACAACTTAGATAGATTCGAACAATCTATTGGTAGAAGTTGATGTGTAAGGCTCAGATTGGCTTGTCTTGACCAAGAGATTACACTAGTGCATTCTATGCGCTGAAGCAGACCAACAGAGAGGATAAACTCATTCGCACTGACTTAAAGGATGAAGAGTTAGACCTCAGTGGTTGTTGATTTCTTAATCTCTGTCACTTAATAAGGACTGTGTGTGATTAGTAGTTATTGCTTTGACTTATAAATGGGAAGAGAATCATTGCGACTTCGATACCCTATATCTTGGGCAATAATATTAATTGCACGACAGTTGCTAAATTAATACAGAGAATCGTGTGCTTGCAAAAGTCTTGCTTGATTGGTCCACTTGGTGGGCCCGGAACCTTTATCATACCAAATCTTGCAAGTGGAATTAATTTTTCGGTATGGATAATAAAGTTGGGCTGTCCTTACTCCAAGGATAAAGATATTAATTAATACAAAGCTTTTCAGTGGCTTAATTAATTAATGGACTAAATAATCTTAAACACGGGAAATAATAACCGGGAGCCATATTACCGTAATATGGGTTAAGATTGGATAATGCAATATTAATTATATAGTGGCATTAATTAATATTAATGGGCTGAATTATATTGTTCAGAAACTCATTGGAAGGTTCATCTTAATTCTCCTAAAGGCCCCTGAAGTAGCCCAATTATAGTTCAATAAATAAAAGGTGCTTAAAATAAAATAAATTATTGTTGCATAATATTTTCGTATTTTTTTTTCAAAAATATTAAAGAAAAGAGGGAGAAGAATTTTCTTGAAAAGATTTTATGGAAAGGAGATAATGTATTCTTGGAATACAAGATTATCCCATAAATTCAAGAAAACTCCCACTTGGCTTCTTTAAGAGTATTTTTCGAAAATATAGTGAAGAGATAGGGAAGAAAGATTTTCTTCATTTTCTTGGAAAAATTTTATTGAAAAAGATATGTATTCTTGGAATACAAGAATATCTCATAAATTCAAGAAAGATCAAATCTTGCAAATCTTCTTGTAATTTTAGAAAATATTGGCTAAACAAGGGTGTGAGATTTTGTGGAAAAATACACATGGAAATAAGAATATATTAGATATATTCAAGATTTCTTGGAGATCAAGAAAAGATCTTTTCTAACCCTAATTTGCCTTGAAATTTTCGAACCCCCCTCACTTATAAATAGGGGATGAATTTTTTATCCCCAACTAGTGTTCCATGTGTTGGAAATATTAGAAATCCACAAAGGTGGTGCAACAATTTTTTTTATTTTCCTTTGTTTTATAAATCGTTCATCGGAGAACCTTCCACCGGGTTATTGGACGAGGACTTGGGAATACTTGAGAAGGGCTTTTGGTGGGTATCCAGATACTTGATCCTGTCTGTCTCAGATCGTCTCTCCAACGAGTACGTTTACTTAAACTCCTAGAAATTCTGCATTCTTGGATCTTTTACGTGAAACTGCATGTTGTTGTTGGATTGATTATTATTTGAATTCACTAAGGTAAATTCATGCTAGTAATAATTGTTAATTTAAATTTTTGTTTATGAGGTCATCCCGATAGATCCTGGTAAATGTTATCCCAACAGTCTTTGAGGGTCCAGATGGTCCAGCTTTTCCCTCAGCTTGTCTTTGTCTGGATTTTTCCATCTTGGCAGTTACTTCATCAGCAAACAGATCTAAGTGGTCAAGTCTTTGCCCATATGATTCAACGGTCTTAATCAGATCTTCTGTTGTGGTGATGATATTGGTTGGTTTCTCACTCTGTCCTTCCCCCTTTTTGGTTTTATCAAAAAGAGCATTGACATGGGAAGTTAGAGAGTCAAAGCTAACTGCGATAGCTTGATTAAGATCTTGCACTGAAAGTCCTGCAGATTGAACTGTTTGTTCTTGAATTTTACGCATCAGTTCAGACTTCACAACTTCAATTGCACTTGAGAATGTGAGAATCAGTTTATCAAGCTTCTCCTCCATCTTTTACAGCTTTTCTATGGCCATTAGAAGAGATACTTGAAGTTGATCAACTCTAGCCATCTTTTCACAGTTGGAATTGCTCTTTCATGGCTTCAATATGGGAGATGGCAAACTCCCTTTGATCCTTCAGCTCACGAATACAGGCTTGACGTTGATCAGTTATGGTATTGCTAATCGAATTAGCTAATACTCCTTCATCTTTCTCTTTCAACAAATCCTTAAAACATGATCTGATTTCCCGTAACTGATCTGAAGTAATGTGTGTAGCAGGTATACTTTGTACGACCTGATCTGTTGGAAGTTGAGTTGCAGTAGGCGGTTCAACAGTTGCCTCATTTGCCTTTGCCTCTAGTGTTTGGTCTTGAATCGCATCACCTAGACCACCTTCATCGGCAACTCCCGCATCCTTCATAACAACATCTTTCTTGAAAGTCTCTTCATCAGAAGCCAAAACAGACTTTTCTAATGGCTTACCCAACTTTCTGTATACCAGGGCCTTCACTGCCTCTTCATATATGAGCTCAACTAGTGATCCTACACCAACTGTCTTCTTCATGTCAAAATCGAAGTCGGCAAATTCATCTGGTCCACCCATCTGCTCCATCAGAATAATGAAATCCGAGAAGTTTTTCAGTCTCAGATCTCTCTAAGTGAGAATTTCCAACACTTCATTCTTGACCCTTGGGTGACCTTCCAATTCTGGGAACATTTCATCCAATTCCCGTTCCACTTTTTAGTCTGATCATTGCCCCAGAAATTGTCTTCCCAGCTCTGGATTCTGGAAGAGATTCTGGTTGGCTTGCAGATGCATATGGTTTTTGAGGGTGAGATTACTCAACAGGTTGTGGATTAGTAGTGGATTTTGCTGGTGTAGCTTGCTGATCTTTTTGCTGGGTTGATGAGTGTTCAGGCGGGGGCGGTTGAGCAGTTTGTCCTTGACTGGGTTGAGCGTCAGATTTAGCATGATTAGATGGTGATCTGGTTCGCTCAATTCATGGAGATAGAGATAGAGAAGGAGAGGGAGTCATGCACTGGGCAGATGGCGATCTGACAAGTGATTGTGCGCGTGACTGAGGCGAAGGTGATCTTGCCTCCTCTTTCCCTTTTCCCTGCTCTCCTTCTGATTGATCTGGAGAGCTTTCCACGTGTGATCCAAGTCTTTCTGACCGCTCAGTAGATTTTTTCTTTGTCGCGGCAGACCTACTTCCTTTCTGCTCACCAGTTTGTCTTGCTTCTTCCTCCTCATCTGACCCTTTTTCCATAAAGAGAGTCATAGGCGCTTGTTTCATTCTTTTCGGCCTCTTTGCCAGTTCCTTTGTTAGCGTTCTCCTCTTTTTGGGTTGAGCTACCTCAGGTTCTCCATGCTCTTTCACAACTCTCTTCTTTCTCTCCATTTTGGTCATATCATCATCAGGTGGGCCATAGATTTTAGACGTATCAGTGAGAAAGGCTTTGTAGGCTCTCAGTCCGGCCTGCTCCCAATCTGCCCTAGGAAACTTATCCCTCAGAATGATGGCAACTTTATTCAAATTGCTGATTTTTTTGGTCAGAATAATCACTCGATTCTCTTCCTGAAATTTATCCTTCTCCTGAACAAGAATAACCTTCAGATATCCCAACTAGTTGATATTTGGAGCATTATCAACAATAGCAGCCATGCAGTGTAATTTGGCATGAGTTAAACCGTCTAGGCTGAAAGAAATTCCCATTATTGTTTTGGAGACGATGTCGAAGAGCAATCTGTATTTGCGCTTAAGCATAGGCTTGATGAATTTGGCAGTATGAGATTTATCTGCTTCCCGGAAGAGTTGTTCTCTTATCTGAGGTTCTTCGTGTACACGATACAGAAAAGGTGAAATCTTCCCCTTAGGAAGTCCAAAGAGTCAGATCAGATCAACATCTGTTATATCGAAGGTTTCACCATTCACCGTCGACTCAAGCTCATTATTAGATTTGACCCGCAACTTGTGTAGAAATTCCAGGGCTTCAAACTGCATCACTGGATTGGCACGAGCAGAGCAGTACTTCTCCAATTTACAAGCTCGAAGAAGATCTAATATCTCCCTGGATTCTAGATCCCTCGTTGTATTGAAGACAACAAACTTGTCTTCGACAATTTGATTTGTAAGGGATGGATAATCACAAATAACTTTACCAGAACCATGGGCTGCCATTTCTGCAGATATATGAAGTATTAGATCTATTTTGACATAGCGCAATATAATAGATAAAGCACTAAATAACACTTACATCAAACTATATTAAGTATACGCATATAGATTCACAGATGATAATGTCAATAAAATCGTGATGCATCAAACACAAGATATGCACACATAGATTCAAAACATAAGGTATGCAACAATTCTATTATTTGACATATGATCAGTAAATACCCAAAAATATTTTAGAAGACATACTCTAAAGCATACACAATTACCAGAGATTTGCGAAGAAGAAGAAGGAGTAATCATAGAAATCGTGTTTGAATGGTTCACAAAAATGCAGAGTAAATGCATAAATTTTGTTAAGAGTATTCGGAAAGTTTAGGGCTAGAAGGGTTTCAAAGTGTGTGACAATGTCTATATATAGAATTGGAGGGAAAATGCCTTTTAGAAAATCGAGATTGGAAACCGAAGAGTCTAATCAAGATGGGCGGTCGAGATTAGGCGGTTTATTTTAAAATAAAATTGTGCGTTCAGGGATTTCGGACACGATAGCTTTTTGGATTTAAAAACACAATAAATAACAATTAATACATATTCTCCACATCCGTATTAAATGCTTTACAGGGTGTGCGTCATAAAAATATGTGTACAGTAAAATCAAATAAAATCAGATAATTGCATATGAGTAAACAAAACGACAAAGGAACGGAAATGTGTATCTGATTGACTGATATTGTAATCAGTCAATACCACATGAAGTTTGTTCAGGTCTGACTGATTTCTATTGATCTTAATTTCTGCCTAATCCTTAGTATTTTCCCATCAATATCCCACTTCTCTGATCAGGTTTCTTCTGATCCTATCTGGTCAGTTGAAGTTCCCCCTTCAACTGTTATCCCTTTTCTGATCAGTCCCTGACTGATCCTCCCTGATCGGTTGAGGTCCCATTTCTCAAATGATCCTTCTTTTCTGGTCATTTTCTTAACCAACTGGTCTTGGAGACCAGTCCACCAAAGATTTCTGGTGCACTTTCTTCTAAGTCTAGAAGTCCTAGCTCATTACATAGTTCTCTGAATCTGACTTCAGCTAGTGGCTTGGTTAAAATATCAGCTTTCTACTTATCAGTATGGATCCTTTCCATTCTGATATTTTTCTTTTCAACATGATCTCTTATGAAATGATGTCTGACGTCCACATGCTTGCATCTTGTGTGTAGAATTGGATTATGAGTGATTGCAATAACACTATTACTGTCACAAAATATGGGCACGTTCGTAGCTACAATGTTATAATCCCTCAGCTGCTGACTAAGCCAGAGCAGTTGGGAACAACAGCTTCTTGCGGCCATGTATTCTGCTTCAGTAGTAGATGTGGCAACAGATGTCTGTTTCTTTGAAAACTAAGAGATCAGTTTGCTTCCTAAGAACTGACAAGTACATGAGGTTGACTTTCTGTCTATTCTACAACCTCCATAATCAGAATCAGAATACCCACTAAGCTCTAGATTTTCATCTGATGGGTAGAATAAACCAAGGTTTACTGTCCCCTTCAGATACTTAAGAATCCGCTTAGCTGCTTCCAGGTGGCTTTGCATCGGATTTGCCTGAAATCTGGCACATACACCTACTGCGAATATTATGTCTGGTCTGCTGGCAGTCAGGTATAGTAATGATCCAATGAGAGCCCTATATTCTTTCTGATTAGTTTTCTGACCATTTTCATCTGGATCCATCTTGAATCCAGAGGAATTTTGGCTACCTTACTGTTCTGAATTCCAAACTTAGCCAACAGATTCCTAGTGTACTTTGTCTGACAAATGAATATCCCTTCTGTACTTTATTTAACTTGAAGACCCAGAAAGTAATTCATCTGACCCATCATGGATATCTCGAACTTCCCTTGCATCAGTTGTTGAATCTATCACATAAGCTCTTGTTGGGAGATCCGAAGATGATATCATCTACATAGATCTGAACCATCAGAATGTCTTCACCATCTTCTATTCTGAACAAGGTTTTATCTATGACTCCTTTAATGAATCCACAGTCTACCAAGAACTGGGATAGTGTATCATACCAAGCTTCTCTTCAGAAGTGGCTGGAGTTTATTTCAGCCATAAAGAGCTTTTTTTATTACGCAAAGGTAAACCAGACACACAAACAAATCTTTGGTTTGCCTTTTTTTCAAAGCCAGGAGGTTGTTAGACATAAACTTTCTCAGCTAGTACCCCATTTAAGATTGCACTCTTTACATCCATATGATACACAGTAAACCCTCTGTGGGCAGCATATGCCAAAAATAGTCGAATGGCTTCCAGGCGAGCGATTGGTGCAAAGGTCTCATCATAATCAATCCCTTCTGATTGTGAATACCCCTTCACAACAAGTCTTGCCTTATTTCTGGTGATGACATTATTCTCATCCCTCTTGTTCTTGAATACCCACTTGGTGCCTATCACATCTTGATGAGTTGGTCTGTCTACCAGTTCCCAAACCTGATTCCTCTCGAACTGCTCTAATTCTTCTTGCACAACTAGAATCCAGCTGGCATCTTGTAGAGCTTCTTCTATTGTAGTAGGTTTCTTCAAAGACATATAGCAACAATACATAGCACTTTCACCAACCTGATGTCTAGTTTGGACTCGGGCATTAGGATTGCCGATTATCTGATTAGTCGGATGGTCTTTCAACCAAGTCCTTCTTTTCTGATGTATATCAGTTTGGACAATGTCATCCTCTTCTGATATTGAGTCACTAGAGGTTGGGAGAGGTACAGTAATATGATCCACTTAGCATGGACAAGTCTCAGCTGATGTTGGAATCATCATAGGTTTTAAGATGTCGTCATCGGGAACATCAGTGTTCCCTTGAACCGTTGAGATGGTTCAAATTTGTTGTTGTCTCAAATTGCAAAGATTTCCTAAGAACTCTTCATCGACAATATTGTACATACCTTAGGGTCTGATTGACCTGGTGAATAATTAAGATCAAGTTTAGGAACCTGCACTGTTACGTGATCTGATCTCTTTTCTTTGATACTTAACTGATCCATTTTCTGAGCATCAGGTACTGGATGATCTGGTACTGCTTGTTTTGAGACAGATTTCTCTTGTTCAGAAGATGTCTCATCAAAGACCACATGAGATGTCTTTTCCACAACTAGGGTTCGCCTGTTGAATGCCCTGAAAGCTTTGCTGATTGAGGAATATCCTAAGAATATACCCTCATCTGACTTAGCTTCAAAGGTTTTCAACTGACTCTTCCCATTGTTGTGAATAAAACACTTGCACCCAAAAACTTGGAAGCAAGAAACACGAGGTTTTCGCCTTTTTCACGATTCATAAGGTGTTTTGAAGTGAATCTTTGTCGAGAACATCCGCTCGAAAATGTGACGTCAATAGGTTTGATAAGACCTTTCAAATACCCAAATGGTTTGAGTCGCATGTTCACCAACATTGTGCAAGCTTTGAGTATTTCTCTTTCTCCGCTCTCCGTTCTACACCATTCTCATTTGTTGTGTGTTACGGCTGATGTTTCATGTTGTATACCAAACTCAGTGCAAAAATCAGTTATAAAAGAGTTCAGAAATCAGTTATAAAAATCAGTTATACCAAACTCAGTGCAAAAATCAGTTATAAAAATCAGTTATACCAAACTCAGTGCAAAAATTAGTTATAAAAATCAGTTATACAAACTCTGTACCTTTATCTGATCTTATTTTCATGATACTGACACCCTTCTCATTCTGAATCTTTTGAGCAGCTCATATATCTTTGTTGTAGTTTCATTCTTCTTATACAAGAATACAACCCAGGTAAACTTGGAATAATCATCCACGATCACCAGAGTGTATTTGCGTCCGCTGAAACTAAGTGGTGTAACTCGTCCAAACAAATCCCTGTGAAGCAGTTGCAATACTCTGCTGGATGAAGGTCCTGGGATCCCCTTAAATGAGGCTTTAACCTGTTTTCCCTTCTGACATGTGACACATGTCTGATCCTTAGAGAATACCTCATTTGGGAGACCCTCAACCAGGGACATCCTTGCTATCTTGTTAAGAGTCTTAAAGTTCTGATGGCTTATTCTCTTGTGCTAGAGCCAACTGCTGCTTTTGAAACTCTTAACAATCAAGCATGCATTTCTTGGATAATTGTTCCAGTCTGCAGTGTAGATCGTTCCCTTTCTAGAATCATTTAGCAAAATCTGTTGAGTGGCTCAATTCTTGATAGTGCATTGATCAGTCGAGAACTCAACGATGAATCCGTTGTCGCAGAATTGTGAAACCGATAACAGATTGTGCTTTAAACCATCGACATACGAGACTCCAGTAACCTGTACATCATCATTCTCTAAGGTTCTGAATCCTCTGGTAAAAGCAAAATTATCATCACCAAAGAGTACACGTGGGCCTTCTTGTTCTATGTTTGAACTGAGGAGACGTTTGTTGCAAGTCATGTGCCTTGAGCATCCACTATCGATGTACCAAATAGTTGTTGGGATAACATATGCCAGGATCTATCGGGATGACCTCATAAATACAAATTTAAATTAAAAATTATTACTAGCATGAATTTACCTAAGTGAATTCAAATAATAATCAATCCAACAACAACATACAAATAATATTTCACGTAAGAGATCTTAGCATGCAGAATTTCTAGGAGTTACGTAAACGTACCAGTTGGAGAGACGATCTGAGACAGACATGATCAAGTATCTGGATACCCACCAAAAGTCTTTCTCAAGTATTCCCAAGTCCTCTTCCAATAACCCCGGTGGAAGGTTCTCCGATGAACGATTTATAAAACAAAGGAAAATAAAAAATTATTGCACCACCTTTGTGGATTTCTAATATTTCCAACACATGGAACTGTCAGCAATGAAAAAAATTCACCCCCTTACTTATATAGAGGGGGGGGGGACGAAATTTTGGTCTCAAAATATAGTTAGGAAAGATCTTTTCTTGATCTCCAAGAAATCTTGAATATATCCCACATATTCTTCTTTCCATGTGTATTTTTCCACAAAAATCTCACACCCTTATTTAACCAAATTTTTGAAAATAATAGGGGATGTTTCAAGATTGGATCTTTCTTGAATTTATGAGATATTCTTGTATTCCTAGAATACATATCTTTTTCCATAAAAAACTTTCCAAGAAAATCAAGAAAATCATTCTTCCTATTATATCTCTATAAAATCAAGAAAATTAAGAATACTTATCTCCTTTCCATAAAATCTTATCAAGAAAATTCTTCTCCCTCTTTTCTTTAATATTTTTTAAAAAAACAGGAAATATAATGCAACAACAATTTATTTTATTTTAAGCACCTTTTATTTATTGGACTATAATTGGGCTACTTGAGGGGCCTTTAGGAGAATTAAGATGGACCTTCCAATGGGCTTCTGAATTCCAATATTGTGCCACAATATAATTCAGCCCATTAATATTAATTAATGCCACTATATAATTAATATTACACTATCCAACTTAACCCATATTACGGTAATATGGCTCCCTGTTATTATTTCCCGTGTTTAAGATTATTTAGTCCATTAATTAATTAAGCCACTGAAAAACTTTATATTAATTAATATCTTTATCCTTGGAGTAAGGACAACCCAGCTTTATTATCCATACCGGAAAATTAATTACACTTGCAAGATTTGGTATGATAAAGGTTTCGGGCCCACCAAGGGGACCAATCAAGCAAGACATTGCAAGAACACAGTTCTCTGTATTAATTTAGCAACTTTTGTTGTGCAATTAATATTATTGCCCAAGATACAGGGTATCGAAGTCGCAATGATTCTCTTCCCATTTATAAGTCAAAGCAATAACTACTAATCACACACAGTCCTTATTAAGTGACAGAGATTAAGAAATCAACAACCACTGAGGTCTAACACTTCATTCCTTAAGTTAGTGCGAATGAGTTTATCCTCTCTGCAGGTCCGCTTCAGCGCATCTAATGCACTAGTGTAATCTCTTGGTCAAGACAAGCCAATCTGAGCCTTACACATCAACTTCTACCAATAGATTGTTCGGATCTATCTAAGTTGTGAAACACGCACTCGTTTACAAGGCACTGTTAACGTGATCTTCTGTGATCTGGTATTACCATGTTAACTACAATGTAACGCGTGCTATGAATGGTTTACAATAAATATATATAACATTAAATCATATTTAAAGCAACAGTGATAAGCAATTTATTTAAGTAAATACGTGTTTAATACATAGGTTATACAAAGTAAAAGCATACTTTCACGTATAACCCCAATAATAGTTGCTTGTACACCTCCCTTATTGGCCAAACCCACGCGAACCTGCAATCAAATCAGGGTTTAGGTACCCTTATAGGATTGGGTCCTGAGGGTTTAGTGTTACCTTTCGGGATCCAAACAAACAGGGCACTTCTATGGTAATCATCAAGATCAGATGGCCTAATTTGTCTCCCATAAGCATCTACATAATTATACATCTCTTCATGTGCTTTCTGGTCAGTATGATTAGGAGTGTGAACCTTGGATGAATCAAGGGACTTTGGATTTTTCTAATTAGTCTATCTTCTTTTAATCCAGTGTGGTTCTGGTGCAGATGTCCTGGATTTCTAGTTGAAGGGATAGGTACGACTGCTACCATCAAAATATTCATATCTCTTTTGCACAAATGGTTTCTGTAGTTTACCCTTAGCATCTTTTGGTTAGGCAAACTTTTGACCTCGATTTATGTTAAAAAAAAAAAGACCCGATTTATGTTAAAAAAAAAGGCAGCTTGACCTGATTAGGTTTTAGATTAGATTTTCCCTTGAGAGATTGTCCTTTCTGATTCCTAATATCTTTGATTAAGAGAGGTCTCTTCGGAAAAACAGGTTCTTCTATTGTGGTGATTCCTCACTGATGCATTATCGATGAGGTCCATTTTTGTTCCCTTTCTCGATCGATTTTGCACTCGCCTTTCTTATCCTTCATTCATGCTTTCGAGGGTCTTTTTCCCTTCTTCGATACAGATTTCGCATATTGTGTATCTTGTCCAGAAACCTTCCTAAATTCACTTTTGGAATGTGAACCCGTTGGACATGTGAGGATCCGTAAAAACCTATCAAACCCAATACCGCTTCTTATCGGTTGGCTTCCGAAAAGTAGCTTGTTATTTCATCAACATTTTTAGAAGCTTTTCCAAAAATCCCTACTTTCTTTTTCTTTTTCCTTTCAGTATCTCACTCCTCACTTTGTTTTAGACTCTCATGCAGTCGGAAGAGTTCATCAAACTTAGCTTGAAGGATTTTGAGATCATCAGCTTGCTGTTCCTTAACCAGTTTACCCTGATCAGAAGAGCTGACTTTTAGAAAATCTAGTTCTTTAGTCATCTTCTGAACAGTCTCAACTGCTTTCAGTTCAGCAGCTTTACTTACAACATTATCATTGACAAGCTGAATGTTCTCAGCCCTTAGCTTATCGTTCTCAGCTTCCACTATTGTATAAGTGTTTACTGCATTAGAGAGATCATCAAGCAATTGCTCATTGTAGATCATCATTTATTTTGGTCAATCTCTCCCAAATGTGTGCTCAAAGACAACAGTGTGGAAACAGAAAACACAGAAGGTTTAGAAGTTACCTCAATTTGATCAGCATCCTTGGCCATGAGACAGATGTCGTCATCAGATGAGAACATCAGATCGTCGAAGTTGTCGACATCATCAATAGTGGTCATCAAGCAGAAGTCTTCTACAGATGGATAACCAGAATCATCTGATGCAGATAGAAATCATCAATCCCAGATGTATCAGCAACCATGGCTTTTCTGTCTCTGTATCTTTGCTCTCTTCTATTCCGCTTATCTTCTCTTTCTTTTAAAGTCAGATCAGGGCAATCAGCACTGTAATGGCTGGTTTCTGACAGTTGAAACATGCTCCAGGTTCCGCGGAATTTCTTCTGCCAGGTGAATCATTTCTTCTGTAGGATCTGTCAGGTGACTTCCCATTTTTAGAATCATAATTCATTCTGTATGATCTGTTGTCTCTTCTTATCATCAGAACAATCATCTCTCTTCTTATCTTCTCTGCGGTCATCTCTATGATCATCTCTTCTATCATCGAAATGATTATTTTCTTGTGATCTGTCAGTAGATCTCCTATCTCTTCCTCTGATGTTCTGATAGTCTCTATAAAATTTCTGATATTTTCCCAGTTGAACATTGGATCGTTCAAGCTTTTTTTACGGTCGTCTTAAGGTAATTTGTTCAAATTTCGACTCATGATATTTTCTATTGGTTCGATGGACTTGAACTCATATTTAATAACTTGCTAAGCGGCCTTAAAAACAACTGCTTTTGATGTGGCAGGTGTAGCTTCAGCAGGTGACTACTCGTCTTCTTCTTCTTGACCACTTTCAATCAGGTCGAATTCATGAGCCTTTAAACTGAGAAACAGGTTGCTTGGCTTCATCTTCGCAATATCTTGACAATCCTTTATCACCGTTTACTTTCATGTCCCAGTTCACAAAGCTTGTTGACTGACATGGTGGTTCGTCCATCGAGCTGATTATGGTTTCATTTGGCAGCATCTTGAGTTTTTCAAACATTACCAGTTCATCTTGCAATCTGCTGTCCTTAATCATATTGTTTCCTTTGCACATTTCAGCAAGAGTATCCCATATCTGCTTGGCAGTCTTGAGATACTTGATCTTCTCACGTGTTATCTTGTCCATCGTCTTCATGATGATATGTTTGGCCACAGTATCCAGATTGGACAATTTCCTTTCCTCAGCATCCATCAGTGAAAGACTCTTTCTGATTCTGGCTCCAGTTGGATATTCTGGATCACCTCCTTCAGCTGGGTTGTTGTAATAAATGATGATGGGTCCTTGTTCAAGAAATTCCATCATTCTGCTGCTTATCGCACCCAAATGGTTGCTCATGAGTATGGTCCAGTCAGCATACTCATCAATAGAGAACTTAGGCAGATCATGATACATACCCAAAGTGTTATCCATGATGAATGTGAGTTTTGAAAACAGATGGGTTTTAAAAACAAGTTTTTCAAGATCAGTTCAAGTGACCACAATGGTTCTTCCTCAAGAACCTATGATACTCAAAGTCAGTGGTCCGTAGAACCACTGCTCTGATACCACTTGTAGGTCCCGAATGGGTTTTAGTGAGACAGAAGTCTAGAGGGGAGGGGTGAATAGACTTCTCTTTGCATTGTAAAATGGTTTCCTCAGAGTTTACAAACTTTTTCGTGGGATCAGGTGTGAATAGCAAGTTGCCTAATCAGAGTGCTTGTGAATCAGTTTGGATTGATATCCAACTTCTTTGTCGACGCTGAGAGCGACACATGATCGATTCGTGTCTATTAAATTAACGATGTGCGGAAGATAAGTTTAACTCAGATGAAAAACCGGTTTACAAAATCGATTCTAAGTTATCTCAGATGTCGGATCGATGACAAAGTGCTTGAAATTTTGACATCGGTCGATCAATTTGCTTGTTGCAAATCTGATCCAGACTTAGAATATGCATGCAATAGTTAACCAGGTGTGCGCAGATAGTGTAAAGCAGATTAAGGCACACAAGATTTTTATAGTGGTTCGGACAACTTGTCCTATGTCAGCAGGGGCACCAACTAAACCAACTGGACTTAGATTTATGTGTTAGTCCAATACAGTACAACAAATGTTTAAGAGTTCTCACTCAACCAATCCCAGAAATCAAAACTAGAAACCCTAGTCTGAAATCTTGCTAAACAAACTTAACCTAACTTTTGGTTTGGGTATAAGTTTTGTTGTGTTCCATCTGGAAATCTATCCTAGTATTTGGGTAGCCTAAAGCTAAAGGATAAGATTTCTGTGCTAAGAACTATGGGATGAATACTTAGAAAATATTCTTGATTTTGTGTTCTTCGTGCTGAAATTGCGATAGCTTGAACTTGATGATAATTTCCAAAACCTTACTCTGAAGGTTTGATCCCATATTTATAACCTTACTCTAAAGGATTGCAGGATGGATATGTCGTGCACAGAGGCGGCATGGCCGAAAGCAAGCAAGCTTGCCCTTTATAGTCATTTAACTGTGATCCGTCGAATCACGCATTGTTAGCTCCGTACATACATGTCTTGCTCTTATTGGTTACCAACTTAGTTTGACATTCTTCTTGTCTGATGAACTCGTATGACTTTGGTGAACCTTTGGTTGTCACCTGATTGAGCTGACTTGATCAGTTAAAACTGATCAGCCTACCTGATTAAGTCTTCTGATGTAGGTTGTCTTAGCTTAACTTACAGACTTTGTCTCCTTCTTCAGATGTATGTTATCTGAGGTCTTCTTGGTCTTGTTCTTCTAGTAGTCATCTGATTTTCAGGTCTTCTGAGTCTTCGGTTTTATGTCTTCACCTGGTCATCTGACTATCTGACTTGTCTGATCTTCTGATGTCCTTGACTTGTCTGATCTTCTGATCTTCTTGACTTGTCTAATCTTCTGATCTTCTTGACTTTTCCGATCTTCTGATCTTTTTGATTTGTCTGATCTTCTGATCTTCTTGACTTGTCTGATCTTCTGATCTTCTTGACTTGACCTATACATATTGAGTTCCCCCTGAATATGTTAACTATCTATTACATCATTTGATCTATACAGTCATTATCAACTGGTCATCTTAGCCTGATTTCTAGATCATCAGTCAGCTAACAGGTCTGATTGGTCCTATTACAAGTGTTTTGGAATTTTCACCAAAACTATAAATTTTCCAACAATAGGTTTTTTAAGATGTGAATTTTATTTTTTGAAATCCAAATATAAAAATTCAAATTAGAACGTGATGTGGACGCAAAGTTTGATATTATTTTGGGTGAATCCCAAAACAAATGTATGCTAATTAGGTCTAAACTTGTTTAATGTTTTGTGCGTTTACAAAGAGTCTAGAAGAAATTGAACATTCAATTCACCGTATAACTATCAAGCTTAATTGAGAGATGATCTCTTTCATATGTATTTCTATCACTATAGCTATATATGATGGAGCCCCCCACAGGTACTAATAGTTCTTTAATCAAGTGAAATTGAAATATAAGGTGTATTTTTTTGGTCAAATTTAATAGTGAAGTGTGAATATTAATTAGAAACACTGCCCTAGAGATGCTTTCCTTAATGGACATGTTTAACAAAATATATATATATATATTATGCATCTTAGATTATAAATATTTAGAGAAAACCCCTATTTTTAGCCTCTTCTCATTTAAAAAGTTCTTTTTTATCAAAGTTATTTATTTCATTCTTTTTTAGCCAAGAGAATTAATTTTTGGCCAATTATACCCTTAAAGAAGTTAACAAAAAATAAAAAAAAAAGTGGTACGAGATTAATACAGTGTAGTACGAAATTAATTAAATTATGGTACAAATTTAAAAATGATGGTACAAGTTGAATTAAATTATGGTATATGCTGAAATGATGGTGGTACGGTGTTAAAATAAGGTGGTACGGGGTTGAAATAAGTGTGGTACAATAGTGATAGTGGTACGGGGTTGATAAAATGGTGGTACGGACTGAAACGATATTTACAGACTGAAGTGATACTGGTACGAGGTTTGAAGGGTGGTACGGGCTGAAATAATGTTGGTACGGAGTGTATATATGGTAGTACGAACTAAAATAATGAAATAATGAAAGCATAAAAAAATGGTAAAGTTGAAAAAAAATATATTCTCTTGGCTAAAAAAGAATGATTATAAATTTTATGAAAAAAATAACTTTTATTTTTATGTTAAATTTAACATTAAATTTTTGCTTAAAAGAGAAGATTAATTAATATAAATGGTAGGTTTTCATATGGCCCAACCTAATTCTGGTCATCGAGACAATTGATATCTTTGCATTGGATCGGGTCAGCCTAGATTTTCATCTGCCCTGTAAAAACATAGTTCAGTCCAACCTTGTCTGGGCTAGCAGGCCAACAAGTCAGTCCAACTCAACCCCCAATTTTTTCTTTATTTGATAAAATTTATGAAATAAATTTTATTTTTTGAGATAAGAACACTATTGTCATTAAATCACCGAGTGTCCAAACCTAATCTATCAAATTTATTTTTTGTAAAACTTATTATAGACATTCAATTTTTTAGATAATCAAAAGAAATTGATTGCAATCGAACATTTTTCTCATACACAAAGATTTATGTTGAATCAAAGCACATAACATAAAAAAGGATCCATACTGATAATTTATATTTGAAAATATAATTTTAAATTAATAACTCAAATTGCCCAAATTTTTCGACAAGGAACACAACACAAATGTATAAAATCCAACATCTCAAACTTAGTAAAAACTTGTATATCACTTGCGTGTTAATTTGTATGGTTTGTGAATATAAAATGAATATGATACTACATGTGTTATAGTAAAAATAATTATTTTATATAATTTTTTTGTACATGCGTCACACTCATTAGTTTTTTCTTTTGTTGCGATGCTCGATCGTTTTTTTTTTCTTTTCAAATAAGGCGCATAAAATATTTTGCATTTGAAATGTGAAAACCATCTACATTAGTAAGTAAAGCAAGTTTTATAAATAATAGCATAACTTGAGCTAGGAACATATACAAGAATTTTTTTGATGACATGGAACTAAAAGTTACCAATATAATAGGTGAAATTGATACCCAATACACGAAACCCAAGCACACTTATTACCCAGAACAAACCATTTCCAAAATAGCAATGAGATACAAAATATTTTCCACAATTTACCAAATATACCCCTCATAATTACATCAGCACACGCGCCTCACTTTATATTTACACCCCAAAAAAATTCTCTCTGTCTCTCTCTCTCCATTATCTCCCCACCCAAAATAAAATTTATCTCTTTATTATTCATTTCTCTTCAAATTTTGGATCTAGATCGGTGGCGGTTGAAGAAGGCTGACGAAAGTGGTGGATGGCGGCGGCTGGGGGGCGGTGTGGATGGCGGATATGTGGGGTGTGAGGCGGCGACGGTGGAGCGGTGTACATATATGTTTTGGGGGATGGAGGTGCAAATGGCGGCTACGGGAGGTGGCAGAGATGGCGACTGGGGGGGGGGGGTTGATCTGTGGGGTGCGAGGTGGTGACTGTGGGGCGGTGTGGATGGCGCCGGCTGTGGGGTGGTAGTGGTGATTGCCAGATCGACGGTGGAGAGTGAGTATTGTGCTGAATTTTACCTCGATTCATCATTGATTTATTTTTTGAAAGAAATGGTGGGTTGATTTTTAATTGTATTCGTGAAATGATGGTTTGATTTTTCAAGAGAAATGATGGCATGGAGTTGTAGTGGTATATTTTTTATTTTTTATTATTTTTCGAAAGAAAGGGTGAGTCTTGCACTACAAAAAAGATGGTGTTTAACGACGGTTTTAGCGACGGAAATAATCGCCACTACACATCGTAGCGACGGTTTCAGTGACGGTTTAATGACCGTCGGGAAAACGAGGGTCGCTAGACTTTAGCGACGGTTATTGTGAAACTGTCGCTAGGTAGCGACGGCACATAATCGTCTCTACTTAGCGATGGTTTCTAGGTCCGGACCCGGGTCAGAAAAACCGTCGCCAAACCGTCGCTAAAGACGTCGACAATCAACGACGTTATAGCGACGGTAGGCAAACGCTGCTATTAGCGACCAAAAATATTCGTCGCTATAACCGTCGAAAAATTGTGACGGAATAGCCGAACCACCCGAGCCACGGACCATCCTGAACCTAACCACCAAACAACTCATATATAAACACAAAACCTCCCAATTAAATGAGGCAATTATTAGCTCTCATGGGGGACCAAACATGGGACCTTGGGCGCTTGAGCGGGGATCAATTCCGCTCGGGCACTTCCTTTCTTGCTTTTACTTAATGAAATTAATTCTATATGTCCTAGAATTCATTTTTTTTACAAGTTATACTTTTCTATTTAACAAGTTATACTTTTCTATTTAAACAAGTTATACTTTTCTATTTAACAAGTTATACTTTTCTATTTAAACAAGTTATACTTTTCTATTTAATCAAGTAATACTTTTCTATTTAAACAAGTTATACTTTTCTATTAAACAAGTTATACTTTTCTATTTAACAAGTAATACTTTTCTATTTAATCAAGTAATACTTTTCTATTTAATCAAGTAATACTTTTCTATTAAACAAGTTATACTTTTCTATTTAACAAGTTATACTTTTCTATTTAAACAAGTAATACTTTTCTATTAAACATATTATACTTTTCTATTTAACAAGTTATACTTTTCTATTTAACAAGTTATACTTTTCTATTTAAACAAGTAATACTTTTCTATTAAACAAGTTATACTTTTCTATTTAACAAGTTATACTTTTCTATTTAAACAAGTTATGCTTTTCTATTTAACAAGTTATACTTTTCTATTTAATCAAGAAATACTTTTCTATTTAACAAGTTATACTTTTCTATTTAACAAGTAATACTTTTCTATTTAATCAAGTAATACTTTTCTATTAAACAAGTTATACTTTTCTGTTGGGAGATGAATTTAATAAAGAGTTTTGATTAGATCCCAAAACCCCTGAGTATGACATGTTCAGGATAATCTTGATAGTCTGAGTCAGGTTTCAGTATAAGATAGTTAAGAAAGATATCTGCACCATGTATGTACAATGTGATATTAATCGGGTTAGATCTTTGAAGAATCGGAGGATCTTCAAGACTCAAAGGATACTGAAGACTCGATGATCTTCAAGACTCGAAAGAAAGACTCGTAGAACTGGCAGAATGTTCGGAGGATCAGAGAATATCTATCTGAATATATGCAAAATTGAGGAAAATGCACATTTACAGAAGAATAGATATTGCCCAAAGCATTCAAGTGCAGACAAAAGGAACTAAAACTATGTGTTGTTTAAGGTTGTCTCATTCAGAGAGATTGACCTAAAAAAGAGCCGTTTTTTTGTCTACATTCACTGAAGACAAGAACCAATCAGAGGAAGACAACACTGTACTTTACTGGAGCTAAACTTTGTCAGTAGTACTATGTTCCAGACTGCAAAAATTGGTGATTGGCTACATGGCTGCATATTTCCTAAAACATGCAAGGGAGTGTTCAAACCCTAAAAATAGTCGTTCATCAATAACCAGAAGTGGAAACTCTTGAAGCTATCTCTTCCAACGGATAGTTTTTCAAAGAGTGACCTTTGAAGAAGTTTCCTATAAATACCAGTGATCTCCAACATTGAGAGGTTACAGGAAATTACAGCAACTCAAGAGCTCATTCGTATTCTTGCAAATTGAAGCACTCGAAAACCCTATAATTTCCCAAGTGTTTCACATTGGAGGGAGCTCATTACACTAAGCCTAGTTTTGATAAGATATATCTAAAGCTTAGTAGAGATATCCTAGCCTTTGCATTTGATCTTATTGTAAAGGGTATCTCACCTTAGTTGGAAACCAACCCAAACCCATACCCTTTGATATGGTAGTTTGTGTGTGTGATTTGTTGGTGAGTTAGAGTTGTAAAGAGTGATTAAGCTGCAGGTTAGTCAACCGGAAAACTCTAGAGGAGAAGTTAGTAAGCTACTTGTGGTAGTCTGAAAACTTGTGTGTGTTGAGTTAGTAAGCTGCAGTGAGTCAGCCAGAAAACTCAAGGTAGAAAAGTTAGTAAGCTGCAGTGAGTTAACATGAAAGCTTTAGAAGGTGTGTTAAGGAATTTCTCTGTAGATATGAGAGAGTGGATGTAGGAACTTGAGTCTCTGAACCACTATAATTGCTGTGTTGTTTACTTTCTTTACTTCATTATATATGTTGCATATTTTCTTTGAAAGCATATTTTGCTGATATTCAGTTGGAATCAACCCACTGAACTTGCATCAAATTGATCATAGCCTTAACCACTGTTTTATTAAAGGAAGAAGATTTTCAGCAAAGTTAAAACGAGTATAAACTTAGAGCCAACCATTCCGCACTCTTGAGTAGCTAGAACAGATAGTTATCAAAGTGAACTAACTCTACTGAGTGTTCAGTAAGATAATTATCTGATCTAAGCTTCTTAGGATCTCTGATAAAACCTGAGATCGGTTGGGCTAATCAAGCTTCCGACAAATTTCAGATCATTGTCTCGATAGACTTTGACTCGAGGCGCATTTGTGCTTCTCGGCAAAATTATCGATAACCTCGACCCATCGATCCTCGATGTAAAGAAAAGTTTTAAAAAATCACTATACACGTGTATTCCCTCCCCATACACGTGTAAGACTCGTTTGCATCGGGACCAACAAGTGGTATCAGAGTAGTGGTTCATTTTGACCACTTGCTTTGGTAGCCATAGTCTATTTGCTGAAAGACTTTGGTGGTCTACTGAATAGATCTTATTGATGATATCTTACAAGGCTCATTCATCATGCCTTCTAAGAAACTTCCTATGTTCTCTGTTTAGAGCTATGATCTATGGAGATTGAGAATGCATGACATCTGTATTCTAAGCATGAAAGAATGTGGAGAGTGGTTTCTGAAGGACCATTCAAATACACTGTTGTGAATCCCAGAATTACTGATACTGAGAGGAAGGATCCCAGAGATGAATTTCCAAAACCTGATGATCAACTTACTCCTGATGAGAGAAAGTTAGTCAATTTAGACTACATTGTTAAAGATACTCTATATAGCACTATTGATGATGGTATTATGGGGATGATTTCTCACTGTGAAACTGCCAAAGAAATATGGGACACACTTGCTATCATGTGTCAAGGCACAGATCATATTAAAGAGAACAAACTTTTTGTTCTATTGGAAAGTTTGACAGCTTTGAAATGGAAGATGGTGAATCCATTGACAAACTGGAAGTCGGATTCACTAGCATTATGAATGATCTGAATGCTCTTGGGAAAAGATGCCCGCAGAGAGAAGTGGCACTGAAAATTCTTAGAGGATTATCTAAGAAATGGGATATACATGCTGTGGTGATTGAAAACACCAAAAACATTGATTCTATGCCATATCAACAAGTTTTCTCTGAACTGAAAGCTTATGAATTTGTGATTGACAAGAAAACTAAGAAATCTGATAGCAAAGATGATTCCTCATCTAGCAAGAATGTGGCTTTCAAAGAAAAATCCTGTAAATCTAGAGAGTCTGAGAACTCACTTGCCAAAAATTAGGATGAGCAAGAGGATAAGCTAGTACTGATGGCAAGGAGGTTTGAAAGACTCAATAGTAGATATGAAAAATATAAGAAATATTACAGGAACCACAGGTACAAGAACAGGAATAACTCAGAGGCTGAGGACAGATCCACTGAGAAAAGGAAGGACCACAAAGCTGAAGGTTCCTCATCCAGAAAGAAGGACTCCAAGACCAAGGAGGAAAGTGATCAGGATGATGATACCAACAGATGCTATAACTGCCAAAAGAAGGTTCACTTCCAATATGATTGTCCTGAGCTGAGTGCCAAAGAAAGAAAGGAGAGACAAGCCAAGAGAGACAGAAAGATCTCCATCAAGAAGGCTATGATTGCTGAAGAAGAAGAACAATCTGAAGAAGGTTCCAGTTCTTCAGATGAGATATTCTCAGATAGTGACAGTGATGATGTCTGCCTTGTTGCTATGGAGGAGGTAAACTCTTCTATCTATGTTGTTGCTCCTACACAAGCACTTGAGTTTTCAAGTTCATTTGTAACCAGTAACTTTGACCTAATGGATTCTTTTGAGAATCTTACGAAGGACTATTATGTGTTACAAGAACTACTCATAAAAACTCAAGCGCAGAATAAGGAACTGACTGCTGAGAATCTGAAGTGGAAAGACTCTAAAAATGCTGAGATCACTTCTCAATTGATGGGAACTACTGATGAACTAGATGTTCTGAAAGTACAACTCTCAGAAAAAGAGAAAGTGACAGAGACCCTGAATGAAAAATTAGAGAAATCCACTGAGGAGATTCAGCTTATTAGAACTGAGTTCAATGACCTCTTTGAGAAGCATGAAACTATAAAGAAAAGTGAGGATAGTGCGCATAGATAGTTAGCTATATTGAATTATGCATCTAAAGTAATAGATGAAATTCAGAGTTATCAAAGACCTGCAACTATAAAGGCTGGATTGAGATATAATCCAGGGGGAACCTCACAAGGTCTTCTGAATGCTGCTTCTTCTAGTAGCACTAAGACTGTCTTTGTTAAACCAGTGGCATGTACTAATCTTCTTACTGAAGAACAAACCAGTGTTTTAGACAAGGGTAAAGGACCAATGGTTTCAGAAAAACTGAAGGTTTAGGGAAGAAAGCCCAAACCTCAGGAAAAGGCTAGAAAACCTGAACACTCAGTAGGAAATTTTCAGGCCAGTACTTCAAAGCCTCAGGCTAAGAATACCAACCTGAAGAAATCCGCACTGAACCATTAGAGGAATTTTCAGAAGAGAAACACTCAGCAGAGATATTCTCAACTGAAAAGACCAAGTCCTCATATTACTGAAAGACCACAATTTCAGTACAGGCAACCTAAACCACACTTGCCTAAGGGTAAAGGTTTCCTGAACCTAGGTCAGCAGAGACAGAGACCAGCTGAACCAAAGCCAAGGCATTTGAACAAGGGGCCTGAACCCAAGAAGAACTCTAAGGCTCATGTTCATGCTATGGCTGACACTCATACACAGGGTACTGCCAAGGCTGTTGGGATTATACTGAAAAGTATGTTTTTTACTTTGTTGGTGAATGTGTATGTAGATGTTTAGGGAAGACAAATCAGACACTCTAAAGTAATTAGAGTTATCAGGCATATTTGGGTTCCAAAAGGTACAGCTAACCTGGTAGGACCCTACACCAAATGGGTACCTAAGACCTGATCTATTTTTCAGGTGAAGGAAAAGGGCACTGAGCTGAATGAAGACAACATAGCCCTGATGAGTGGAAATGAATTGGTTCCTGCTGCATGGTATCTGGACAGTTGATGTTCAAGACATATGACAGGATACAAACAATTACTCACTGACTATGTTGAGCAAAAAGGCCCTCAGATTACATTTGGAGACAATTCCAAAGGACAAACCGAAGGATATGGAACTCTTGAAGTTGATTCTGTTCATATCCATGGTGTTTCATATGTGTCTGGTTTAAAGCATAACTTGCTTTCTATCAGCCAATTCTGTGACAAAGGATTCAGTGTTGAGTTCTCATAAATCTTATGTTATGTGAAAGACAATACTTCACAACAAATATTACTGACTGGTACTAGAAAAGGAAATGTGTATCTTGCTGATTGGAGATTATCTCCTAAAGATACATGTTTGGTTGCAAAAAGTTCTACTGATACCAGTTGGTTGTGGCATAAAAGGCTGAATCACTTAAACTTCAAAACCCTGAACAAACTTGCAAGATTAGCACTTGTGAGGGGGTTACCATATGAAGTGTTCAATAAAGATCATGTATGTGATGCTTGTCAGAAAGGAAAACAAATCAGAGCATCATTCAAAAGCAAAGTAGAAGTGTCTACTGACAGAATTCTACAACTGTTACATATGAATCTCTTTGGTCCAGTAACACCTGTAAGCACTAATGGTAGGAAATATACACTTGTTGTAGTTGATGACTACTCTAGATACACATGGGTCATATTCTTACTCAGTAAGAAAGAGACTCAGACAAAACTACCTGAACTACTGAAAAGACTCAGTACTGAAAAGAATCTAAGTGTGGTCAAAACCAGATCATATAAAGGCACTGAATTTATCAACCATATTATATCCGATTATTGTGCAGCAAATGGAATAGCTCATGAAACATCAGCTGCAAGGACCCCACAACAAAATGGTGTTGTTGAAAGAAAAAATAGGACTCTGAAAGAAGCTGCAAGAACAATGATTGTTGAAGTTGACATTCCTAACAGATTTTGGGCTGAAGCTATCAACACTGCATGCTACTCTCAGAACAGATCCATGCTGACTAAGAATCAAGGAAAAACACCTTATGAGTTGTGGAATGAAAGGAAGCCTCTTGTTTCTTTCTTTCGTGTGTTTGATTGCAAGTGTTTCATACACAATAATGGTAAAGATCAGTTGAAAACTTTTGATAGTAAAGCTGATGAAGGGATATTCTTAGGATATTATGAAGTCAGTAAAGCCTTCAGAGTTTAGAACTATAGGACTCTTATTGTGGAAGAAGCACCTCATGTTGTTTTTGATGAGTCTACTTGTGTTCAGAAGAAACAGGAACATGACTCAGGAGATATAATCAAGAGAATCACCAGACTAAGCCTGAAGAAGAAGGACAAAACATCATGTGAGCCTGAAAAGAAGAAGTCAATCACTTTCTATGAGTGGAGTGAATCAGACTCAGACAAAGAAGTTCAGGATGGAAATACTCAGGATGGTAAGACTCAGGATGAAAATTCTCCACTGAAGGAAAGCCAACACACTGAAGCTGACCAATCTGAACATACACTAGTTCAGACTCAGATATGTAATGCTGATGAAGATGTGGTCACAGCTGAGGCAAACTATGAATCTATCAACCAAGGGAGAACAAATGTCTCTGACAATGTTCTGAATGGAATTTCCCCTGAGGAAGATGATTCTTTTTCTCATTTTCTGTTGTTCCCTGAATTTAATGAACTGCCTGAACCTAACATTTCTGATGTTGAGGATACTACTAAAGGGGGAACATCCAGGAGAAGATGGTTGGATAGTCATCCTACAAGTCAGATTGTGGGTGATCTATCAGAAGGTGTTAAAACAAGAAGGTTCCATGGAGAAAGTGTTTTGTTCTGCTGCTTCCTATCTGAAAAAGAACCTACTGAGATTGAAGAAGCTCTTCAAGATTCTTTTTGAATTACTGCTATGCAAGAAGAGCTGAATCAGTTCACAAGAAATGAAGTTTGGGAGCTAGTGGACAGACCAAAGAGGCAAATGTGATTTGAACTAAGTGGGTGTTCAAGAATAAGAGAGATGAAAACAACAACATTGTGAGAAACAAGGCAAGGCTAGTTGCACAAGGTTATTCCCAAGAAGAAGGCTTGGACTATGATGAAACCTTTGCACCTGTTGCAAGACTAGAAGCCATCAGACTGTTTCTTGCATATGTTGCCCACATGAAATTCACAGTCTGTTAGATGGATGTGAAAAGTGTATTTCTGAATGGTGTGCTTAAAGAAGAGGTTTATGTGGAACAACCTCCTGGTTTCAGACAGAATGACCAAGTTTACAGGCTCAGGAAAGCCTTGTATGGTCTTAAACAAGCACCCAGAGCATGGTATGATACACTTTCTCAATTTCTTACTGACCATGGCTTTATCAAAGGAACTGTTGATAGAACTTTGTTCAGGATAGAAGATGGGAAAAATATCTTACTAGTTCTGATTTATGTGGATGACATCATATTTGGATCTCCAAATCATCAGTTGTGTGAGAAGTTTTCACTCTGATAAAAGGAAAGTTTGAGATGTCCATGATGGGGGAGATGAATTTCTTTCTTGGACTTCAGGTGAAACAAACTAAGGAATGAATTTTCATAAATCAGGCAAAATACACCAGAGATCTGATTGCTAAGTATGGTGTACAAAATTGCAATGCAGTTAGAATTCCTATGAATACTAACTACAAGATGGATCCTGATCCTGAAGGCAAATCAGTAAATCACACTGGTTATAGAGGGATCATTGGATCATTGCTATATCTCAAAGCAAGTAGGCCTGATATTACATTTGCTGTTGGAATATGTGCAAGATACCAAGTTAATCCTAAGGCTAGTCACATGGAGGCTGCCAAAAAGATTCTGAAATATCTTAAAGGCACTGTGAATAGGGGATTATGGTATCCAGCTAATGATAACCTGGAATTAACTGGTTATTCAGATGTTGATTATGGAGGATGTAGAATTGACAGGAAGTCTACTACAGGAACTTGTCAATTTCTCGGAAGTAAACTGATATCATGGTTTTCAAAGAAACAGACCTCAGTAGCAACCAGTACTACTGAAGCTGGATACATGGCTGCAGGAAGCTGTTGTGCACATATTCTTTGGCTCAGACAACAATTGAGGGATTATAAGATTATAGCCAATGAAGTACCTATATTTTGTGATAATAATAGTGCAATTGCTATTACTCAAAATCCAGTATTGCACACCAGATGTAAGCATGTTGATATCAGACATCACTTCATCAGAGATCATGTTGAGAAGAAGGATATCAGAATGGAGAAAATTCATACTAATAAACAAAGAGCTGATATCTTGACTAAACCTTTGGCTGAATCAAGATTTCAGGAACTATCAGTTGAATTAGGTATGTTGGATCCAGGTGAATAAGGCAAATCTGAAAAATTGAAGGTTTTCAGATGAATGAAGTTTTTCAGGTTCTACTGAAAAACTCAGGATAAAATGAAGGTCCTGAACACTGTGTCATGGGAAACTCAGTAATCCTGAAGTTCAGTACTCAGTTTTATACTGACATTTTATCAAGGTCAAAACTCAGTAAGACTGATGGTTAAAATTAGTCTGAAGAAGTTATTGACTCATGCACCACATTTATTGTCTAACTGAATCTCAGAAATCATTGGCAATAAATGATAAAACATCTAATAATTGGGCGGGACGTTTGAAATTCTCGAGGAAAGTCAATGGTCTGCAGGAACATTAATTAAATGCACTGTTCATTAATCACCAATAAGGATAAAAATTGGCGGCTAGTACTCTCTAGTTGTCCTTTCAACTACCCGATTTGGCCTAAATTGATCCTAACCGTTGATTCTTTCAAATCAGCACAATTATTCTTGGATCAAAACCGATTCCAAATATATACGCATTCAAACTTCCTTTATACTCTATGTCAAAAACTTTTGTCTTCTCAAAACACTCTGCTTCAAAATCTTCGATTGCCCGAAATTCTCACCTATCTCAAAAAACCCTTCACAAAAATTCTCCAAAAATGACTCTCACAATCTTTGACAAACTTGATATCTCCAACAAACCATGCTATGAGAATGTTGTTTCTCTAGATGGTACAGCAAATGCAACACATGAAGAGGAGGCGCTGCATATGATCCGATTGGCTAAACTCATATGCCTGGTCGCGAATCGCCCAGATGCAGAATATCCACGAGAGGTAATCGAATTTGTGGTAAATATGCAACTTGATGATGATAACTGCATAGATTCTAGGGTTACCGTCTCACATTTGGAACATGGTACGAAGTATGTGGATTTTGTTAGAGAGCTCTATATAATCCCTAAAATTTTAAATGTTGTTTATGAGTTGAATGATAGAGGGGAGAATCCTACTTTGTACATGATGGATAGGGAGCAAGAATATTTGGATGGGATTGTGGAAGCCCCTGTTAAACTTGAGGCCACATTGAATAAGAAGTATTTGAAACCCAAGTATCGGGTACTTCTTGACATTGTGAGTAGATGCATCATGAGCGGGACTGGAAGTCTTGAGAAGATTAGTAAGCCTAAGCTGAGGTTGATGGCTGCTATTGAAAACTCTCCTTCCAGAGCATTTAATTGGCTGCAATATCTAATAACAATAGTGAGTGATCAAGTTGATCATGTAAAAAGAGAGAAGGATGGTACTATTGTGATCAAGAAAAGGATATTACACGCCACCAAGATTGCTTTCATCTTGGAAACTTGCAGAGAAGAGGAAAATATCTTTGCGGATTCAAAAGCTTTTCCTACATCCAAAATAATGTTCAGATCCACAAAGAAAGGGATGAAAGGCAAAAGGGAAAAGCCTGCTGAGTCTCAGGAGGAGACTGCTGAAGAAGAAGCTGAGGAAGAGGCCCCAGTGGTTGAGTCATTAAGGGAAACAAGGAAAACAGTTCAGCAAGCCACTGAGTCAAGTATGGAGGAGGACAAGCAAGCTAGGGGGAAGACCCTACTGAAAGCCAAGAGGGAGGCTGGAGAGAAATTGAAAACAAAAGCCTTAGCCCCTCATAAAAGAAAAAGGCTTCAGACAATTGCTGAAAAAGAGGCCAGTAAAACTGAAGGAAGCCAAACTGAAACTCAGCAAGGTCTAAAATCACCACTCCAGGTGTTAGCACAGGTGGTGAAGAATATTGAAGAAAAGGAGGTTGCTGAGGAGGAGAATGTATTCTCTGAAGTAATGGAAACCTCCATTGCTAAAGACAAGATCTCTCAAGAAATCTTTACAGGTTCCCAACAACCTGCTAAAGATAGCCAAATACAGATCCCACCCTCACACCCCTCAGAGCCAAATGAATCCCAGGATATTCTGAATCTTGATGCTTTACTCACTGAACCATTCCTTGATCCATCTGACCTACAGATTATCCAACCCACTGAGAAAACTGTGCCTCCACCACTACAGAAAGGTGAAGCTGAGGAAGCTGAGTGGAGAAGCAAAGGTGAAAGATTTATCCTGGATAGATATCCTGAGCTCGCTGAATTCCCTGACCTTCAGGATCTATTCATCAGATTGAGGACAACAGTTTACATTCTGAATCAGACCTTGCCAGAGATGCTGAATATTGTTGCATTCAGAGGAGAAGAATGTTGGTCTGAGGAAACAACAATTCTTACTAAATTTTCAGGATTCAGGAAGACAAAACTCAGGATGAAGGTCTCGGATTTTGATGACCTGGTTAAAAAGAAGATTGCTGAAAGGAAACCGAGTGGCACAGAAGAGAGTAGTGAGAAAGCTGAACTTGAGAAGGACAGGGATGGAGATGGAAAGAAAGGTCCTGAACCTGAAAAGGACACTCATGCAGAGAAAGGTCCTGAACCTGAGAAGGACACTCAAGCTGAGAAGGTCATGCCAGCTGCTATTACTAAAATTCCTCAGACTGAAGATAGACCCCTTCAGGTACCTTTTGGCACTACTATTCATTATGCCAAAATTACTGAAGAACCTATCATTAAGTTTGTTGAATTTGGTATGCAGACTGAGGTTCAATCAAGCTATACATCTCATGCTCAGATGATTGATCTGACTCCTATCTTGGATGAACTGAAGAAGGTTGAGCTAATGACAGCCAAGCTTACACAGATGGAATTGATGATGACTGATCAAACCAAGAAGATAGATTCTGCTCTGCATGAACAAGCCCAACACATGGCTAAGCTGAGCACATCTACTGAAATTCAAGCAGTTCAGGGGGAAGTAACTGCAAAGATTTCTGATCTGGATACTCAGATGGGAGAAATGTCCAAGATAATGTCTGAAGAGCTTACTGCTAAATACAATGAGAGGACAACCTATCTGGGAAGAAGTTAGCTGAGAAAAATGAAGAGATGATCAAGTTAGCTGTTGAGGACATGAGCTCATTACTCATGGCCAAGATGACAAAATTGATGCATGGAGTTCTTGCCCAACAATTTGCTCCACTTTGTGACGAAGTTTCAGTTGGGAAGAATGTCCTGAGGCGTATGGATGATGAGTTGGATGTTTTGGCTGGAGAAATTAGAGCCATTAACAAGGAACAATTCCACATGGATGCTACTCTTTCCCAGATTCTTCCAATCTATGATGCCAAAAATGGGGAAAGGACTTATCATTCAACAAAGGGTAAGTTAGATGAACATTTGAAGAAAACCCTTGAGAAGAAAGCTCAGCAGGAACTCAAAGCTCAACATGTTCTGAAGACTCTGAAAGAAATCGAGGCAACTGAAAAATTGAAGTCAGTTGAGCCTAAAGATACTGAGTTCTTCCAGACTGACAGAGAGACAGCCCAGGAAGCAATGATACTAAGGAGATCAGAGAAGAGAAAGATCAAAAACAAGCTCGACAAATTCTTTACTTCATGCCGTTGTTGAGACAAATTGATCTAAAAAGAGTTGAGAAGAGGAAGTCAGTTGCATTTGTTGAAGCTGAAAGAAAGAAGAAGAAAGTCTCTACTAAACCAATTCAGAGGAAGCTGATCATTTATTTCTCTGAACCTGAAGAATTTGAAGCTCAGAAAGAGACAGAGACTGAATCAGAAAGACTGCTCCAGGAAGGTTTTGGAACCTATGATACAAGTGCTCAAGTCAAGGATTTTGATTAGCACAATAAGCTCATTACCTGCAATCTTTGAAAAAGAGAAAAAAGGAAAGCAACGTCTCAGATCGAGAGCAAGAGCTAACCAAAGAAAAAAAAGAAAAGCAGAAAGAAAGCAGAGCAGAAGAGGAAGCTTCAGGAACTTTATGGGAAAAAGATGGAGCAAATCCAAAGAACAAACCAGAATACAGAAATGGCCACACATTGATAAATGGATGCCACTCCAGATCAATGATGCTTAGGAAGAGGTTAAGAGAACATTCTGGTTCAATCATGATGTTCTGCAGGAATGGAGAGGAGGATGCCCTGACCTAAATGAAGCATTCCTAGAATATCTGCTGACTTTTTACCCTTAATATCTACAAAAGTGGATGAATCTAGCTGATGAGCATAATGTATCTCTGAAGGCACCAGGTCCGTACAAGTATCCAGCACCTATATTCAGCACTTGAGTCGTCAATGAAGCTGCTATTGCCAAAGAAGTTGCTGAGTATGCTGCTCAGTTGGGACTGACAGGGAGCCATCCATAAATCATCAAGAAGAGGGGTGAATTGAAGAAGAGATATTATAGGATGTTCAATCTTGAAGTCCCTGGTGATGAGGTGGAAGAAGATTGAAGATTTTTTACCTTATGTTTATGTCTCTTGTTTTTGAAAATTCATTGTAAGTTGTAATGACTATCTTCTGATCAATGAAAAGTTTATCTTTTATGCTCAAAGATAATATCTCATTATCTTCTTACATGTCTTTAAATATTTGATATGTCATTTTGGATTGTAATAGATAACTGAAACCTGAGTATAGGTTAGGTTTTCTTAAATGCAACAAGATGGTTTTGACATCATCAAAAAGGGAAAAATTGTTGGGAGATGAATTTAATAAAGAGTTTTGATTAGATCTCAAAACCCCTGAGTATGACATGTTAAGGATAATCTTGATAGTCTGAGTCAGGTTTCAGTATAAGATAGTTAAGAAAGATATCTGCACCATGTATAGACAGCAGATATTAATCAGGTTAGATACTGAAGAATCAGAGGATTTTGAAGACTCAAAGGATACTGAAGACTCAGAGGATACTGAAGACTCAGAGGATACTGAAGACTCAGAAGACACTGAAGACTCAGAAAAGACTCAGGCAGACCTGAATGTTCAGAGGGACTGTAGAATATCTATCTGAATATATGCAAAACTGAGGGAAATGCACATTTACAGAAGGATAGATATTGCCCAAAGCATTCAAGTGCAGACAAAAAGAACTAAAACTAAGTGTTGTTTAAGATTGTCTCATTCAGAGAGATTGACCTAAAAAAGAGCCGTTTTGTTTGTCTACATTCACTGAAGACAAGAACCAATCAGAGGAAAACAACACTGTACTGTACTGACACTGACAGTGACAGGGCACTGAACTTTGTCAGTAGTACTATGTTCCAGACTGCAAAAATTGGTGATTGGCTACATGGCTGCATATTTCCTAAAATATGCAAGGGAGTGTTCAAACCCTAAAAATAGCCGTTCATCAATAACCAGAAGTGGAGACTCTTGAAGCTATCTCTTCCAACGGATAGTTTTTCAAAGAGTGACCTTTGAAGAAGTTGCCTATAAATACCAGTGATCTCCAACATTGAGAGGTTACGGGAAATTACAGCAACTCAAGAGCTCATTCGTATTCTTGCAAATTGAAGCACTCGAAAACCCTAGAATTTCCCAAGTGTTTCACATTGGAGAGAGCTCATTACACTAAGCCTAGTTTTGATAAGATATATCCAAAGCTTAGTAGAGATATCCTAGCCTTTGCATTTGATCTTATTGTAAAGGGTATCTCACCTTAGTTGGAAACCAACCCAAACCCAAACCCTTTGATAAGGTAGTTTGTATGTGTGATTTGTTGGTGAGTTAGAGTTATAAAGAGTGAGTAAGCTGCAGGTTAGTCAGCCAGAAAACTCTAGAGGAGAAGTTAGTAAGCTACTTGTGGTAGTCTGAAAACTTGTGTGTGTTGAGTTAGTAAGCTGCAGTGAGTCAGCCAAAAAACTCAAAGTAGAAAAGTTAGTAAGCTGCAGTGAGTCAGCCTGAAAGCTTTAGGAGGTGTGTTAAGGAATTTCTCTGTAGATCAGAAAGAGTGGATGTAGGAACTTGAGTCTCTGAACCACTATAATTGTTGTGTTGTTTGCTTTCTGTACTGCATTATATTTGTTGCATATTTTCACTGAAAGCATATTTTACTGATATTCAGTTGGAATCAACCCACTGAACTTGCATCAAATTGATCACATCCTTAACCACTGTTTTATTAAAGGAAGAAGATTTTCAGCAAAGCTAAAACGAGTATAAACTCAGGGCCAACCATTTCGCACTCTTGAGTAGCTAGAACAAATAGTTATCAAATCCCAACTAACTCTCTACCGAAAGTGTTCAAGAAGATAATTATCCGATCCAAGCTTCTCGGGATCTCGATAAAAACTCGGGATCGATTGGGCTAATCTGCTTTTTGAAAGTCGCCAGATCATTGTCTCAGTATACTTTGACTCAGGGCGATTTGTGCTTCTCAGGGCAAAATTATCAAGATAACCTGACCCTTCTGATCACAGTGTAAAGAAAAGTTTTAAAAAATCACTATACACGTGTATTCCCCCCCCCATACACCTGTAAGACTCATTTGCACCGGGACAAACATTTTCTATTTAACAAGTTATACTTTTCTATTTAATCAAGTTATACTTTTCTATTTAACAAGTTATACTTTTCTATTTACCAATTTATACTTTTCTATTTAATCAAGTAATACTTTTCTATTTAAACAAGTTATACTTTTCTATTTAACAAGTTATACTTTTCTATTTAACAAGTTATACTTTTTTATTTAATCAAGTAATACTTTTCTATTTAAACAAGTTATACTTTTCTATTAAACAAGTTATACTTTTCTATTTAACAAGTAATACTTTTCTATTTAATCAAGTAATACTTTTCTATTTAATCAAGTAATACTTTTCTATTAAACAAGTTATACTTTTCTATTTAACAAGTTATACTTTTCTATTTAACAAGTAATACTTTTCTATTTAATCAAGTAATACTTTTCTATTTAATCAAGTAATACTTTTCTATTTAACAAGTTATACTTTTCTATTTAACAAGTTATACTTTTCTATTTAATCAAGTAATACTTTTCTATTAAACAAGTTATACTTTTTTTATTTAACAAATTATACTTTTCTATTTAACAAGTTATACTTTTCTATATAAACAAGTTATACTTTTCTATTTAACAAGTTATACTTTTCTGTTTAATCAAGTTATACTTTTCTATTTAATCAAGTAATATTTTTCTATTTAATCAAGTTATACTTTTCTATTTAATCAAGTAATACTTTTCTATTTAATCATGTTATACTTTTCTATTTAATCAAGTAATACTTTTCTATTAAACAAGTTATACTTTTCTATTTAACAAGTTATACTTTTCTATTTAAACAAGTTATACTTTTCTATTTAACAAGTTATACTTTTCTATTTAAACAAGTTATACTTTTCTATTTAACAAGTCATAATTTTCTATTTAATCAAGTTATACTTTTCTATTTAATCAAGTAACACTTTTCTATCTAAACAAGTTATAATTTTCTTTAAAAATAAACAATAGAAAAAAAATGAACGATATAAACATTAGGCAAACAAAATTCACAATAAAAATTAAAAAAAAGTGTCGATGAAAACAAAATACAAAAAAAAAAAAAAAAACAGAGTAAATTGTTCAGACTATCCCTCCAATCACCGATTCGGATAATAATTATCCTCATCCTCACCCAAATTAGTATGAAAAAATAAATTATCAGGGTCGAAGTCACCAATATTGATGGTCCCGAAAAACCAGATTTAAAGCTCGTAAAATCTCAATGGGAGGTGACTTAAATTTTTTTTTTTGAATGTGTGTTATGCAGATTTGCTAAAGTATGTATGACAGTTAATATGAAAGCAAATAAGAACACGCGGATCACATCCATATATGTTGTTATCTTCTTATAAATGATCCGATATCGACAACCGATCCGATCTTCGCATACCGATCTCGATATGCCTGGTGATCGATCGATCGATAATGATCTGTTTTAAAGATGATACTGACCGACCGTGATAAATTGATCTGATATCGCGATACCGATCCGATCTTTGCATAAATGATCCGATATCATAAGTTGATAATGTTTTGACATAATTTATCAAAACTAAAAATATCCCAACAATTTCCCCCTTTTTGATAATGATGCCAAAACTAACTAACAATAAAAATATACGAGAAAAGCAGTGTTAGTTAAACAAGAGAAATGATGAAGAATATTTGATGCATTAAAAAAAATGATGAGAAGATGATTGTCAACCTCCATGAATTTTATAAATAATATGCATTTTAAACTAAATGGGTTTTAACAAAAAGATCGATTCAAAGGCTCACATTAAAATCTAGTGAACTTTTGAACCCCCGCTTTGATACCACTTGATGGTCCCGAAAACCCGATTTAAAGCTCGTAAAATCTCAATGGGAGGTGACTTAATTTTTTTTTTTTTTTGAATGTGTTATATCAGATTTGCTAAAGTATGTATGACCGGTTAATATGAAAGCAAATAAGAACACGCGATTTTTATAGTGGTTCTGACAAACCAATCCCTACATCCACTCTTCCCTTCATGGGGCACCAACTTAACCAACAGATGTTTACCGAGTTCACACTCAAATCGACTTATCACCCTCACGGGATCGCTTATAGATTTTTATCGAGTTCACACTCAAACGGGACTTATCTCCTCACGGATTGCCTACCCTCCCTTTCGGGATTGCTAGATGTTTACCGAAATCACACTCACCTACAAACTTATCCTATCAAACCGATTTGGTAAGGTTTGTTTGGTTTCAACTAAGTTGAGATTTTCCTTACATTTGTTTAGCCTCAATGCTAAGGATGGGAAAATCTCTCTAAGCTTAGGATATAACATTTGTGCTTAGATCTGGGTAGAACACTTTTGAATATATGTGTGTATTTCTTGCTTCGTGTTCTATGAATGGAGTTGCTTGAATATTTGGCTTTAATTTCACTTTTGCGATCCTCCATTATCTTCTTTTTTTGAAGATAGTGCAATGTATTTATAGAGTGGATTTGAATATTACCGTTGGAGAGTAATATTCAAATCCATACTAATAATCTTCCAAATTTTCTTTGTCCTTTTTTTCGCTTGTTGTTTGCGGCTTTATGTCACATCCATATATGTTGTTATCTTCTTATTGATCACCGCTTTTGTGTGTCTAACGGATCCGATCATGGGATTCTCGTGTTCATCGCTTCGATTCGTCGCTCGATCCGTCCAATTGAAATCGATTCAGAGATTTCGGTGTCTTTGAAATCACTGCTCATCAAGTTCCAAAACACTGCTCATCATTTCGATTTCAGATCGTGATCCGATCAGATCGAAATCGATATCGATACCGATCTGATATCAAGATACCGATCCGTTTCAAAGATAAATTGACCTGATTCGCGACAAATGATCCGACATCGCGATACCGATTCGATATCAGATACCGATCTCGATATCAAGATACCGATCCGGTTTCAAAGATACCGACTGATCCGCATTATAAATTGATCCGATATCGCATATACCGATCCGATATTGCAAACCGATCCGATTCAAGACAAATGATCCGATCTCGCATACCGATCTGATATCGATTTCTTCAAATTGATCCGACATCGATTTTTCTTCTTAACTTGTTCTTCGTTCCCCCATCAACTTGTTATCCTCAGATATTAATTTAAATAACATGTTTGATAATGTTTTGACATAATTTATCAAAACTAAAAATATCCCAACAAATATCATCCAAGCCACCACCACCACCACCACCGCCACCGCCATTTTTGACCCTTCGCTTACCATCGCCACCACCATCGCCACCACCACCAAAGACGACCACTTCCACGACCACCGCCGCCGCCATCACGACCACCGCCCGATCACAAGGCCACCGCTGCCACCACCACCATCGCCATCGTCCCCGAAATTAATGGTGTGGAGGAAATAATCCGATGAGCAACCCATTAAAACGGCAGGCGGATGCAAGCATTGCCGCCACTTCTCATTTATTTTTCCTCTCGATCTCGTGCCATCACGCTGCCGTCGCCTAATCTGTTCAACCGAGTCTCACTGCCCGGATCGCGGCGGTACTTGGTCTTTGAAATAACAGACGTCTGAGGCGAGTAGGTCAAGGCTCTCCATGATTATAACGGAGAGATAACCTACGAACCCACAGGACCCATCGGGTCTAGTGACCCCGACCTCCTCCACATAGATCTGATTCAAATTAATCGGAGGAGGTGGTGGATTATCATCACCTGAGGAGACGACTTGGGCCTGGGTGGCTGTTTCGACCCTTTGTCGCACGGTTCTCTTTAAAAAAAATATTATATACATGAGATAAGCAACATGCATGAGCAGGTTAGTAATTACAAAATACAATATTATAATTAAATTACTTATGTGCACGTGGGTGCTGCGGTGGTAGGTGGAGGTCCTTGTCTCCTCTTCGTAGGGGTGGCCGAGTGCCAACGTCTCCAGAGCGTCCAGAGGGCGTCCGAGCCGTAGTTCCTGTTAACAAATACACGTATTAAAATTAATTATGAACTTATAGAATTAAATATTAATATATTTTAATAACTTACTTCCGCCATATGGTGCTCCAGAATCGACCGGGATCCGGCCTTATGCACAGCGACGCCCCCATCCCTCCGTGCTGGCTCATGCGATTTTCGCGATTCTTCCGGCACATCTCCTGATAAGCGGGATCGCTCCACACAGCCACAATCGACCCCCAGATGCCAGGATCCATGTCGTCCGTCATATCCAGCCCTTCATCCTTCCACTCGGCGTGCCACCTATACAGCAAGTCCTTGTACCAGACTTGGGCAAGCTTTTTGAACGGACCATAAAAATCGGTCGGGGTCCTATCCCCTTTCCACTTCGTCTGTTTCTAAATTTCATTAACACAAACTTTATTGTATTAAATTAAAATAAATAATTATGAATACTTTTAGTAATTAATTATTGTACGTACCCTAAACTCATCGAAGTAGAGCTGGCGGTGGGATTCAGGCACGCCTTTCTAGTTGTGGGCCCCCATGGCAATTCCAACTCGCAAGATGGAGCTGGTGGCTATAGCGGCATCCTCGTGACCGGGTATGATGCTGAAACAATAATATAAAAAATTAATAAGTATAATTAAATAATTAACTGTATAACTAAACAAATTAATAAATAAAAGTAAATTATAACTCACTTTCCCGCTCTCAAGTCGATCGCTAAATGAGCATTGGGTGCCGAGCCACGATGAACAGAGGTCGAACCTGAGCTCGACCCTCCTGGAGATGCCCCCTGCCGCTGGCGGGTTCATGAAATGGACACAAGGGCGGTGGGGTGCAGTTCACCTTTCGGAGAAGGATCCTCTTGTTGGGGAATTAATTGCCCGGATCTATTCGGGATGAATATTTAAATACAAATTTAATTCTAAAAATTATTACTAGCATGAATTAATCCTATATTAATTCAAATAATAATTCAACAACAAATCATGCATATAAACAGTTCACATAAATCCTACGCATGCGAAATTGCTACGGGTTTACGTGAACTTACTCTTGGAATGGCAATGGTCTCGATCGATAGGAACACACCAAAAAGCCTTCCCAAGTATTCCCTAGCCCTTGCTCGTCAATCCGGTGGAAGGAAACTCACGAACAATTAACAAAAGGGAAAATAAAAATTTATTGCACCACCTTTGTGGATTTACTAATTTTTCCAGCACATGGAATTGTACTTGGGACTGAAACATTCATCCCCTATTTATAGATAGGTGGTGGCCGATTTTTTTATCATGGAATAGGGAGGAAAAATCTTTTCATGATCTCCAAGAAATCTTGAATATATCTCATATATTCTTTTCTCCATAATTAAAATATTCCATAAAAATCCCACCTTCTCTTGTTATGGTTATTTTCGAAAAAAACAAGGATAAAGATTCCAAGATTTGAATCTTCTTGAATTTATGAGATATACCTGTATTGCAAGAATACATATCTTCCATAATATCTTTTCAAGAAAAACAAGAAAATCTTTCTTTCCCTTATTCTTTCAAGATTTTCGAAAATATCATATAAATAACCAAGTGGGAGATTTCTTGAATTTAATGAGATAATCTTGTATTTCAAGAATACATATCTTCATTCCATAACAAAATTCAAAGAAAATCTTTCTCCCCTTTTATTCATATTTTTCAAAAAAAAAATGAGGAAAAATAGCAACAAAAAATTATTTTATTTTTAAACACCTTTTCAGTTATTGGACTATATGTTTGGGATACTTGAGGGGCCTTTAGGAGAATTAAGATTGGACCTTCCAATGGATCTTGAATTATCAATATTTAGCCACAATATTATTCAAGCCCATAAATATTAATTAATCACACTACATAATTAATATTGCACTATCCATCTTAACCCATATTACAGTTAATATGGCTCCCAGTTATTATTTCCCGTGTTTAAGATTATATAGCCCATTAATTAATTCAAGCCACTGAAATAGTTTTCCATTAATTAATATCTTTTGTCCTTGGTTAAGGAACGGTTCAACATTATTATCCATACCGGAAACTAGTTTCACTTGCAAGATTTGGTATGATAAAACTTATGAACCTCCCAAGGGGGCAAATCGAACAAGCGTACTTGCACACGATTCTTCGTATTAAATCTTAGCAATCGCATGTGACCAATAATATTGCCCAAGATATAAAGTATTGAATCTCGTTGATTCTCTACCCGTAATAAGTCAAAGCAATAATTACTAACCACACGCGATCCTATTTAAGGGACGAGGATTAAGAAATAACGAACCACTGAGGTCTAATTCTTCCTAGTTCAGTGCTGAAGAATTTGTCCTCCTGTAGGTCCTATTCAGTGCATTAGTCATTCACTAGTGTAATCTCTTGGTCATGACAAGCCAATCTGAGCCTTACACTTCAACCTTTCACGATGGATTGTTCATTTCCATCTAGGTCGTGAATGGTGTACTATTGGTTACAAGAAACTGTTAATTTAATTTTCTGTGATCTAGTATCACTAAATTAACCACAATGTAACACGTACTAATTATTGAACAGTTATGCAATAAATATATGTAACATTCGATGATATTTAAAGCATCAGTGATAAATAATTTATTTCAGTAAATAAGACCGAAATTCAGTTTGATTATACAAAGTAAAAGCATACTTTCCAGTATAATCCCAACAATCTCCCACTTATACTCAAAGTCTGATTTTAAGTATACTACAACATGTCTCGTGTAGTTCCTAATTCGTGACATTAGATGTCACCTACACGAACCTAATAATATCTCCCACTTATACTCAAAGTAGATTGGCAACGGTCTTGACACCCATTCCTTCCACATGTCTCTCGAATGTATTCTGAGGCAGAGCCTTTGTGAATGGATCTGCTGGGGTTGTCTTCTCGACGCGATCTTTGCCAATTCTATATCTCCTCTCTTAACGATTTCAGTATAAGATGGTATTTCCTTTCAATGTGTTTGTCGGCCTTGTGGGCTCTTGGTTCCCTTGAATTTGCAAATCGCTCCAAGATTATCACAATAAATGTGATTGTCTTGACAAATTGAACTACATCCAAGTCCACTAGGAAGTTCATGAGCCAAACCACTTTTTTCCGCCTCGCCTGTTAGCCTACATATTATTCGGCTTCCATGGTAGAATCGACGATGCATTTCTAACGCTTCCCATGTTATGGCTCCTCCCCATGCAAAACACACTACCGAGGTAGATTTTCCGAATCTAAGTCGATTGGAAATCCGAGTCCGTGTGGTAGATGGGGATTAGACTATCGACTGATAAACCAACATTCTATCTCGAGTTCTTTTCAGATATCTTTAATGTTTTTAATCGCCCCAATGTTCTTTCCCGGTTACTTTGATATCTTGCCACCATGCCAATCCAAAGCGGATATCCTGGTCTCGCATAGCATTGCATACATAAGGCTTCCGACAAAATTTAAGCATAAGGAATGCCTCTCATGTCATCTATCTCTCTTTGTGTCTTAGGGCACATTTCCTTGATAGATGGATTCCATGCCCAAAGGTACGGCCTTTCTTGAATCCTGCATGTTTGAATCGCTTCAAGACGGTGTCTATATATATGAAGCTTCGCGATAAGCCTATCATCATTTTCTTGCGATCTCGAAAGTGATCTTGATCCCAAGGACGCCTGCTTCCCCTAAGTCCTTCATATCAAACCTGCTTTTGAAAGCCATGCCCTTACGTCGACAATACCTTTACATCGCCTCCGATGAGCGTAATATCGCCTCACGATAGTACTAAGAATACCAATGCAGCCCGACACGCTTTTGTACACACAACTTTCTTATTCATTTTGATCAAACCCATAAGACTTTATTACATGATCAAAACATTGGTTCCAAGCTCGATGCTTGTTTGAGTCCGTAAATGGACTTCTTGAGCTTAAAACTAGGTGTTCTTGGCCTTTTCAATGAAGCCTTGGGGTTGTTGCATATAGATCTCTTCATCAAGACTTCCATTAAGGAAAGTCATCTTGACATCCATTTACCAGATTTCAAAGTCGAGATGTGCGGCAATCGACAAGAGAATTCGGATGGACTTGAGCATTGCTTTCTGGTGAAAAAGGTTTCCTCATAGTCGATCCCTTCTTTCTCGAAAGTATAACCTTTTCGCCACAAGCCTTGCCTTGAAGGTTTCCACCTTCCCGTCCGGTCCTCTTTTTCTCTTGTATACCCACTTGCAACCAATGGGTTTGACCCCATTAAGTGGTTCGACTAGCTCCCACACTCTGTTATGATCCATAGAACCCATTTCGGCTTTCATTCTTTGTTTGCCAAGAAAACCGCATCCTTGTCTTGATTGCCTTTCGTCATATGTCCATGGGTCCGATTCGGCTTTTGATCGGGAATCAAGTCCGAGGGCTCTCCTATCCCCATGAATCTCTCGGGCTGTCTCACAACCCTCCCACTAAGAAGAGGTTCAGGTTGTCTAAGTGTGTCATTTGGTATGTCATCTTGTACAGTTGGCAATGAGGTTAGCCCCCTTAGCTCATTTAAGGTAATCTCACTTCTGGGTCTTCTTTCGTTCATATAGTCTTCTTCCAAAAATCTAAAGTGGGTGCTTATTACCACCTTTTGATCTTCGGGACCATAGAATATACACCCTTTTGTTCCCTTGGGGTATCCTATAAACAACCTTAATTCTCGATCGAGATCCAATTTTTGGCTTCCTTTGTCCAACACGTGGCCCGACACCCCCAAATTCTCATGTGTCTTTTAAACCGGCTTCATGCCTCGTCCACGATTCTTTGGGAGTTTTGGGAACCAATTTGGATGGCACCAAGTTCAGAATGTAAGCCGCTATTTCCAAGGCATGACCCCAAAACGACTTGGATAGATCCGCATAACTCATCATTGATCTAACCATTTCTAAAAGAGTTATGTTTCTTCGCTCTGCAACCCCGTTTTGAGGGTTCCGATGCAATTAGTGGATACAATCCCTTCATCCGGCGGTAGTTCAAAAACTCATCATCGAGGTACTTTCCCCACGATCGGATCGTAGAGACTTGATACGTTTTTCCCTATGATTCTCTGCTTGAGACTTAAATTCTTTGAATTTCTCAAAGGTCACAGATTTATGCTTCATAAGGAAAATATAACCGTACATTGAGTAGTCATCAATAAAAGTGACGAAATACTCATAACCTCCTCTTGCTTTGGTTGACATTGGACCACATACGTCTATGTGAACGATTTCTAACACTTCTTTGGCTCTATTCCCCTTGGCTCCGAATGCCCTCTTGATCATTTTACCCTCCAAACATGATTCACAAGTTGGAATTGGTTCAACTTGGAGAGATTCCAGTGAACCGTCTTCTACCAACCTTTGGATCCTCTTTGGATTAATATGACCCAATCTTAGATGCCATAGAAGTGTCTCATTCACGTCTGATGAACGTTTTCTTTTATCGAAAATAGTTGATGTGTTATAGGATGCATTACGTGAGTGGTGTGCACAGATAATTGTATAGAGATTATTCGACAACGTTACATGACAGATAAATTTATCATAAAGAGAAATGGTAACTGTTGGTCCCGGTGCAAACGAGTCTTTCACGTGTATGGGGGGATACACGTGTTCAGTGTTTTTAAAACATTTTCTTACTGAGGTCAGCTTGGGTCAGATAATCCTGAAGATTAGGTTACGAGAAGCACGATCGCTCGAGTCAAAGTTCATCGAGAGATGATGATCCCGAAAGTTGCTTTCGGATACCTCGAGATAATCCCAACCGAGTCCTCGAAGTGTCAGAGATCCTGAAGTTGCTTGGATCGGATAACTAACTTAATTGAATCCTCATAAGAGAGTTCAGTTTGATAACTATCTGTTCTAGCTACTCTTTCGATCGTATGGAATGGTTGGCCACTTTAGATTATACTCGTTTTAAGCTTTCTTTGAAAAACCTTCCCTTTATGAAATAGTGATTAGGCTGTGATTCACTTATGCAACTTCAGTGGATTGATTCCAACTGAATATCAGTGAAAAGTATGCTTTCAAAACAAGTCAATGCAACAGTTGGTTGTGCTTTTGAGTGAGTTTAGCTTGATGCCCTGCGTCGGGTTTGCGATTAGTTGGGTGAGTTTAGCCATCAATCATATCGCGAGCCTCCTTCCGGCTTTGAGTTGGTTGTGCTTTCGAGTGAAGCAATGAACCCGTACCACGGCTTGTTGGTTTCGGCTAATCTCTCGAATAAGGTTGGAGCCATTTTAGAGATTGATTTGAGAAGTGAAGCTTTAGGGTTTAGGAATTTCTGGGCAAGGGGATTTTTATTTGCAGAGGATTTGGAACGAAGGGTTTAATAAAATTTTGGCTTGAAAGGCTTCTTGGGGTATGTATAGTTTCGAGATCGTGGGGAATCGTGTTGGTTAGGTGAAAAACAACGGTTGAGATTAATCTCCGATTAATCGGGTATACGAACCAATGATCTCCAAAAAGTAAGCCGCCAAAACATCCTCATTGGTCATTAATGTAGCAGAGCATTAAATGACTGTTGACCTTCTTCGGAATTTAAAACGATCCCGCCCAAAAACATTCCTCAGGTGTTTTGTATTTATTGCGAATGATTTCTGAGCTTCACTTAAGCAATAAATGAGTTGCATGAGTCATTACTTCTTCAGACTAATTTTCCTCTATCAGTCTTACTGAGTACTGACCTTGATAAAATGTTAGTATAATCGAAAACTCAAAATGGTTCTGTTTTTTTTTGCTTGATCTTGACCTTGATGAACTGAGTTTCCAGACTCGATTCAAGATTTCCATTTTATCCTAAGCTTCTCGAGAGAATCGAGAAAACTTCATGCTTACGAAAATCTTCAATTTTTCGATTTTACTCTATACACCGGTTCTAACATCCCTAATTCAACCGAAAGTTCCTCAAATCTTGATTCCGCCAAAGGTTTAGTCAAGATATCGGTTCTCTGCTTATCGAGATGAATTTTCTCCTTCCTTATGTCCTTCTTCTCGACATGATCTCCGATGAAGTGATGTCCGATATCCACATGCTTGCATCCGGTGTGCAATACGGGATTTTGTGAAATAGCAATGGCACTATTATTGTCACAAAATATTGGTACTTCATTGGCTACAACTTTATAATCCCTTAATTGTTGTCTCGAGCTAAAGAATCGAAAGACGAGCTTCCTGCAGCCCATATATTCAAACCTTCAAGAGTACTTGTTGCTATCGAGGTCCTTCTTTCTTCGAAACCAAGATATCGCCTTACTTCCAAGAAATTGACAAGTTCTCGAGGTGGACTTCTGTCAATTCTTCGCAACCTCCATAATCAAAGATCTCGAGTAACCACTTAACTCAAGGTTATCATCACCGATACCATAATCCTCTATTCATTTGTGCCTTTAAGATACTTCAAGATCTTTTTTGGCGACCTCCATGTGACTAGCCTTAGGATTAGCTTTCTGGTATCTTGCACATATCCCAATAACAAATGTTATATCCGCCCTACTTGTTTGAGATAGAGCAATGATCCAATGATTCCTCTATAATCGATCGCTTCTCGATTTGCCTTGAATCGATCCATCTTGTAGTTAGTATTCATGGGAATCCTAATCGTGTTGCAATTTCATACACCATATTTAGCAATCGATCTCTCGGTGTACATTTGCACGGTTGATGAATATTTCTTCATTTGATTGTTTCACTTGAAGACCTAGAAAGAAATTCATCTCTCCCATCATTGACATCTCAAATTTGCCTTTCATCAGTGTTGAAAACTTTTCACACAGCTGATGGTTTGGAGATCCAAAATGATGTCATCAACATATATCTGAACTAGTAAGATATCTCCCCCATCCTCTATCCTGAACAGAGTTCTATCAACAAATCCTTTGACAAAACCATGGTCGAAGAAACTGAGAAAGAGTATCATACCATGCTCTGGGTGCTTGCTTAAAACCATACAAAGCTTTTCTGAGCCTCTAAACTTGGTCATTCTGTTTGAAACCGGGAGGTTGTTCCACATAAACCTCTTCTTTAAGCACACCGTTCAGAAATGCACTTTTCACATCCATTTGATAGATCAGAACTTCATGTGGGCAGCATATGCAAGAAACAATCGATGGCTTCTAGTCTTGTAACAAAAGTCTTGGTTTCATCATAATCCAAGCCTTCTTCTTGGGAATAACCTTGTGCAACTAGTCTTGCCTTGTTTCTTACAATGTTGTTGTTTTCATCTCTTTTATTCTTGAAAACCCACTTGGTTCCAATGACATTGTGCCTTTTCTCGGCTCTATCTACCAAATCTCCCATACATCATTTCTTGAGAATTGATTCATTTCATCTTGCATAAAGATAATCCAATGAGAATCTTGTAGAACTTCACCAATCTCAAGAGGTTTCTTTCTCCGATAGGAAGCGGCCCGAATAGTGCACTCTCACCATGGAACCTTCTTGTTTTAACACCTTTCAGCCGATCACCCACAATCGACTTGTAGGATGACTATCTAACCATTTCCTTCTTGATGTTCTGTTTCAATAGTATCCTCAACATTTGAAATGTTAGGTTCGATTTAAATCGATAAACTTCGAGGAACAACAGAATCGTGAGAAAGGGAATCATCTTCCTCGGGAAATTCTATTCCGAGAATATTGTCGAGACATTTGTTCCCCTTTGGTTGATAGATTCAGATTTGCCTCGGTGTGACCACATCTTCATTGGCATCACATACCGAAGTCCAATCGTGTCTGCTCAGATTGGTCACCTTTGGAGTGTTGGTTTTTCTGAGTCTCACCATCCCGATTTCCATCCCGAATTTCTTTATCTCGAGTCTCGAGTCCTCAATCATAGATAGTGACTAACTTTCTTCTTTTCGTGTTCAGCTGGATGATTTATCTTTCTGCTTTCGGGGCTTAATCTGGTGATCCTCTTGGTCAGTTCATCTGCAATCATGTTCTGTTTCTTCTGAACACAAGAAGATTCATCAAAAACAACATGAGGTGTTTCCTCCACAATAAGAGTCCTACAGTTGTAAACTCGAAAGCTTTTTCTGACTTCAGAATATCCTAAGAATATTCCTTCATCGCCTTTTACTATCAAATGTTTTCAACCGATCTTTACCATTATTGTGTATGAAACACTTGCAACCAAACACACGAAAGAAAGAAACAAGAGGCTTCCTTTCATTCCAAAGCTCATAGGGTGTTTTGCCTTGACTCTTGGTCAAGATGGATCTATTCTCGAGAGTAGCAGACGCAAAGTGTTGATGAACTGACCCAAAATCTTTTAGGAATATCAGCTTCAGCTATCATTGTCCTTGCAGCTTCTTTCAGAGTTATGTTCCTTCTTTCAGTAACACCATTTTGTTGATGGGTCCTTGCAGTTTATGTTTCATGTAAAATTCCATTCTCTGCACAATAATCAGATATGATATGATTTATAAACTCAGTTCCTTTGTCAGATCTGATTTTGACCACACTCGATTTTTCTCATTCTCGAGCCTTTTCAAGAATTTCGCAGCCTTTATCTGAGTCTCTTTCTTACTAAGTAAGAATATGACCCAAGTATATCTTGAGTAGTCATCAACTACTACCAATGTGTATTTCCTGCCATTAGTGCTCACATGTGTTATAGGACCAAAGAGATCCATATGCAATAACTGAAGTATTCTTTCAGTATAAACTTCAACTTTGCTTTTAAATGATGCTTTAACTTGTTTTCCTTTCTGGCACGCATCACAAATGTGTTCCTCACTGAACACTTCATTAGGCAACCCTCTCACAAGAGCTAATCTTGCAAGCTTGTTCAGGGTTTTGAAGTTTAGGTGATTCATTCTTTTATGCCATAACCAACTGGTGTATGTGGAACTTTTAGCAACTAAACATGTATCTTTAGGAGTTGAACTCCAATCAGCAAGATACACATTCCCTTTTCTTGTACCAGTCAGTAAAACTTTTTGTGATGTATCATCTTTCACAAAACATAAGTTCTTGGAGAACTCAACATTGAAACCCTTATCACGTAATTGGCTAATTGACAAAGAAGTTATGCTTTAATCCGGATACATATGAAACACCATGGATATGAACTGAGTCAATTTCCAAAGTTCCATATCCTTCAGTTTGTCCCTTGAAGTTATCTCCAAAAGTGATCTGTGGGCCTCTTTGTTCAACATAGTCACTGAGCATCTTCTTGAATCATGTCATATGTCTTGAGCATCCACCGTCAAGATACCATACATCGAGCTTTTTTTTCGTCTCTGCTCATCGATTACCATGTGGTCTTTCATCGCCTTAGTGCCCTTGTTTTCCTCCCCGAAAAATGTAGATCAATTCTTAGGTACCCAATTTGTGTAGGTCCCACGAGGTTAGTTGTACCTTTCGAATCCAAATCGCCGACAACTCTAATCACTTTAGAGTGGCTAATTTGTCTTCCATAAACATCAACATACACATCCACTACTCACGGGTGCCTTAGCGGTTTTAGATATGTGTGCTAGCTTTAACATGAACATGGGCTTTTGAATTTTTCTTTGGTTCAGGCCTTCTGTTGAGATGCTTAGGCTTTTGTGCAGCTGGTCTAAATCTTTGTTGACTTGGGTTCAGATAACCTTTACCCTTAGGCAAGTGAGGTTCGGGTTATGCATCTTTGAAATCTGGTCTTTTCGATTATCTTGAGGACTTGGTCTCATCGATTGAGAATGTCTCTCACGAGTGTTTCTCATCCGAGGATTCCTTTGATGGTTCAATGTGGAGTCTTTCAGGTTTGCATTCTTAGCCCCGAGGCTTTTGAAGTACTTGCACGAAACTTTCCAACTGACTGCTCAGGTTTTCTAGCCTTCACCTGAGGTTTGGGCTTTCTAACCTGATCATTCAGTTTTACTGAGACCATGGGTTCTTTTCCCTTGTCTACAACCTTGGGCATTACTCCAGCTTGAAGTGTAGGTGCCAATTGGTTTTACAAAGATAGACTTCTTGCTACTAGATGCAAACATTCGATGACCTTGTGAGGTTTCCAGAATGTATCCCAATCCGCATTTTATAAAGGCGGATCTCTCGATAAATCAATTTCATCTATTACATTAGATGCTTTATTCAATAGAGTTAACTTCTTCGCACTATCCTCACAGCTCAGTAGAGTTTTATGCTTCTCGAGAGGTCATTGAACTCGATTACGATTAATTTGAATCTCTTCAATGATTTCTCTAGCTTTTTCGCTTAGGGACATTATCGACTTCTTTCTTTCTCTCGAGAGTTGTACTTTCGAACATCCAGTTCATCAAGAGCTCCCATTAATTGAGAAGTGATTTCAATATTGCTAGAGTCTTTCCATTTTAGATTTTTAGCTTTCGATTTCCTTATTACGCTCTTGAGTTTTATTTAGCGATCCTTGCAAAACAAAGATAGTCCTTCATCGATTCTCAAAAGAATCCATCAGTCAAAATGATTATTTTCAAAGGAACTTGAAAACTCTTGTGCTAGTGTAGGAGCAACAACAGAGAAAGAAGAGTTTACCTCCTCAATGGCCATCGACATGATGTCATCACTTTCACTTGTGTCGAGAATATCTCATCTCAAGAGCTAGATCCTCCTCGAGTGTTCTTCTTCCTCGCAACCATGGCCTTTTTTGCTAGAGAACTTTCCGATCTCTTTTTAGCTTGCCTTTCTCTTCTCTCCTTAGCACTCAAATGGACAATCATCTTTGAAGTGACCTTTCTTCCGCAATTATAAAGATCTGTTGGTATCATCATCCCGATCATTTTCTTCTTTGGACTTGAGTCCTTCTTTTCCGGATGAAGATCCTTCGGTTTTCAGTCCTTCTTCTTCTCGGTTGATATGTCCTCGGGTTTCTTCTAAGTACTGTGGTTCCCTGTAAATAGCTTTTGTATTTTCCAAATCTACTATTAAGTCCGGTCAAACCTCCTTGCCATCAATGCTTTAGCTTTTCCTCAAGCTCATCCCCGATTTTTTGCATGGGGTTCTCGAACTCTCTAGTTTTATGTGTTTTATCTTTGGCTTTTAAAGCCACATTCTTACTCGATGAAGAATCATCTTTCTTTGTCGACCTTTTTTGGATTTCTTATCAATTACAAATTCATAGGCCTTCAAATTTCGAGAAGACTTGTTGGTAAGGCATTGAAATAATGTTCTTGGTGTTTTCAATCACCAATTTGCATGAATATCCCATTTCTTAGCACTCCTAAGAATTTTCAATGCAACTTCTCTCTGGGATATTTCTTTCCAAGTGCATTTAGATCATTCATGATGCTAGTGAATCTGACTTCCAATTTGTCTATTGATTCACCATCATCCATTTCAAAACTATCAAACTTTCCAATTGCCACTGAAAGTTTGTTTTCTTTTATATGATATGTGCCTTGGCACATAAATAACTAAGTGTATCCCAAATCTCTTTAGCGATATTACGTTGAGAGATCATTCCCATCACACCATCATCAATTGTACTGTATAGTGTGTCTTTTGCAATGTAGTCTAGATTGACTAACTTTCTCTCCTCATGAGTCAGTTGGTCATCAGACTTAGGAAATTCTACTATAGGATCAATTCTCTCATCTTCGCTCCTCCGATTCACCACATGAACCTGGAATGGTCCTTGAGAGACCACTCTCCACATACGCTCATGTTTGAATACGATGAGCTGCGTTCTCGGCCTCCATAGGTCATAGTTCTCCACTGAGAACATGGGAAATTTTTTTGAAGACATTTTTCCGATCTTTTGAAAAGTAAAAAATTTCAGCAATTAAGATCAGTTCAGATAGACCACAAATATTTTTGAAAATAAGACTTTGGTCAACATAACAGGTGGTCAAGTTGAACCACCGCTTCCGATACCACTTGTTGGTCCCGGTGCAAACGAGTCTTACACGTGTATGGGGGATACACGTGTTCATTTTTTAAAACTTTTTTTCTTACCGAGGTCGACTTTGGGTCGATAATCCTCAAGATTAGGTTCGAGAAGCACAGATCGTTCTCGAGTCAAAGTCTCATCGAGACAAAGTGATCCCGAGCTACTTTTCGGATACCTCGGATAATCCCAAATGAGTCCTCGAGTGTCGAGAGATCCCGAGTTGCTTGGATCGAGATAACTAACTTCATCAATCCTCGGAAGAGAGTTCGGTTTGATAACTATCTCGTTCTAGCTACTTACCGTGTGGAAATGGTTGGCCCTTTAGATTATACTTTCTTTTAAGCTTTTCTTTAAAAACCTTCCCTTTATGAAATAGTGATTAGGCTGTGATTCACTTATGCAACTTCAGTGGATTGATTCCAACTGAATATCAGTGAAAAGTATGCTTTCAAAAACAAGTCAATGCAACAGTTAAGTACAGATAAGGAAAGCAATAAAGAACACAACAATTATAGTGGTTCAGAGACTCAAGCTCCTACGTCCACTCTCCCTGACTCTTCAGAGAAATTCACTATCAACTTATGAGCTTTCTGACTACCTCGTAGTTTACTTACTCAACTTCCTACGAAGTTTTTTGACTACTCCACGTAGTTTACTTACTCAACCCGACCTTGAGTTTTCTGACTACCTCCGTAGTTTACTTACTCAATCACACACAAGCTTTCAGACTACCCCTGTAGCTTACTAACTTCTCCACTAGAGTTTTCTGACTACTCCGCGTAGTTTACTAACTCTTTACAACTCTTTCTCACCAACAAACACACTCCAGCTACCTTCTCAAGGGTTTTGGGGGTTTCTCGGTTGGTTTCCAACTAGGATGAGATATCCTTTACAATGAAGCACAATGCAAAGGGTTAGGATATCTCGACTAAGCTTTGGATAAATCTTATCAAGCTAGGCTTAGTAAAGTGAGCTCTCTTCAATATAGAAGCACTTGGGAAATTCTAAGTTTTTCGAGTGCTTTAACTTTTACAAGAATAAGTTTGAGCTCTTGAGTTGCGTATAAATTTCCCCCTAACCTTACAATGTAGAGGGTCACCAGTATTTATAGGCATACACCAAGGTCACTCTTAAAAACTATCCGTTGGAGAGATAGCCGTGAGTTCCCTCTTGTGGTGTGTGAAACGGCTATATTTTAGGGTTTGAAACTCCCTAACACGTTTGAAACTTCATGTAGCTTGTCTTCACTTCACTTTTGCGGAACTTTTGTACATCCGACATCTTTTTCAATGACACAACCATTTGTCGATTATCGATGGTACATTGTCGTCTTCCTCTTTTTGACTTTTTGTCTCCGCTAAAGGTAGACACCTTCAACGGCTCTTTTGGTTACAAACTCGAGTTTGATATAACCTTAACAACACTTCGACTTAGTTCCTTTTTATCAAGATTCTGAATGTCTTGGCAATATCTAACTTCTTAAGGATTTGCGATTTTCTTAGTATTGCATCCTTCAGATAGATATTATCAATGTCGCGAACACTTTCGAGTTTATATCGAGCATTCAAGACATTACTTGAGTCTTCGATAATTACTTGTGCCTTCATACTTTGATCTTCGATTCTTGATTCTTCTCTTACGTCTTGAGTCTTCTGAGTCTTTAGGGTCTTCTGAGTTTTCAGGGTCTTCTGAATCTTTGTAGTTTATCTTGATGATGTCTTTGAGTCTTCGTCTTTGAGTCTTGCCATTACTAAGTATCATCTTGAGTCTTGATATCTCGGCCATCCTAAAACTTCCGATACTTGAAACTTTGGATTCTTGAACCTATCCTAAACTATATCTGCTGACTATACATTTTGCAGATAACATCCTGAATACTCTAAAACTGAATCCTGACTCAACTATCAAGATCATTCTGAACATGTCATACTTAGGGGTTTTAGGATCTTAATCAAAATCATATATCTTTATTAAATTCATCTCCCAACAGTAATAAATTTATCAAAAGTAACCGAATATCCATCAAGGTAAAGTTTAGAAACCGAAATTAAATTCTTTCTAAAACTAGGAACGTAAAGAACATCTCTTAAAATTAAAACTCGTCTTTCAAAAGACAGTGCACTTCTCCCATCGCTTGGTGCCACTCTCGTAGAAGATCGCCCAATGTGATGAGGATCTCACTCCCACTAAGTTGTCGGGTCCGCTTGAACCCCTGTGAAGTGAAACAAACATGATCAGTGGACCCCCTATCCACCACCCATAAATGGGAGGCATACGCCGCTAAGAAAGTTTCAACAACTAGTGCGTGAGAATTATCTTTCTTTCCATCCCTTCTGGGTTTGGAACAGGCTGCCCTCCAATGTCCCTTTTCACCACAGTTAAAACATTTTCCTTTTGGTACTTTCTTGACACCCATCCAGCTAGTTGTCTTTCTCTTACTTTTCTTAGTGATGAGTTTGCTTTGGATCTGACCACTTTCCTTTTCTTGTGTCTTGCCTTCCATTGGCCTAGATCTTGAGAAAAGACTTTTGGTCACCAATGCTTCGTCTTTCTTTCCTAAATGCTTCTCTATTTTCTTCAAGGCTTCTTGTAGAATGTCCATAGTAAACATGTGATCACTCATCACAAAACTACAGTAAAACCCATCGAAGCACCTTGGAAGAGTTAGCAAAAGAAATTCGATTTGGGCCTCATCACAATACTTAGTACCGAGATAAGCCAGTTTTTCAAAATTGCGTTTAATTCTGAGAACATGCTCCCTTATGGGTGTTCCCTCAGCCATATTTAGCCTGGCCACGTCGTTATTTTTAAACTGATTGATCATGCGGTCTTTTGTTAAAAACATTTCTTCAAGACTTTGTATAATTTCTGCAGCAGACCCAACACCTTCATTAATGTGTCTCAAATCATCAGACAGTGAAGTCAAGATTACACGTTTCATGGGTTCATTTGCCTGCTCCCAAATATTATACAAGTGTCTTTCCGCATTAGTTGATCCATCAGTAGGCATATGGGGCTTGGGTACATCAAGAACCCAATGATGTTCTTGTGCCGGTAGGACAAAACTCATATTCCGTTTCCAACAACATAGTTATCACCAGTTAATTGGTGTTCTTTGAGTGTATATAACAGTGGATTAAAAGGTTGCGACATGATGAACTGAAATAAATAATAATATGCATAAGCACAAATATATCACAAAATTCAATCACATGTTTCATATTAAAATCTCAAAAAAAATATGAACATGCATCAGCCAACATCTTAAAACAGTTTAAATAAGCCACGTGGGGTGGGTCATTATTTAAACACATTCAAGCAGGTTACAAACAAGAACAATTACAAACCTTTAATATCTATATTAATAGTTGGCTCCCACTTGACTAATATAAAATTGACAGGGACTTCGGGGAAGTATATGCATATCAATTTTATACCTAAGTAATAACCATGATTAAATAAAGAATTATTATTTTGCTTTGAATGAGCCTATTGGGGAGGGTCATCGTAGCCACTAGTAATAATCCACAATCATCCATTTGGAATTTATTCATGTGAAAGCTATCTTTTGAACGTCCCGTGGGGGAATTTCTCCAAAAGAATCCACAAATAAATAAATCATGGAGGTCAAAATTAATTCAATTTTATTATCCATAAAATTGTCAATTAATTGTTTAAGCATACTTAGTAATTTTCGAAAGTGAGATTTTTCAAAACATTTTCTCATGCATCGCATATTCAAACACAATTTAAATAAGCATAAAATAATGCATAACATCAAAACAAAAAATTAAACATATTGGACACATATATCCAATTGTCACGGTTAATTTTTGTCATGTCTTGATCTTGAGAAATCGTCTTCATAGCCTTCATCGATTGTCTCGAAAAGCTCCCACTTGACCGTCTTAAAAAAACGCCTCGTCGCTGCCACGTCATCGACCATTTCATGGTCGGTCGGTGCCCGCCAGCACTCCCCCTGTCGAGTGGGCGTCCGTCGGCGTGACGCTGCCTAGAAGTGCCCGGCCACATCCCGCCGGCGTCCCTCTACGGATCTCGGCGTCGTCATGCCCGATCTTGGCGCCCATGCCGATCTGCCTCGCCCGCCTCTACGCTTCCCGATCGCAAGATGGTGCTTGCCTTGACGCCAGTCGCGGTCGGGTCAAGGATCCATCCAAGCCAGGCCTGCCCTCGGCCTTGCCCCACTCCCGGGCACGCCCCCACCCGGTTCCGGATCCCATCTTTTAATTCTTCATCTCCGCCTCCGTTTCCGATCCGGTTATAATTTATTTATGATAAATAAATAAACCTAGATCTAGACTAGTCTATTACATTGAACGAATCAAACAAATTCTAATCTACTCGTGGATTTTCTCACGAGGCAAAACGAATTCGAACAAATCGAATTAAAAAACCACAATTTATATGCATAAATAAACACATTAAATTCCATGACAATTGGATACCTGCAAAGAAGATCTAGCAATTCTACTATCCAATTTCAAATTTAATGAAAAGGAATTAAATTACAATTTAAAATTCAGAGCCCGAAACCGAGGCTTTGATACCAGTTGTTGGGGAATTAATTGCCCGGATCTATTCGGGATGAATATTTAAATAAAAATTTAATTCTAGCAATCATTACTAGCATGAATTAATCCTATATTAATTCAAATAATAATTCAACAACAAATCATGCATATAAACAGTTCACATAAATCCTAAGCATGCGGAATTGCTACGGGTTTACGTGAACTTACCTCTTGGAATGACAATGGTCTCGATCGATAGGAACACACCAAAAAGCCTTCCCAAGTATTCTCTAGCCCTTTCTCATCAATCCGGTGGAAGGAAACTCGCGAATAATTAACAAAAGGGAAAATAAAAATTTGTTGCACCACCTTTGTGGATTTACTAATTTTTCCAGCACATGGAATTGTACTTGGGACTGAAACATTCATCCCCTATTTATAGATTTGGTATGATAAAACTTATGAACCTCCCAAGGGGACAAATCGAACAAGCGTACTTGCACACGATTCTTCGTATTAAATCTTAGCAATCGCATGTGACCAATAATATTGCCCAAGATATAAAGTATTGAATCTCGTTGATTCTCTACCCGTAATAAGTCAAAGCAATAATTACTAACCACACGCGATCCTATTTAAGGGACGAGGATTAAGAAATAACGAACCACTGAGGTCTAATTCTTCCTAGTTCAGTGCTGAAGAATTTGTCCTCCTGTAGGTCCTATTCAGTGCATTAGTCATGCACTAGTGTAATCTCTTGGTCAAGACAAGCCAATCTGAGCCTTACACTTCAACCTTTCACGATGGATTGTTCATTTCCATATAGGTCGTGAATGGTGTACTATTGGTTACAAGGAATTGTTAATTTAATCTTCTGTGATCTGGTATCACTAAATTAACCACAATGTAACACGTACTAATTATTGAACAGTTATGCAATAAATATATGTAACATTCGATGATATTTAAAGCATCAGTGATAAATAATTTATTTCAGTAAATAAGACCAAAATTCAGTTTGATTATACAAAGTAAAAGCATACTTTCCAGTATAATCCCAACACCTCTTCATCCTAGTGCTCTGAGGAACACTACCTTCACCTCGACCACCGACCATTGTTTGTTGCCACCGCCAATTGCCTCTGTTCGCCACTTGCTATTCGCTACATGCTGTCGTTGTTATTTGACCACCACTATCACTAGCACGTGTAGTACTCATCTGCATTATATAAAATAATATGAATGTCATTTGACATAAATTACATAATTAAAACTATTAATTAATTAAAACAATTAATTAAAATTGCGCCTAAATTTCGACAGAGTTTCGACTGTATTATTTTAAGCCCATCCTATTCAACCAACAATCTAACAATTCTAACAATTATAATATCTAACTAGTCTAATTTCTAACTAGACTAGCTAAACTAATTAAACATACATATACAAGTAATACTATAAAACTAATTTAACATGCATATACAAGTAATACTATAAAACTAATTTAACACACATATATATAAGTAATATTATCTAATATTTACAAATAATTTCGACAGAGTTTCGACTGTATTATTTTAAACTCATCCTATTCAACCAACAATCTAACAATTCTAACTATTATAATATTTAACTAGTCTAATTTCTAACAATTTTGAGTGGAATTATTAATATATTTCTAACAATTCTAAACTCATCCTATTCAACCAACAATCTAACAATTCTAACAATTTTTGAGCGGAACTAGTCTAATTTCTAACAATTTCTAACAATATATATAGATATTATTAATATATAATTTCGAAATATATATATATATATAATTTCGAAATATATATATATTATTATAATTTTGAAATATATATATTATTATATATATATATATATATATTTTCGAAAATATATATTAATATATATATATATATAAATATAAATATATATATATAACAATTTGAAAACGAACGGTAAAAAGTAAGAAAATTACCGTCAGATTGAAGAGTGCGACGGTACGATTATCGTTTAATTGGCGGAATATTCACGACGGCAACAACGAATAACGTACGGCGGCGGGACGACTCCGAATTTACGAAAAAAACGCTGAAAGAATGTTCTGGGATTGTTTATATAATCAGATTTAGCGACGGATTGGCGACGGTTTTTAAAAATCGTCGTTAATAGCGACGGTAAAACCGTCGATAAATTCGAAAAACCATCGCTAGCCTTCCTAGGTGCGGTGGGCCAAGTGCCGAGATGCCTCGTGTCCCCGTACGTCACTTAGCGACGGTTCTAAACCATCGATAAACCGTAGCTAAGTGACCCGATTCAACCCGACCCAACCTGATTCGAAAGAACCATCGCTGAACCGTCGCTACTGGCAACAGTTTTGAAAACCATTGCTAACCCATCTCTAAATCAATGACTTTGACCGTCTGACCAAATTTGTCGACAAAATTGTCGCAATTATCGACAGTTCTACAAACCGTCGCTAAAAACCGTTGTTAAAACTAGCCTTTTTTGTAGTGTTGTGTCGTACAGTTAAGAAAGCCAGGGTAATTTTTGGTGTAATTGCTACCCAGTATTTAGGAAGAAGATGCAAACAAAAAAATATATGTGTGTTGTGAAATTTCAGTGTGTTGTCAGTCGTCATACGTGGAAATTCAGATGTGGCTTTGTTTATAACAATCTAATAAAGAAGATTAGTGATGTGTCGAACACGTAGTGATGAGTAATTGGAGTGTTGATATAGAGGTGCTATGTGGGAAATTTGTGAACCATTTTATTGGTCTCTGAGGGTCTATTTATACTGATTTGGCAAGTATGTGCTGCCTTGGCTAGTATGTACTGTGCTTTTAACGAGATAAGAATACATATGATTGTGACACGTGTCCCGTGGGACTCACCTGGCTGACATCTGTCTTTGTTTGTGCTTGAAGTGTTCAACTTGTCATCTAGGTGCTATGTTCCTAACACATTGTCCGCCTTCGTGGTCAGATGGTTGTATTGGCCCCCTGGGTACCATGTGTTCGCCCTCCTGGTCGAACACACCTTCATCTTCGCTGGACACCTTGTCCCATTTCGTGTTCGCCCAAAGTGGCGAGCACAGGTGTTGCTTTTTCTAGGCTTTCTAGGGTCTTACTTCATGCTCGCCTGGTGGGTGAGCGAGTGAGCACGCGTATGCCGTGGTCGACTCCATGGTCTAGTTGTGCTCGTCCCTTGTTAGGGAACCTGTGTTCTCTCCTAGCGAAGTTGGCGGTTGGGAGTCCCGGCTGCTCTTATGAACCGTCTAAGGATTCGGGTTGAAACACATCAAGATCTTCTTGGGGCTCTTCAAATGACTGGAGCAAGTTCAATTCAGATACTACAACGATATATATTATGTTCGCCCCATGCTTGGCGGTCATGTGTCCATCCCCGAGGCCACGTCGGGGCCCTTCTCTTATGCTCGCCCAAATGGGCGAGCAAGATCCTGTCCCAGCCAAACCCTTACTAACGTCGGTGTGGTCATCCCTGGTGTGGCCGTGTTCGTCCAAATTAGCGTGACCCATGTTCGTCCGAATTGGTGTGGCACGTGTTCGTCCAAACTGGTGTGGCCCGTGTTCGTCCAAATTGGCATGACCCGTGTTCGTTCAAACTAAACCGGGTGTGGTCCGTGGTGTTTGTCTTTTCATCAGTGTGGAATCGGTGGCCCGTGTTTGTCCGAATCGGTGTGTGGCTCGTGTTCACCAAACCGGTGTGGCTACGGAGAGGATGTCTCAATCGATGGCAAGCACAAACCAAAAAGGGGGTCGCTTTTCATTTGGACAAGGTCCATGGCATTTGGCGACACGTGTGATCTTTGACCATTGACCGCTTACAACACAGTGATTATACAACGTGAAGATGCAAATTGATATGTGTATATGCTATGTTTTATGCGGGTATGCAATGAATTTAGTGTATATGCAATGTTTATTTAATATGCAATGTGAAGATGCAAATGATGATATATATGCAATAACTTTTATCCGTGTATGCAATGTATTTTACATATTATGTAATGTTTTATTTAATTGAATTAATTATTAATTATATTAATAATAAGAAGTAATATTTTAACACGTGTTTTAAAAAGTAGGAAAATCAAAAAAAGAAAATAAGGGCATAATAGACAAAACACGTGTCTTAAAAATGTGAATTGTACCTCATATCTATTTTTGTTTTATGATTGTACCTATCAGTATTTGCCCCAATATAATATACATTAAGAACTGAGGTGGTAGGGATTGGGATTGGGATTTGGGGATCGCCAGCCATATTAGAGCTTGAAATAGTGGTATTTGAGTGAGTCTCTCTTGTATAATTGGGCATATAGTGCAATTCAAGTGCATTTTTAAACGGTATTAGTTATTTTTATTGAATAATTAAAATTTAATGCACAATTTATATTGTTCAATATAAATAACTAATATTTTTCAGTGAAAATAATTAATATCATTTAAAATTTTATTTGAGTTGCACGATGAATAGAGCTATCAAAATGGGTCAGCGGGCAGGCCCGAACCCACCTGTATATGAGACGGGTTGTTGAGTATTTACGAGTCCGTCGGGGAGCGGACCCATTAGGGTTGGCCCGTATGGGCCACAGATTGGAGTGGGTTGGGGCGGGTTGGGTTGGGTTGGCCCGAAACTTTTTAAAAAAGAATGAATTTAATTATTTTTAATAATATCATTCAATTTAATTAAAACACATAAATATAAATACAAAAAATAATTTATTTATTACTTACGCACGCAACATATAAAAAATGTTTTATTTATTATGACTATTTTGTGGATATTGTTGCTTAATCTTTTAATTTATTGTAAGTTTTGCTTGTTTTTATTATTCATCAAGACATTGTTCATATGTTGCTTAAAATTTACACAAACTTTCATGTGAAACATGTTCATACTATGAAATAAATATTATTACACTTATAAAATGATACTACTACTCTTATAAACTAATATCTCTAGCATTTAATATTATGATCTCAGTTATCAAGTATTATGATATTAGTTTATAAGTGCAATGTTTTAATTTTAATTTCAATTAATTAAAAAATTCATTATATATAATACATGTAAAAAAATAATACTATTTTATTAAAAAAAAGGGCTTGGGCTTAGTTTTTTGGGTTGAAAAGTTCTAGAAAATTTGGCCACAAAAAAAAAAAATTGAAATTGTGGGCATTTTTCAATAGACAAAAAACAATGAACATTAGTGTCCAAATATTTTAATGTTGAATCATTAATTATAATTTTAATATTTATTTTGATAGTTTTCATATGTTATATCGATTTTGTAGCTTGGCTAAGTCGTCATTTGGACGGTTTACGCCTCATATAATATACATTTTTTTATAATTGGGCTCACTATCAAAAATAGTGGATTCAACTTAAAAAAGAATTGGGATTTTTGTTTTCAATTTCCCTATATGTGATGGTCCCTGGTTGAAAACCCATTTTATGCGCTAAATCTTGCGTTATGTTCGATGCATATAAAAGCAAATATGAGGGCACTTAGTGTTTCCAATTTTTTCTTTTAAGCTCATGTGTTGTGTTTTGTTATAACTAGATGCATATGACAAGTATAAACATAAAAGAAGAAACAACACAAAGAATATATATAGTACAACCACCTATCCACTCTCCCCTCTCTAGGGAAAATCCTTATCAACTTCTCGAGTTTTCGACCACCTCGTATTTACTTAAACTCGCCCCGAGTTTTTCGACTACTCCATGTGGTTTACTTACTAACCCGACCTTGAGTTTTTCGACTACCTTTTTATTTAATAATTAAAATTTAATGCACAATTTATATTGTTCAATATAAATAACTAATATTTTTCACCAACAAAACACTAACTAATATTGGGGTTTCATTTAAAATTTTTCATGGTTTAGCCTCAATGCTAAGGTTGGGAAAATCTCTCTATGAATATGACATTTGTGCTTAGATTCAGTAGAACACTCTTGGTTAAATTTGGATATTTAAAATGGAGTTGCTTGAATATTTGGCTTTTAATCACTTTCAGACCCATTATCTTCTTTTGAAGATAGACGGGTTGTTGAGTATTTAAATATTAGTCCGGCTTGGAGCAAATCCATACTAATGGTCTTCCAAATTTTCTTTGTCCCGTGCACTTTTCCTTTTGGCCATGTCACATCAATATGTGTGTTGTCTTCTTATTGATCACCGTTTTTGGTGTCTAATCGGATCCGATCAAATTCGAACTTTTAAAAAAGAATGAATTTAATTATTTTTAATAATATCATTCAATTTAATTAAAACACATAAATATAAATACAAAAAAATAATTTATTTATTATCGCTGATTTCACCGAAATAAATATATAAAAAAAATGTTTTATTTATTATGACTATTTTCCAATCGATATTGTTGCTTAATCTTTTAATTTATTGTAAGTTTTCTCTTGTTTTTTATTATTCATCAAGACATTGTTCATATTTGTTCTTCGTTCCCAAAATTTGCACAAACTTTCATAATACTGAAATAATGTTTTAAATAATATGAAATAAAATATTATTACACTTATAAAATGATACTACTACTCTTATAAACTAATATCTCTATGAGATTTAATATTACGATCTCAGTTAAAACCACCAAGTATTTAAAATGATTATTAACACCCGTTTATAAATTGATGGTCCCAATTTTATGCAAACATTTAATGATATTAAAAAATCAAGTTTTCCAATTTTTCTTTTTAAGCTCATGTGTTGTGTTTTGCTTATAACTAAAATTCAACATATATAATACAACACAAAAAATAAGTGGTTCGCATAATACTCCATTTTATTAAAAAATCAACTTGAGGGCTTAGCTGTGACCTCAACTCGCTATGGGTTGAATTTACTTACTCAACCCGGTAGTTGAAAAGTTCTAGGCCCAAGCTTTTTTACTAACTTCTGGGTTGGTTCTCGACTACCCGCCACTAAAACCCACCAAAAACACACTGAACTACCTTGAAAGTGGTTTGGGGTTTCTCGGTTGGTTTCCAACTATGGTGAGATTTTTTTCGGTTTAGCCCAATGCTAAGGTTAGGAAAATCTCTTCTGAAGATTCTAACAATGAACATTAGTGTCCAAATTTTTTAATGTTGAATCATTAATTATAATTTTAATATTTAAGATATTGATAGAAAAAAAAAAAATATTATGTTATATTAAATCCATACTAATTTTGTCCTATCAGACTTTTCCTAAGTCCTTTGTGATTGATCACCGCTTTGCTTTTTGTGTGTCTTAACGGATCCGACAAATTTTCTCACTCCGGTCGCTGATCTGGAAATATATTATGAGCTAGTGTTTTTATAATTGGGCTCACTATCAAAAAATCACTGCTCATCCGAATCGATTGTCGCTGATCCGACCAATTGGCACCCGATCCAATTCCATCTCATCCTTTCAATCTTGATCATAAAAGAATTCTCGATCATCTTCGTCTCTTTTTGTTTTCAATATTCCCTATGTTATATTAAAAAATATTAAAATAAATATGTACTTATAGAAAAAAATTAAAATTTTAATTAACTTATAAATTTCATAATATTTAAATAATCACAATAGAGTCATAGACAACATTATACATTACTGATTCAACCATTATACAATTTAAATAATCACAATAGAGTAAAACAATTTTGATATCGCATCATCTCTTTCATCTTTAACAACAAAAAATCTTTAATATATTCTTAGCACAATGTGTTCCGCTAATCACAAAACATGTTTAATTAAATAAAAGAAAAAATAAATTTAAAAATAAGACTTAGAAATAAAAACATTATTTTTTCAGGAAATTAGAAATAAAATTAATAAATAATGACAATAAATAAAATCGGTTTTATTGGTTTTTCAATTTTTTTTTTCAATTTAACCTTAAAAATATTTTTTTGGGGTCATTCGACCTGTATCATGGCCAAATTCAACCGCTTAAATCGTCTGATATTGAGTCCGACTTTTAAAACACTTGGAAAAAAAATAACATTTCTTTTTTAACATATAAATATCATCTTCAAGATAAAAATATAAGTTTAATATCGTGTCTCCATATGGATTAGGATAACTTATCTATATTCTACACACACCATGTGAATTCCTTAAGCATAAAAAGTCATGGTCGGTTTGAAATGTTTACATCATCATTATATCTTGTTATAAGTTTAATATCGTGTCTCCATTATGTCTTGTTATATAACTTTAAGCATTCATAGCCATTAACTTCACGAAAAAACAACACCAGCGTCCCAAAAACATAGTCTCCTTTCATTTCACGTAAATAAATAAAAAAAAAAATTGTACTTGAATTTTTAAATCTATTTATAAGGTTGCTTTTGTTTTGGAATTTAGGTGTGCGTATCAGGTCAATATTTTTTAATTCAAGGTTTAAAATCATTTAGTAAATATATGTGTTTGTTTTGGGGTATGAGTAGGGTGTGATTTAACTTTATGTCAAATCAATGTTTAATAATGATTGATGTTGTATTATTATATTATATTAAGAATAATAACATAATGTATAAAGTGTGATGTATTGAGAAAAATAATAATATGTTTTATAGGTATTTATAGGTGTGGATTGAACGTGAAATTTAAAAACAAGACTCTAAATCTCAAACTTATATGAGACGGGGAGCGCAAAGTTCTAAGTCCATCTTTGTGAATCTCAAAATATACATAGCCTAAAGTTTTTAATATATTCTTATTTTTTAATATAAAAAACAATAATATTTAATTTCAACGTACATTAAATAGCGGTATTTTTTAAATAATTTACACACTTTTAATGAAAAAATTGACTATAATTTAAAATAAGAAAACAATAATAAAGACCAAATTGTTGGAACGAAGGGAGTGTTAATGAACGGGTTATTGTTTTTTGGCCAAACTCTAGTCGGCCAGACAAGTAGGATTGTTAACTTACTATTATATCCTGAATAAAAAAATATGAGGTTTAATACTAAGGGACGTTTGATTCACGTGATTGAATTAATTAGATGTAATAGGATTAAGTGGGGTTGAGTAAAATTGAATTGATTGAATTAGATTTGTTTGAATCAAGATATTTGCTTGGATTGTAGGATTGAATTGAGGGATTAAATGAGATATCTATTGAAATGTCATAGATACCTTTAAATTGAATTAAAATAACCACACTTCATTTTTGTGAATCTATTCAAACAATAGAAGGACAATTTGTAATATTGCATTTGAGACATGTTCTATCTCACCTTTCACATGAGATTGACATATCCCTCCATGGAGTATATCATGGGCCCTCATCCCCACAAACCAAACTGTAGATTAGTTGAGATTAAAATCATAATCTTTGTCTATCCCGATCAATCCTATGAACTAAACGAGGTCTAAGAGTAAATCTCATGTGCATTCAAGTACACCGTGCACTCATAGTACATTTTAAAAATATATAATTTGTTATATTGAAAGATGCAATTTATTTAAATTGAACCGTGCAATTTTAATATTAAAAAATAGTTTGATTTTTTGTACAATGATAGTGTAGCTCAACAAAAAAAAAAAAAAATTAATTGGGCCTAACAAAATTTAATAGGCCGGTGAAGGGTAGCTCATATTAGAGCCCACTAAACAAAATAAAAAAATTGGCCCAACAAATATTAAAAATTAAATGGCCCATGCAGGTCTCCAACCTGGGACCTTCGCGTTATTAGCACGACGCTCTAACCAACTGAGCTAATGGGCAAATTATTTTTATAAATGAAATATTTATTTAACATATAATACATTATACTAAAAGAGTCAAAATGAGACTTGTATCCATGGTTATATCAAAATATGTGAGACCTTCGCACAAGCCAAAAAATATGTATCAATGTAACTACTAATCGAAAATGTAACTACTAATCGAAATTGACAACTACTCCCTTCATACCATAAATATAAACTTACATATTTTTCCACGCAACTTAAGAAATGTTCTCATTATAATTAGACACATTAAATCTTTGCTTTATTTTTTCCATTTTACCCATTTAACTAGTTTTCTAAGACAATTACTTGTAAAAGGACACATCCCTCTATATATTAATAAAGAGATTTTTTTTTTTATGATATGTAATCTTGTGGTTAATTTGAATGATATGTCATTTTGAGGGTAATTTGGATGATATGTTATATTTTATTGTATTGATTTGTTATTTTTTTTTATTGGTTTATAGTAATATGTGGCATTTATAAGACATTTTAATATGTAGTTCAATAAAAAAATTACAATAACTAATGTTTGAACCAAGCACATCTTAGATTATATTTATGTTACTTAGAAACTAAATTAATCTATAAATTTTTAAATATCTTGAATATTTATTTTATTGAGCATTAACTTCTTTGTATTAACCTTTATTTTATATCTAATGTTTTATTATACATTGATTTTGAAAACATTCATCAACCAACTAATATGAAATTTCTACTGCTTATATGTCGCATTATTGTGAATTTCGATGACGTGTCTTCTAATTAAAAAATGAATTATGTAAAGAGTAAATAATGAATTTGATTTATAGATATTGTTGATATGTCACAATATAGTTATTTTCTAATTATTTAGGTATTTAAAGTATGTGTAAATGTTATCATTTCAAAAAAAAAAAGTATGTGTAAATGTTATATAATGTATAATTAATATTTAATTATTTTATTATTTTATTTTTTATTTATTTAACTTTATTATATATTTAATTTATTTTTGTTTAGTTAATTTTTATTTTGACTTAATTTAATATAAGTAAAATATTCAATTTAAATGTATTTTATGTTAATGTGAATTATATTTAATTGTTAATTCTTTAATGATTTATTTATTATTGCTCTTAATTTACCTTTCTCACCTATTTCACATACCAACAATAGTTAATATTATATTTCTTAAAACTTGTAATTTTCAAATGTAAAATTTAAGTTGGGACGGTGTATAATATTTGGATAGCCACAACATTTAGTATATATTAAAATTAATTAATTAGTGTTCAATAAATTAAATCGAATGTGACAATAACACCATAATAACATTATAAGAACCTAACATTATTAATACAAACTAGTATTTTTTCCGTGCAATGCACGATTTGTATGATAAAATTTAACGATAGATGAATTATAATAAAAATTTTAACTAAATTTATAATTTACATGTACATATTGATTTATATTAATTCTTCTTATTAATTTAATTTTATGAAATAGTATATATATGTGATTGTCTCACAATAAAAAGTATATAATTTATTTGAGCAACTCTCCAAAATAATTCATAATAAATACCAAGATTTATTTATTTTGGCGGACTGTCAATCTATATAGCAGCGTATATGATTTCCATAAGTGAGAAGTATCTCAACCCCCCCACCCCCCAGCTCACCCAATTTTACTATCATTTCAGCTTGTTTTACTATCATTATAGATTTTGACTTTGAGGGGCTAGAGCAGCAGCAGAGATTACATGGAAGTTTCCCTAATTTATAGTATATATTATATATACATAATGTTGGGGAATGAGTTACAGAGATCTATTCGGGGTGAATATTTAAATACAAATTTAATTCATTAATTATTACTAGCATGAATTAATCCTATATTAATTCAAATAATAATTGCAACAACATATCATGCATATAAAAAGCCACTTAAAACCTACGCATGCGGAATCTACGGGTTTACGTGAATGTACCTCTCGGGATGGCAGTGGCTTTGGTCGGACGGACTAACCAAAAGGACTTCCCAAGTATTCCATTAGCTCTTGCTCGACAATCCGGTGGAAGGATACTCGCGAACAATTAACAAAAGGAAAAAATAAATTTTGTTGCACCACTTATGTGGATTTGCTAATATTTCTAGCACATGGAATTGTACTTGGGAATGAACTAATCATCCCCTATTTATAAGAGGGAGGGTGGTCGAAAATTTAGTGATATTTCAATGTGGGAAAAGACTTTTCTTGGTCACCAAGAAATCTTGAATATATCCCTTATATTCTTTTTTCCATAATTAAAATATTCCACAAAAATCCCACCTCCTCAATATATGGATGATTTTCGAAAATTAAGTGTTACAAGAATCCAAGATTTGGATCTTCTTGAATTTATGAGATATTCTTGTATTTCAAGAAATACATATCTTCCATAATATCTTTTCAAGAAAATCAAGAAAATCTTTCTTGCCCACTATATTTTAAAATTTTCGAAATTTACTATATAGATAACCAAGTGGGAGATTTCTTGAATTTAATGAGATAATCTTGTATTCCAAGAATACATATCTTCATTCCATAACAAAATTCAAAGAAAATCTTTCTCCTTTTTATCCATAATTTTCAAAAATTTAGAGGAAATATAAGCAACAATATTTATTTTATTTTAATCACCTTCTCGCTTATTGGACTATATGTTGGGCTACTCGGGGGCCTTTAGGAGAATTAAGATTGGACCTTCTAATGGATCTTGAATATCTAATATTGAGCCACAATATAATTCAAGCCCATAAATATTAATTAATCCCACTACATAATTAATATTGACCATCCATCTTAACCCATATTACGGTCCAATATGGCTCCCGTCATTATTTCTCGTGTTTAAGATTATCTAGCCCATTAATTAATTCAAGCCACCCAAATAGCTTTCCGTTAATTAATATCTTTTGTCCTTGGTCGAGGAACGGTTCAACATTATTATCCATACCGAAACTAATTCCACTTGCAAGATTTGGTATGATAAAGCTTATGAACCTCCCAAGGGGGCAAATCAAGCAAGGGTACTTGCACACGATTCTTCGTATTAAATCTTAGCAATCACATGTGACCAATAATATTTCCCAAGATAAAAAGTATTGAATCTCTCTGATTCGCTACCCATGATAAGTCAAAGCAATAGTTACCAATCCCACGTGATCCTATTTAAGGGACGAAGGTTAAGAAACAACGAACCACCGAGGTCTAATTCTTCCTTGTTCGATTCAAGAATTTATCCTCCTCAGAGGGTCCTATTCAACATTGATCACCATGCACTATTGTAATCTCTTGGTCAAGACAAACCAATCTGAGCCTTACACCTCAACCTTTCGCGATGGTTGTTCATTTCCATCTAGGTCGTGAATGGCGTACTTTTTTTAGTTACAAGGGACTCGTTAGTTTAATCTTCGTGATCCGGTATCACTAAATTAACTACAATTAACAACACATACTAATTATTGAACAATTATGCAAGAAATATATGTAACATTCAATCATATTTAAAGCATCGCTGATAAAACAATTTATTTCAAGAAATAAGTCCGAAAATTCGGTTTAGATTATACAAAGTAAAAAGCATACTTTTCAAAGATAATCCCAACAATCTCCCACTTATACTCAAAGTCTTTTTTAAGTATACTACAACATGTCTCGAGTAGTCCGTGACATCTAATGTCACCTACACGAACCTAATAATTTCTCCCACTTATACTCAAAGCAGATTGGCAACGGTCTTGACACCCATTCCACTCACATGTCTCTCGAATGTATTCAGAGGCAGACGCTTTGTGAATGGATCTGCTAGGCTGTCCTTAGACGCTATCTTTGCCACATCTATATCTCCTCTCTTAACGATTTCTCGTATAAGATGTCTTTCCTTTAATGTGTTTGTTTGACTCGTGGACTCTTGGTTCTCTTGAATTTGCAACTGCCCCTAGCAGATATTGCTAGACAAATTCAAAACACCATCCAAGTCCACTAAGAAGATCTAGAGCCCAATCGGTTCTTTCACTGGTTCACAAGCATCTACTTACCCGAGTCCCATGGTTGAGTCAGTGATGCATTTCTGCTTCACACTAGTCCATTTGATGGCTACACTTCCCAAATGGAAACACACTAACTGAGGCAGATAATTTCTGGAATCTAAATCTGATTGGAAATCCGAGTCCGTGTAGCCTGATGGGGATTGGAGTATCTGACTGATAAATCAACATTCTATCCCGAGTTCTTTTCAGACACTACAAAATGTTTTTAACTGTCGTCCAATGCGCTTTCCCTAGGTTACTTTGATATCTTGCTACCATGCCTATGGCAAAGCAGATATCTGGTCTCGTACACATCAATGCATACATAAGGTTTCCGACAGTCAAAGCACAAGGAATACCTTTCATGTCATCTATCTCCTTTTCGTCTTAGGGAACATTTTCTTGGATAGATGGATTCCAAGTCTGAAAGGTACGAATCCTTTCTTGGAATCTTGCATGCTGAATTGTTTCAAAAACCAGTGTCTATGTATGAAACTTGCGATAACCCGATCATCCTTTTCTGGCGATCTCGAGTTATCTTGATCCCAAGGATATGTCCGGCTTTCCCTAAGTCTTTCATATCAACCTGTTTTGAAACCATGCCCTTACGTCTGATCACACCTTCACATCGTTCCCGATGATCACAATGTCATCTACGTATAGTACTAAGAATACCAATGCAGTTCCGAAACGTTTTTTATACACACAACTTTCAAACTTGTTTTGATCAAACCCATAAGACTTTATTACATGATCAAAACTTTGGTTCCAAGCTCTGGATGCCTGTTGAATCCGTAAATGGACTTCTTGAGCTTACAAACATGATGTTCTTGGCCTGTTTCAATGAAACCTTGGGGTTGTTGCATATAGATCTCTTTATCAAGACTTCCATTAAGGAAAGTTGTCTTGACATCTATTTGCCAGATTTCAAAGTCGAAATGCGCAACAATCGATAAGAGAATAAGGATGGACTTAAGCATGGCTACGGGCGAAAAAAGTTTCCTCATAATTGATCCCTTTCTTTCTGAGTATAACCTTTCGCCATTAGTCTTGCTTTAAAGGTTTCAACCTTCCCGTCCGGTCCTCTTTTCCTCTTATATACCCACTTGCATCTAATGGGTTTGACCCCATTAAGTGGTTCGACTAGCTCCCACACTCTATTATGAAACATAGAACCCACTTCGACTTTCATTGTTGTTTGCCAAGAACCTGCATCCTTATCTTGGAGTGCCTCGTCATATGTCCATAGGTCTGATTCCGGGAATCAAGTCTGAGGACTCTCCTATTCCCATGAATCTCTTGGGTTGTCTAACAACCCTCCCACTATGACGAGGTTCCGGTTGTGAAAGCGTATCGTTTGGTATATCATCTAGTACAGTTGGCACTGAGGTTTGCCCTTTAAGCTCATTTAAGGTAATCTCACTTCTGGGTTTTCTTTGGTTCATATAGTCTTCTTCCAAAATCTAAAGTGGGTGCTGATGTCCACCCTTTGATCTTCGAAACTATAGAACATACACCCTTTTGTTCCCTCAGGGTATCCTACAAAACAACCTTAATTCTGATCGAGGATCCAATTTACCGGTTTCCTTGTCCAACACGTAGGCCGGACACCCCAAAGTTCTCATGTGTCTCATACTAGACTTGAGCCCGGTCCACAATTCTTTGGGGTTCTGGGAACTGATTTGGATAGCACCAAGTTCAGAATGTAAGTCGTTGTTTTCCAAGGCATGACCCCAGAACGACTCGGGAAGATCCGTATAACTCATCATTGATCTAACCATTTCCAAAAGAATTATGTTGCTTCGCTCTGCAAATCCCATTTTGTTGAGGGGTTCCGGTCTTGATGAGTCGGATACAATCCCTTTATCAGATAAGTAGTTCAAAAACTCATTGCTGAGGTATTCGCCTCCACGATCAGATCGTAGAGACTTGATACGTTTTTCCATATGATTCTCTGCTTGAGCCTTAAATTCTTTAGAATTTCTCAAAGGTCTTAGATTCATGCTTCATAAGGAAAATGTACCTTGAGTAATCATCAATAAAATTACTCATAAACTCCTCTTGCTTTGGTTGACATTTGACTACATACATCTATGTGAACGATCTCTAACACTTCCTTAGCCCCATTCCTCGGCTCCAATGCCATCTTGGTCATATTACCCTCCAAACATGATTCGCGAGTTGGAATTTGTTCAACTTGGAGACGCTCCAAAGGAACCATCTTTCACCAACCTTTGGATCCTCTTTTCGATTTATATGACCTAATCTTAGATGCCAAAGAAGTGTCTCGCTCATGTCCGATGAACGTTTTTCTTTTCTCGAAACAGATTGATGTGTTATAGGATACATTTAAATGAGTGGTGTGCAGATTAATTGTATAGAGATTTTCCATCAATGTCCTGTAACAGATACACTCATCATTTAAAAATGATGTCATTCTTATTAGAAGAAACTTAGTGTCCTTTAATCGAATTTTAGAAACTGAAAGTGAATTCTTTTTAAAACTGGGAACATAAAGATAATCTCTAAAAAAACTTTATCTTCAAAAGATAGGTGCACTTCTCCCACTGCTTTAACTGCTACTCATGTAGCATTGCAATGTCTGCTACTTGCGTAGTATTGCAATAATCGTTACTACCGTAGCATTGCAATATCTGCCACTTACGTAGCATTGCAATGTCTTCTACTTTCGTAACGTTGCCCAGTGTGATGAGGATCTCACTCTCACTAAGTTGCCGGATCATTTAGAACCCGTGAACCCAACATGATTAGTGGATCTTCGTATCAACCACCCACGAATGAGAGGTATACGCCGCTAAATAAGTTTCAACAACTAGTGCGTGAGAATTACCTTTCTTTCCGTCCCTTTTGGGGTTGGAACAGGCAAAACCTCCATTGTCCTCTCTCACCGCAGCTTAAGCACTTCCTCTTTGGATTTTCCTTGACACAACAAGCATTCCTCATCTTACCATTGCCCTTGGCAACAGTTGAGTTTTATTGCTTATGGCCTTTGGTCCTCTTCTTTATCTTGCCTACCCTTGGCCTAGAAGATGAAGACGGACCACTTGCCGTCAAAGCTTGAGTTTGGTGCCTTATCATCATTTCTGCCGAGACCAAAAGCTTGTAACAAATTAGCTAGTGAGGCCAAAATGCTCAAAAACTTTTTGGGCAGAGAGTGAAGTACCAAATTCATCTGAGTCTCCAGATCATAATCTGCACTCAGATTCTCAAGTTTGTTCAGATGGGCCATCTATTTTGAGGACATAATCCCTTAAAAGGTTTGCCCTCTACCATTTCAGCGACGACATCTCTCGCAAGGTGATCTGACGAGTCCCGCATGTTTTGACTCATCAGTTGGCTCATCTGATTTTTGTGTGTCAAAATCCACTTGTGCTTTTGTGCAGTTAGGACAATTATAATTTTCCAATCAATATAATTTCCATACATATTGTATTGACTTTAAGTATAATAACAGTGGATTAAAAGGTAACGACATGCTGAACTGAAATAAACAACTATATGCAATAGCACAAGTATATCACAAGATTCAATCACATGCATCATATTTAAAATCTCAAAAAAAAATATGAACAATGCATCAGCCAACATCTCAAAACAGTTTAAATAAGCCACGTTGGGTGGGTCATTATTTAAACACATTCAAGCAGGTTACAAACAAGAACAATTATAAACCTTTAATATCCAGATTAATAATTGGCTCCCACTTGACCAATATAAAATTGACAGGGACTTCAGAGAAGTATATGCAGATCAATTTTATACCTAAGTAATAACCATGATTAAATACAGGATTACTATTTCGCTTTGATCGAGCCTCGTTGGGAGGGTCATCGTCGCCACTAGTAATAACCCACAATCATCCATTTGTAATTCATTCACGTGAAACCTATCTTTTGACCGTCCCGTTGGGGGAATTTCTCCAAAAGAATTCACAAATAAATAAATCATGGAGGTCAAAATTAATTCAATTTTATTATCCGGAATAAAATTGTCAATTAATTATTTAAAACATACTTAGTAATTTTGAAGTTGAGATTTTTCAATTTGGCAACCCTCATGCAAACACATTTAAACAAATTAAATAAAACATAAGATAACACAAATAAATCAAGCAAAACAGAAAAAATAAACATATTGGGCACAAATTATCCAATTTTCATGGTTTGATTTTTCTTGGCTTGATCTTGAAGAAACACGTCTCGAATTTCTCCCACTCGTTCATCTCGAAAAAATACTTCGTCTCGAACCGCCACGCCAAGCAGCTCGCAGCCGGGATGCACGCCCGCATCCGGCCGGCCACTTGGCCTGGGACAGCCTAGGCAGCCTCGGCACCGCCCGGTTAGCCGTGCCCGCCAGTGCCTCGGCATGCCTCGTGTTGGGATATTTTAGTTTTGATGAATTATGCTAAAACATTATCAACTTGTGTTTTTGAAGCTAATTTACAAATAACAAGTTGAGGGGGAACGAGAGAACAAATTGAGGGGGAACTCACTAAATCAGACATAGATGATCGAGATCAGATGAGGCTACAGATTTAGACCGACGAGATCGATGAGTAAGATGAGTTCCGGAGTTAATTGATGAGTCAGGCAAAATCGGAAGAGAAGAAAAGCTAAGCCAAATGATCGTAAGATCGATGACGAAACAGACCTGATCGATGATCCAAAACAGACTGATATGATGATCGAAGAATGCGCATAAAATTGATCGGTGATCGAAGAGCGCATAAGATCGGAAAGAAACCACCGGAAGATCGTAAGAGAAGGTTGCAGATCGAGATGAGGAGATCGAGACCGATCGAGATCGATATGAAGATGAGCGCGTATGATCAAGATCGACGTGATTGAGATCGATGTTCTAAACCGATATGCTAACCTAATATGCTAAACCGATGTACTAATCGATGCGATAAACCGATATGCCGACTGATGCTATACTCGATCCGACCATGTGAGCCGATCGATCAAAGTAGAAGAAATCGATATCGAAAAACCGTAAATCTGCGATACCGAGACAGACGAGAAGTCATCAAAAGAGAAGTCATCCGAAGTCATGATCATCGAGAATCGTAACGCCATCGATGATCGCTTAGCTCGAAAGTGTTAGTGACTAAGGTCGATTGTCTCAAGTCGGGAAGAAGTAACCGAGTGTCGATATGCCCGACGTATAAGGTCCGGCAAGAGAAGTCTGCTTTGAATCAAGAACTCAAGGCTCGTAAGATCCTCAAGATTATATCCGGCTGATTCAAATGACGTGGACCAATGAGAGGAAGACAACCAGTCTGGAAAAGCTGCAAGAAGCTACAGAATAGTATGGATTTGAATGTGACTCCTTCCAATGGTAACATTCAAATCCACACTATAAATACAAGTTCTTCCCTCATTATCAGGGGTGGAAAAATGCGTGAAACATCCATCAAGCCAAATCATCAAGCATTCCCACCATAGAACACTGAGCAAGAAATACACGCATATATTCAAAGAGTGTTCTAGAACCCAATCTAAGCAACTCACGATGTATCCTAAGCTTAGAGAGATTTTCCCATCCTTAGCATTGAGGCTAAACAAATGTAAGGGAAAATCTCACCATAGTTGGAAACCAAACAAACCTTACCCAAATCAGTTTGATAGGATAAGTTTGTAGGCGAGTGTGAACTCGGTAAACATCTAGCAATCCCGAAAGGGAGGGTAGGCAATCCCGAGTGAGGGTGATAAGTCCCGTTGGAGTGTGAACTCGGTAAACATATGTAGGCAATCCCGTGAGGGAGATAAGTCCAGTTGGAAGGAATTTCCCTAGGAACAGGGAGAGTGGATGTAGGAGCTTGAGCCTCCGAACCACTATACTTTGTTGTGTTGTTTACTGCTTTATGTTCTTATATTGTCATATGCATTCAATTATAAGCAAAACACAACACATGAGCTTGAAAGAGAAAAATCGGAATCACTCTGCCCTCACCCCTGTTTTATATTCATCGCTTCAGAAATGTTTTGCTTCCGCACACGCAAAATGGGTTTTCCACCGGGACCATCACCTCGGCAGGTATCGGCGGGGTCCGCAGCTGGCAGCGACGGCCAGATCCGCGCAAGACGCTGCTTGCCCGCCTCCGCCTCTCCCCCTCGGCGTCCCGCAGATCCATCCCCCATCCGCCACTGAGCGCCAGACCGCCTTGCGCGCCCCTCATCTCACTCAAGGCTCGCTGTCGGCCTCACCACGAGCCCAGCCTGCATATAACATTGCCACCCGCCCACGCCGGTTCTCGAATTTTTGTCCTTTAATTCTTCGGTTTTTCGTTTCATGATCCGTTACAATTTATTTACAAAAAATAAATAAACCTAGATCTAGACTAGTCTATTACATTGATCAAATCAAACAAATCCTAGTCTACTCGTGGATTTTCTCACGAGGCAAAACAAATCCGAACGAATCGAATTAAAAAACCACAGTTTATATGCATGCAAAATAAAACATTAAAATCCATGACAATTGGATACCTGCAAACAGATCTAACAGTTCTACTATCCAATTTCAAATTTAATGTCCACGAATTAAATTACAATTTAAAAATTTGAGTCTCAAACAATGGCTCGATACGCTTGTTGGGGAATGAGTTACACAGATCTATTCGGGGTGAATATTTAAATAAAAATTTAATTCATTAATTATTACTAGCATGAATTAATCCTATATTAATTCAAATAATAATTGCAACAACATATCATGCATATAAAAAGCCACGTAAAACCTACGCATGCAGAATCTATGGGTTTACGTGAACGTACCTCTCGGGATGGCAGTGGCTTTGGTCAGACGAACTAACCAAAAGGACTTCCCAAGTATTCCCTTAGTCCTTGCTCGACAATCCGGTGGAAGGATACTCGCGAACAATTAACAAAAGGAAAAAATAAACTTTGTTGCACCACTTATGTGGATTTGCTAATATTTCCAGCACATGGAATTGTACTTGGGAATGAACTAATCATCCCATATTTATAAGAGGGAGGTTGGTCAAAAATTTAGTGATATTTCAATGTGGGAAAAGACTTTTCTTGGTCACCAAGAAATCTTGAATATATCCCTTATATTCTTTTTCCCATAATTAAAATATTCTACAAAAATCCCACATCCTCAATATATGGATGATTTTCGAAAATTAAGTGTTACAAGAATCCAAGATTTGGATCTTCTTGAATTTATGAGATATTCTTGTATTTCAAGAAATACATATCTTCCATAATATCTTTTCAAGAAAATCAAGAAAATCTTTCTTGCCCACTATATTTTCAAAATTTCGAATTTACTATATAGATAACCAAGTGGGAGATTTCTTGAATTTAATGAGATAATCTTGTATTCCAAGAATACATATCTTCATTCCATAACAAAATTCAAAGAAAATCTTTCTCCCTCTTTTATCCATAATTTTCGAAAATTTAGAGGAAATATAAGCAACAATATTTATTTTATTTTAATCACCTTCTCAGTTATTGGACTATATGTTGGGCTACTCAGGGGGCCTTTAGGAGAATTAAGATTGGACCTTCTAATGGATCTTGAATATCTAATATTGAGCCACAATATAATTCAAGCCCATAAATATTAATTAATCCCACTACATAATTAATATTGCACCATCCATCTTAACCCATATTACAGTCAATATGGCTCCCGGTCATTATTTCTCGTGTTTAAGATTATCTAGCCCATTAATTAATTCAAGCCACTGAAATAGCTTTCCGTTAATTAATATCTTTTGTCCTTGGTCGAGGAACGATTCAACATTATTATCCATACCGGAAACTAATTCCACTTGCAAGATTTGGTATGATAAAGCTTATGAACCTCCCAAGGGGCAAATCAAGCAAAGCATTTGCACACGATTCTTCGTATTAAATCTTAGCAATCACATGTGACCAATAATATTGCCCAAGATAAAAAGTATTGAATCTCTCTGATTCGCTACCCATGATAAGTCAAAGCAATAGTTACCAATCCCACGTGATCATATTTAAGGGACGAAAGGTTAAGAAAACAACGAACCATCGAGGTCTAATTCTTCATTGTTCGATTCCTCAAGAATTTATCCTCCTCAGAAGTCCTATTCAAATAAGATTAGTCATGCACTAGTGTAATCTCTTGGTCAAGACAAACCAATCTGAGCCTTACACCTCAACCTTTCGCGATGGTTGTTCATTTCCATCTAGGTCGTGAATGGCGTACTTTTAGTTACAAGAGACTGTTAATTTAATCTTTTGTGATCTGGTATCACTAAATTAACTACAGTGTAACACGTACGAATTATTGAACAATTATGAAGTAAATATATGTAACATTCAATCATATTTAAAGCATCAGTGATAAACAATTTATTTCAGTAAATAAGTCTGAAAATTCAGTTTCGATTATACAAAGTAAAAAGCATATTTTTCAGTATAATCCCAACACATAAGACACCTTTTAATAAATGTTATCACTTGTTACACTTAATGATTTTTATTCGTATGCCGAGCAACAAACTTTCTTAAGTTACACGGCGATCTTTATGTATGTTATCTCGGATCGACACTAACTACTTTTTATATCATGGTATAATTTTAATGAATGAACTCACTCTACTTATCATAACTTTTAATTCTAATTAGTATTTCGACTGAAAACTCACACCTTTTGGCTCACTGCATTACTTTTAAAAGATTTTTTATAGTTCGATTCTTCAGTTACTAAGTGACAACTCGAATCTAGAGTGTTTAAGTTACAAGAGCTTCATTTTGATTTCGGGGAGTTACAATAAGTATATGTTAAATGTAAGAAAAAGTAACACATATTTGTCATTTTCAATAACACATACTCCTTTGTCCCGAATTCGAAGGCGGGTGTACTGTTTGCACACGTTTTTGTGAACGAGTTTTGTATTAATAACTGAAGTGATAAATTGATTTTTAAGGAGGGATATGATATATAAGAGGCTTATCCAGGACCGCTCCTCCCTTGAGTCCAACGAGTCGATCGACTCTGGCCCAAAAATATGAGATAATATTTAAGAGGCTAATTTGAATTTGACAGAAGTGTATATAATTTGAAAGAGAATAATGAACTTGATATTGAAAAAGTATCTAAAAATTGTGATGCACATGCAACGAATGATTAAATATAAATTATTATACAAACTATATTTTGTTTCATATTAGACTATTTAAAATTTTACATTATCTTTTAATTCATATATAAAATGATTATGAGGGGTCTACTTTTAAAATCAACTCAGGCTACAAAATATCAAGGATCAGCCCTGTGCTCATCTATCATACCCCTCCTTAAAAATCAATTTATCATTTCAATTACTAATACAAAACTCGCTCATAAAAACACGTATGAAAAGTAAATATTACTTCGAATTCGGGATGGTGGTAGTATAATGTATTAAAAATTGTGTTATTGCAAAGGAAAATGTGTGTTACTATATAAACAATAAATTACTTCCGCCATTTTTTCCGCCTCACCCTTTGGTTTCTTCCACCTCTTTCTCTATTTAGGATACACCTATTTTATATAAATGGTCGTGTATTTGAATTTGAATTTGAATTTGAATTTGAAATTTGATGACAAACTCTACTCGAATTCATTTTAGGAATTTGCAAAAGCTTTTCTAATTAGTATTATATAACAGAAAAGGTAACTTACTTAATTGTCTTCTTCAATAATTTTCTTAATCCATGTGAAAAGTTCAATTAATCAATTCGAGACATATTGAGAGGAAATAATTAATGTAATCCAACCACAACAAGGGATAAATAGAAAATTAATGAAATGGAAACTATAATGACTATGTAGGATGAAAATAATTTATTTCACCACACACAATTAGCTCATCATGATTCACAACCCAACACGATTTTAATACGTAAAAAATGAGTGGGTCTCATGTGCATCCGGGTGCACCGTGCACTCATAGTGCATTTTAGAAGCTTGCAACTATACAAAATAAAAGCGTACAACTATTTCGAACAGAAGCATGCAACTATGTTCCCATATTAATAATTGCACTTTTCTGTGTAAATAAATTGCACTTTTCTGTGTAAATAATTCACATTTTTTAGCATAACAAGTTGCACGCTTCTAAAATGCACTATGAGTGCACGGTGCACCCAGATGCATACAAGACCTAGCCGTAAAAAATATTTACTTTCAATTTGTACCGTGCAACTGATGTAATATTACCTCAATTTAATCAAAGTTTGACTATTTCACTAAAATTAATTTGAAATATATAATAAAAAGTATTAGTTAATATGAATAAAATATTAGTTTATAGAAAAGAAATTAAGTTTACTACTAGTTTGTAAGTTGAACAATATTAATTCTTTTTATAATATGAATTGGCCCTATATATTTCACATAAATTAATAACTTTTCAACCATTTTTTCCTTTCATTAGCAAAAATATATAGAAAAAATATCCTGTTTGAAATCTTTTATAAAATTGGATTAATTATATATTGTAAAAATTGCATGGTGGTAATTAATGTGTCGAAATTCTTTGGAGTTAATATTTAATAAATATTACATTTTGTCAAGCATATAAAATTATAAATGCATGCATGTATACATGATATATTTGACTAGTCCACTAGATTACAAAAATGAAATTAAGAATTTTAGTTATATATTGTGAGGACAAAGATGGTGAGGGTATGAATATAATTCGATCGACAACGTTTAATTAATATTACATGTTGTGAAGCTCACACATATATACTATTCAATACATGACAATAATTTCTTTTTGACAAGATTATTGTACAAATAAATTGTATGTGGACAACTTTAAATTCAAATTCTATAATATATTTATTTTTCTTAATAATTATTCTGTATTTATTAAAATATCTAAAATAAAATCTATAAGTAGAAATAAATTAATCCAGCGAAATGGAACTTTATTAAATATGCATCAAGGAGAATACTAAGATAAAAATGAGATTAAAATTAATATCCCTCTCATTCTTGATCCATTTGAATTGATATATGAGAGTTTTCATTCGCTCATACAAAAAACTTCTGCAAAACTCGGTGTTATCAATTCTTAGAAGACGAGCACATCCTCTAATAGAGATATGCAACAGGTATGCATTTTTTTTCACTTTTTTTTTTTTGGTTTGAAGTTTGAACATTTAAGTGAGATGGCTAAAAATCACATATGTTCAATTTTGTGATTTATATATATATAAGGTTCAATCAATTTCAACATTTTTTAGGAGTTCAAAAATTATTCTTATAGTGCAATTCACGAATTTTTTTTGTAATAATTACCATAACAATTTTTTTTTCCAAAACAGATACATAATTTTTTTAGAATAACGAGAAAGATGCATGTATGACAAAATCAAAATGTTCAAGTTTCATTTTATTATTTTCAGATTTATTTTCTTACTGTGTCTTTCTATTATAATATTTATATTTGTATATATTATAGATTCTTAATTTATTCTTCTACATACATAATGTACATAAGAAATATGGTTTTTTATACATCTTTTGTCGCCTAGATATAAAAAAAAAAGTAGTTGTGAACTCTTTTTTTGTTAGATGAAAATGCTTCTCTTGTATACTCACATTAGTTTCCACTATGTGAGAAATGAGATTTGTTAATAAGAAATTAAATTTGGATGTTGAGATTAGTTATCATCTGATTTATTCTATTATCATTAAAACGATACATAATGGAGTGCAATTTGTATAATTCTAAGATACATTAATTAAGTGCACAATGTACACTTCACCTGGTGCATAAGACACCCACTCAAAATTAAAAGTTATTGCAGTTAAAACATTACATTTTTACTTGTTTTTCTGTTTTGCCTATATGTCTACTAGTTTTTCAAGATAATTGCTAGTAACAAGATATATTATATTAAATAGGGGCAAATATGGAAAAACAATATTTAATGGTAATATTTTAAATTTAGTCTCAAGTCTATATTTGTGGGATGGATGGAGTTAGGCATGCTCATGATTTTGGAACCTTCAACGGTTCCAATTTTTTTTTGAAGGAATCGGAACCGAACCGTGGCTCAGGTGGTTTTGGTTCAGTTCCTGAACCTTCAGTTTCGGTTCAGAACCGCCGGTTCGGCAGGTTCCTCTTTTTTTTTTTTGGATATAAATTTTGGCAATCCAGTCACAACATCCGCCAGAAAACCCAAAATTAAAATGGCAAAATGACATCATTTTGAGTTTTCCGATCGAAATTGGGAATAGAATTGGACATTATCAAAATTATTGAGACTAAATAGATGAAAAAAAATACTTATGGGACTAAACCTATTTAAGACCAAACTTATCATGAGACCAATTGTGATTCAAACTCTATTTTTGTGTTAATTACAAACTATCAATTAAATTAGTTATAAAATTTTCTGACATAGATGTTATTTACCTATCCTTCTTATAGGCTGATGGAGAAGGCAAGTTTCCAGATTGGGTTGATTGCTTCTTGGAAATGAATTTTTTTGATAAATGTCCGGTTCATGATATGCAAAAGAATGAAGTGAATCGATACTGCATAACCTGCAATGCCTCAGCTTGCAGGTATTGTATCACTTCCGATGACCACGATGGCCATCATGCTATACTTACAATTTATAGGCATGTATACCAAAATGTTGTTCCTCTAAGTGAGATGGAGAATCATATCGATTGTAGAAGAATTCAGGTAATTAATTTCCTTCAATTTTGTTAATCCTTTATGCTCGTCTCAACTCTCAAGTAAGACCGTCTCACGGGGTACGGATAGAATAAAAAATTGCCCTGTAATTTTTCACCTTTTTCAAAATATATCCTAAAAGAATTTGATGTATGAAATTGTTCCCTATTTTTCGCGAATTGTACAATTTTCGTCCCAAATTCGCCAGATTTGATGAAACGACGTTGTTTTGGTCATGCATTTCACTCGAAAATCTCCAAATTAAATGCTCACATGTAAGTTGCATGACAAAAAATAACGTCATTTCGTCAATTACGGCGAATTCGGGACGGAAATGGTACAATTTACGTGAAAATTATACCAATTTCATACATTAAACTTTTTTGGGACTAATTTGAAGAATCGTTCTGTAACTTCAAGTCGTGTCCAATTTTAATCATGTAACTTTTTACTTTTTCAATTTTGGTCATTTCGGACTACAATTGAAAAAAAAAACTAAAATTGGACAAAAAAAAAAGGATCATAATTGAAAAAGTTATGCATAAGGACAAAAATTTTAGTCCCGCATGTTTGCTTTCTTCAATTTTAATAATTTTGGACCAAAATTGACAATAAAAGGATTAAAATTGAAAAGTAAAGATACACAGGAACTAATAGTGGACACCCTAAATTACAAAACAATTCTTGATATTAACTACATAAAATACATTCCGTGTGACAATTTCACATTGCAATTTGCACATCCCGTTATAACGAGAAATGGTATTTGCAGCCATACAAATGTAACAAGAAGTGGGTTGTATCTTTGACTCCCCTACCACATAATGGCTCTGGTTCACTAATTGAAGGCGACGGAGCTTGCTATATTTGTAAAAGAAAGCTCACTGATCCTGATCGTTTTCACTTTTGCTCTATTGCATGCAAGGTAATTAATTTTTGCCTTTTCATTATAACTTATAATAGCAATTATAATAAATTACAACCATTGATGTATATCACAAAACTAGGTTTTAAATAAAACATTTTATAATTTGGTACAAATATGTAGTACTAAGTTCATGAGTCTAATATATGAGCAGGTCTCCAGTGAAACTTGTTTATAGTATGAAATTTATACCACTATATATACTTACAAATCTAATACCATTATACTTATCAGTTGATATTATTACACTTATAAATTGAGATTATAGTTTAAATGGTACAGGTACTAAGTTATAAGAGTAGTGATATCACTCTATATGTGTAATGTTATGTGTTTCTTACTATGAACAAGTTTCATATGAAAGTTTGTTTTAATATTTTCATATGATAGCCATATTATTAAATAAATGAGTGAGTCTCCTGTACACCGGTGTGCAACTTACACTCCACAGCGTATTTTTAAAGACGACTTGTTACATTGAAACATACAATTTGTTCATACTGAAACGTACTACCTATGTTCATGAAACAAGTTGCACGTTTCACTATAAATAAGTTGTATGTTTCATTGCAACAAGTTATATGTTTAAAAAATACACTATAAAGTGCACGGTTCACCTGGTGCATACAAGACCCAACCTAAATGAAATAAAGTTTAATATGGCCAACTACATATGTGTTTTATTTTATAGGTCCAGTCAAATTCGGGAATGAGTGTGATTAATATTCCTGCACAGTTAACTAGCACTTCAAGAATTAGGGAAGAAAAACCAAATGGGGAGAAGAGCTACAACCGCAGAAGGAAGGGAGTGCCCCATAGGGCACCATTTTTTTAGTCCCATTAGTTTGATGCTAAACTATGAGGTTTCAAGAATTTAATGGATTAATTAATTTTTGTACTTTTTATGAATTTATTACTCCCAATCCTTATAACTGTGTTTAAGAAATTAAATGAATTCGGACATCTATGGTTTATGCTATTACAGTGAGAAAATAAATAATTGCCTATAAATTTTTTTAACATGCCTAGGAAATTTTTACACAAAAATAATTCCATCCTTAAGTAGTATGGATTGCTTACGACTTATCTACAAAAATTTCTAATTTTATGAGCATTTTCATTCCTCAAATTACCTATAAACAATTTACCTACATAATTGTAATTCATAAATAAATTTGTTTGTAGGACATTTCTAAACTACAAATATAATTACCTAGAGAATTATTTGTGTAGGTAATTTCATTACAAATTGCCTACAAAATATTTTTTAATGGCTATGAATTTTTCCTACAAAAATAACTTGGTCCTTAAAAAGTGAGGATTGTCTTCGATTTGCCTACCAATTTTTAGAATAATCTTTGAAAAAATACCTACACAAACAATTCTCTAGCCAAACAAATTACCTACGAGCAATCTACCTACACATTTGTAATTTCCGTAGGCAAACTTACTTACACAGATAATTTCCTAGGCAATTATATTTGTAGTTTAAAAATAGCTTATATAATTAGAAAATTTTATAGGAAAGTCAAAGGCAATCCTTAGTATTTAAGGACAAAATTATTTTTGTTGAAAATTTCGTAGGCATGTTGGGAAAATATTGAAAAATTTCCTAGGCAATGCACTTTTTTTTTGTAGTGTTTGTTTTCCTACGGAAATTACAAATGTGTAGACAATTTCTTCATAGGTAATTTGTTTGTCTATTAAAATTCAAAAAATTCGTAGACAGCGTAATTTTCACTATTTAAAGACCAAATTATTTTTGTTCAAAAACTCTATAGCTATTTAAAAAAATTGGTAGACAATTCTTTATCTTCTTGTAATATGCGACTAAAACCAAAGGACAATGTTATCTTATCATGAGCTCAACAAAAAAAGTTGTACAATTATTAATTAGACTTTTCTTATTTTAAAATTTTGTTCCGTTAATAAGATCTATCAAGAATTATATTTATTTATTTTTCAGCTAATTAAGTGCTAGGTGTTGGAAAAACTTGGAAAATCAAACTATGAAAATAAAACAAGGAAAAGATAAGAAGAAAGATAAGAAGAAAGCCACTTGAGGTTACACTTAGCAATTCCCAGGATTCACAAGTCTTTTTGAATAAACCTAAGATCAGAAACAACCAAATAATGTAAACCCCACACTAAAAATAGAAAAATAGAAGGAAGAATTTTTCATGTGAACCTAAGATCAGTATTGCTCAAAGCGATTGTGCGCGAATAGGCTATGCACGTGCCTGATTATTTATGAGTGCTCCACAGACTTAGTCACTGTCTCATAGGAGCGGCCCCACTCCACACTCATATGTACAGATCAGTTCATCAAAATATATTCTACAAATAATATACCACCCATAAGGGTTATGACTCATTAAAAGCTTTTAGTTTATCCTCTCCATTTGTAGTAAAGTACCACACTCATTTTAAGAATCATTCACATTAAAGCACTACAGACTTTAGGTTGGGACATAATTCTAGGTGCTAGCAGAACTAACAACTGACTTGTTATTACTCATATGAACTTTATTCATGGGATCTCCAATCACAAAGTTGAGTTCCCATCACTGTTAATTTTCAATTGACTTGTCCAATCCTCTACAATTATGACTAGTCAAATAATTTCATCTTCTACCAGCTGGTTAACCACTTAATTTCATACGAATATATCTATTTTACCATTGAAAGTTTTATTCTTAGAAATGGTTATTGCTTCTTAGCAATCACAAAACATCGACAAAAGATTGCCTGAATTGGAATGCAAGCTAAGCAATTTCTTATGTTCACGGTCTCATTGCCAGATATTTTCAGAGCATAAAACTCTAATATCATGGTATGTTTAACAATTATAGTTTGTGTATCAAATCCTCAATAATTTTTGCAAATTCAAACTGAGCCACAAGATCACCTTGATATACACAACACAAGAGAAGTAAAATTACTAAATAACAAATTTCTTGATCACGTTTCTCTTGTCACTCGTATAAATCTCATAATCTAAATCTCTATTTAATAATTGTTTTAATGTCTATTTGATGAAAACAAAATTTGTAAATGGAAGATAATATAACTACATCTCAAATGGACAAAATTGTATATACATTTGAAACAATGTCAAAATAATAAAAGTTTTATTTTGAGTAAAATTATTTTGAAAATCCATTCACAACCAATAGGTTTATAACTAGATGATAAATCATTTAAAAATTTTTTTTTTTTTAAAAGACCGAATTTCAGTAGAAATAAATTTTTTTAAATATTTGAATCATTTGAAATAATATAATGTGAAAAAATTCGAGAATTCTTCTCAATAAGGTAAGTATAAAAAATTATTTGCAAATAGACTTCCTAAAAGGTAATTATTGTTAGTCCCAAAAGGTAATTAGATAGAGCTTTCGGGGGGGGGGGGTGTTTGAATAGACTTCATATACCCAAATCAAACTTTTCGACAATTATGATAAGTTTTGATCCACATAGTTGTTTGACTTCGATCTTCAATCATAGATTGCGAGATTTTCTCGATCAACAACAATCTCTTTGTCTCTAATTGATTTCTTCATTTAATCCCACTTGTCTTCCATAAATTCTTAGTTGGTCTTCTATTCTTCCTTTTCTCTCTTTCCAACAGTTGAGCAAGTCCTCTGATGCTTAGACTTAGGTTCTTGCTTTAAGGGTAGTAACCAGATGACTTTCTATATCATATGTTCTTCGCTATAAGGTCAGTTGGCCTTCGGCCTTAGCTTCCCTTTTCTTCTGTCTTCAGCTCGTATGATGAGACTTCTGATTAGTCTTCTGGTAGGTCTTTTGGTTAGTCCTCTAGTAAGTATTTTTGTCTTCTTGAACTTCGTTCAGAAACCTATATTAAACCGATACTATAACATCAGGTGACTAACATGTTCAGCCGGTCCTATTACAAACAAAGTTTTAACATATTCAAAACATAAAAATATATCCTAACAATTTTTCCCTTTTTGATGATGTTAAAACCAATAAAGAATTGAAATAAAATAGTAAAGCATAAGGACTGAGTTCTTATAGAATGGATCTCAAGCAAGGAATTAGCGGATAACAAGAAGTTGTCTTGGAAAGAAAATATAGGAACATGCCATTAAGGACGATAACTTTACGGATACAAGAGTTCCTGTTGGTCCCGAAAAATCCGATTTAAAACTCGTAAAATCTCAATGGGAGGTGACTTAATTTTTTTTAATGTGTTATTCAGATTTGCTAAAGTATGTATGACAGTTAATATGAAAACAAGTAAGAACAGACGTATTTTTATAGTTGTTTGGACAACTCGTCCTACATCCACTCTTCCCTTCATGGGGCACCAACTTAACCAACAAATATTTATGGAGCTCTCACTCAACGGGACTTATCTCCCTCACGGGATCGCCTATAAATGTTTAATGAGTTCTCACTCTCACGGGACTTATCTCCCTTACGGGATTGCCTACCGGACTTATCTCCCTCACGGGATCGCCTATTAACTACCTTACTTAACCACTAATTCTCTCTCAAAAAAGGGTTTGGGTTTGGAGTTATTTCCAACTAGGTGAGATTTTCCCTTACATTGTTTTAGCCTTTAAGCTAAGGTTGGGAAAATCTCTCTAAGCTTAAGATATGACATTTTTGCTTAGATATAATGAAGAACACTCTTGGGTAAATGTGGATATTTAATGCTCTGTGTTCTTGAATGGAGATGCTTGAATATTTGGCTTTAATCTTCACTTTGCAGCATCCTCCATTATTTTCTTTTGAAGATAGTGCAATGTATTTATAGTGTGGATTTGAATATTACCGTTGGAGAGTAAATTCAAATCCATACTAATAGTCTTCCAGCTTTTCTTTGTCCTTTTGCACTGTTGTTTGCAGCTTTATGTCACATCCATATATGTGTTGTCATCTTCTCATTGGACAGCTTTTTGTCCTGATTACTGTTCATCTGTGCTGATTTCACTGTTCATCTTGTTGATTTCACTGTTCATCTTGCTGATTTCTGGTCGCAGATTTCTGGTCGCCTGATCTGATCAGCTCACCTGATCAGATCAGCACAGCAGATCAGGTCCGCACTGCATCTGGACTGCATCAGCAAACTGCATCAGAAAACTGCTACAGTAAACTGCATCAGAAAACTGCTACAGTAAACTGTATCAGAAAACTGCTACAACACTGCTACAGTAACTGCATCAGCTGCTACAGTAAACTGCCTCAGCTACTACAGTAAACTGCATCAGAAACTGCACGGCAGGTCAGTTTCTGCACGTCAGTTAACTCGGAACTCATCCTTCTCATCTGATCTCGATCAGCCTCGTCTGCAGCCTCGTCTAATCTCGATCATCTTTGTCTGATTTCATAAGTTCTCCCTTAACTTGTTCTCTCGTTCCTCCTCAACTTGTTATCTGTAGATTAACTTAAATAACACAAGTTGATAGTGTTTTGGCATAATTCATCAAAACTAAAATATCCCAACAGTTCCTATCAACTAATTCCAAACTCAGCTGGTACACATAAATAACTACAATCCCAATAGAAAACAAAAATAAACACACAGTCCCAACACAGAGTAATTTCAGCTCATTACTCATCTTCTTCCCCCTTTTTAAGATCATCAAAGAAGTAGGTCACAAGGTTAAGACTATATTTCACCACGATGAGTCTCTTCTCACCTAGTGGCTAGAGTCTCGTCCCATGTCGATATCTGCCTCTTCGGAGTTGATCGTTGTCAATCCTCTTATTTTATCTTCAGCCTCAGTTTGAGCTATTTTCAAATGACGCTCTTTCTTCTGAGTTTTGTCCTTTGGCCGAGTTGTTGTCTTAGTAATATTATTTCTTTGCAAAGATAACCTTTCAAGGGACCTATCTTCAAGCATCGGCTTTGGTGATTCAAGTTTCTTCATCTTTAACCCTGTTTCCTCAAAGTTTTCGTTCATCAGGAACTGAGCATCATACAGATCTAACATTCTTTTGATCGAAGGAAAATACTGATAATGCTCGTAAAGGAGAAGAATCAGGATTTCCTTTGATCTTGTGTTGTGGAGAATAGCACATGTCTCCTGCTCCAACTTCTTTGAAAAATTCACACTATTGATACCCTTAGAACTCATGATAAATAAAGCATGACCATATATGGAGTTCAAGTGAAAAAAATTCAGAGAGAGATGATAAGAATGACAAAGAATAAATGGTATAAATAGAGGTTAGGACAGAAGATTTTGGGAACGGTGGCGTGAAAATCGGTGAGGATTGAAGATATGATTTGATTTGTATTTTGCACTTGATTTTAATCCAACGGTCTATATTTGAAGACAAATGTGATTTGAATCTTGTGTGTGTGCGCACATTCATTGAGAATTGGAATGGTTAAAGTAAAAACTCTTCAGTCGAGGTAAAATTAATTTAGTTGAGAAAAAGGTAGAAATGGTTAAAGTAAAAACTCGTCAGTCGAGGTAAAATCAATTCAGTTGAGAAAAAGGTAATGATTACTGATTTTCGTTAGTCGAGGTAAAATCAATTCAGTTGAGAAAAAGGTAATGATTACTGATTTAATCAATTAAAAAAATCAATTTGTCGTGATAAGTCAATCTACTGATTGGAAACAATTTTAAATCAATTTGAATTCTAACGATTGACAATTAAATTTGAAAATATTTTAAAAACTCGGTTTGAAAATAAATTTCATTGAAAATCCAAGATTTTGAAAATCAATTTCCAAAGATTTGTGAAATCTTGTTTATATATTACCCTGCATGTTAGGTTTGAGAAACAAGAAGAAGTAACAAGGAGTATTCCCCTAGAACCGATCTTTCCTTTAACTTAACTATTTTGAGTCTATCATGCCTAGTTCAACTGACAATTCTCTGAATCTTGTTTCTGCAGGAGGTTCTGTTAAAATATCTTCTCTCTGCTTGTCAGTATGAATCTTCTCCATCCTTATATACTTCTTCTTCACACGATCTCTGATGAAATGATGCCTAATGTTCACGTGTTTGCATCTAGTATTAAGGATTGGGCTTCGGGTTATAGCAATGACACTATTAATATCACATAAGATATGAATCTTTTTAGTAATTATATAGTAGTCTCTTAACTGGTGACTAATCCAGAGTAGCTGAGAACAACAACTACCAGCGGCCATATACTCTGCTTCTTTGGTGGAAGTAGCAACAAAAGTTTACTTCTTGGAGAACCATGAAATTAGCTTACTTCCAAGTTCCTGAAGTTGATTTCCTATCAATTCTACATCCACCAAAATCAGAATCTGAATATCCACTGAGCTCAAGATTTTCGTCTGCTGGATATCATAAGCCAAGGTTGACTTTTCCTTTGAGATATTTCAGGATCTTCTTTGCTGCTTCCAGATGACTCTTCTTCAGATTAGCTTGAAATCTAGCCCATACCCCAACTGCAAAAGAGATATCAGGTCTCTTGGTAGTGAGGTACAGTAATGATCTAACAAGAGCCCGATATTCAGTCCGATTTAACACTCTAACTATTCTCATCTGGGTCCATAGTGAAATTTGTCATCATAGGAATCTTTGCTTCTCTATTGGTTCCTATTCCAAACTTCTTTAGCATATTCTTGGAATAATTTGTTTGATTGATGAAAATACCTTTGTTTGTCAGCTTAACTTGTAATTCTAAGAAATAATTCATCTCCCCCATCATTGATATTTCAAACTTACTCTTCATTAAGTTTTCAAACTGTTCACAAAGTTTCTTGTTGGGAGATCCGGATATATATCGTCCAGATATATTTGAGCTAGAAGGATGTCTTTTCCTTCTTCTTTTCTGAATAAGGTTCGGTCAATCTTACCTTTACGAAAACCATTTTCTAGAAGAAATTGTGATAATGTATCATGCCAAGCTCTTGGAGCTTTCTTAAGCCCACATAGAGCTTTCTTAAGCTTCCGTACCATGTCATCTAGTTCAAAACAAGGTGGTTGTTCTACATAGATTTCTTCATTTAGCACACTATTTAGAAATATTGATGTCACATCCATCTAATATTCTCTGAATCTTTTGTGGGCAGCATAAGCTAAAAACTACCTGATGGCTTTTAGTCTTGCAATAGGGGCGAATGTCTCATCATAGTCTATCCCTCCAGACTGAGAATACCCTTGTGCAACTAGCCTTGTCTTGTTCCTAATTATGACATCATTTTCATCTTTCTTATTTTTGAATACCCACTTAGTTCCAATTACCTTTTGATCCTATACATATTGTTTGGCAAATTGGTTCACCTCCTCTTCCATAGCTATTATCCAATTGGACTCTTGAAGATCCTCTCTGATATCTTTAGGTACACTTAATGAGACATAACAACAGAATAAAGCAGCTAAGTTTAGTCTTTTCCTAGTCTGAACTCCTCTGGTTGGATCACTTTCTGGTCATTGGGATGATCAACTAGCTTCTTCTTGCTCTTAATCCTTGCATGTGCTAGGTCTTCATCTAATGGAGTGATAGTTTTACTCCCATCAATTCCAGTAGAGCTTCCCCCTACAATAGGCATTCCAAGATCTTCTGAATCATTTCTTCTACCCATCAGTTGTTGTTCCTGGTTTGTATCTTTTGCACTAGATGATTTTGACCTTGTCTTATCATTTTCTGAATCTGAGTCTGAGTCCAAGATGGGTTGATGTTGGGAGATGAATTTAATAAAAGATTATATGATTTTGATTAAGATCCCAAAACCCCTGAGTATGACATGTTCAGAATGATCTTGATAATTGAGTCAGGATTCAGTTTTTAGAGTATTCAGATGTTATCTCGCAAAATGTATAGTCGTGCAGATATAGTTCAGATAGGTTCAAGACTCAAGAACTCAAGATGTTTATGAAAAACTGGTTTCAAGATGAAATCAAGTCTCTGAAGACTCAGTATGAAACTGAGAATCTAAAGACTCAGTGAGAAACTGAGACTCTAAAGACTCAAAGAGAAATCGAGACTCAAGACTCAAAGATGAAAATCGAGATATCAAGACTCAAGATGAAATCGAGAACGAAGACTTCGGCATGAAGACTCAAGATATCGGCCAAGATAAATCAAGACTCAAGACCCCTCAAGACTCGTAAGACCTCAAGACGCAGAGACTCAAGACGCAAGATCAAGACCGAGAAATCAAGATCAAGAATATTAAAAGCACGCAGAATTATCAAGACTCAAGAATGTATCAATGCTCAAATATGAACCTCAATGTTCCGAGGCAATCAATATATCTATCCTAAGGATGCAATACTGAGAGAAACGCGATGCCTTAGAAAGTTAGATGTTGCCAAGACATTCAAATGCGCATAAAAAGGAACTAAGTCAAGTGTTGTTAAGGTTATATCAAACTCGGAGTTTGTAACCAAAAGAGCCGCTTGAAGGTGTCTACCTTTAATCAAGACAAAAGTCAAAAAGAGGAAGACGACATCGCATTATACCGACATCGCTGTGATGCCTCTGAAAAAGATGTCAGATGTACGAAAGTTCCAGACTGAAAAAAGTGAAGACCGACTACATGAAAGGCTATTGCCTAAAACATGTTAGGGAGTTTCAAACCCTAAATATAACCGTTTCTCACACACCATACGAGGGAACTCACGAAGCTATCTCTCCAACGGATAGTTTTCAAAGAGTGACCTTGGTGTATGCCTATAAATACTAGTGACCCTCTACTTTGTAAGGTTACGGGAAATTTATACGCAACTCAAGAGCTCAAACTTATTCTTGCAAAAGTTAAAGCACTTGAAATACCTTGAATTTCCCAAGTGCTTCTATATTGAAGAGAGCTCACTTTACTAAGCCTAGCTTGATAAGATTTATCCAAAGCTTAGTCGAGATATCCTAACCCTTTGCATTGTGCTTCATTGTAAAGGATATCTCATCCTAGTTGGAAACCAACCGAGAAACCCCAAACCCTTGAGAAGGTAGTTGGAGTGTGTTTGTTGGTGAGTAGAGTTGTAAAGAGTTAGTAAACTACGCGGAGTAGTCAGAAAACTCTAGAGGAGAAGTTAGTAAGCTACTGGGGTAGTCTGAAAGCTTGTGTGTGATTGAGTAAGTAAACTACGAGGTAGTCGAAAACTCAAGGTCGGGTTGAGTAAGTAAAAACTACGGGAGTAGTCGAAAAACTCGTACCGAAGTTGAGTAAGTAAACCACGAGGTAGTCGTAAAGCTCGGGAAGTTGATAGTGAATTTCTCTCAAGAGTCGAGAGTGGATGTTGGAGCTTGAGTCTCCGAACCACTATAATCTTCTGTGTTCTTTATTGCTTTCCTTATATGTGCTTAATCGCTGCATTGACTTGATTTTGAAAGCATACTTTTTCACCGATATTCAGGTTGGAATCAATCCAATGAAGTTGCATAAGTGAATCACACCTAATCACTATTTCATAAAGGGAAGGTTTTTCAAAGAAAGCTTAAAACGAGTATAATCTAAGGGCCAACCATTCCAAGACGATCGAGTAGCTAGAACAGATAGTTATCAAACCGAACTCTCTTCGAGGATTCAAAGAAGCTAGTTATCCGATCCAAGCAACTCGGGATCTCTCGACACTCGTGATTCGGTTGGATTATCTCGAGGTATCTGAAAGCGACTTCAGGATCACCGCCTCGATGAGACTTTGACTCGGAGCGATCTGCGGCTTCTCGAACCTAATCTTGAGATTATCGACCCAAGTGACCTCGAAAAAAAAAAGTTTTAAAATCACTGAACACGTGTATTCCCCCCATACACGTGTAAGACTCGTTTACACCGGGACCAACAAGTGGTATCAGAGTAGTGGTTCAACTTGACCACCTGCTGTGTTGACCAAAATTTTATTTTCAAAAATACTTGTGGTCTATCTGAACTGATCTTATTTGCTGAAATTTTTTTCTTTTCCAAAGATCAAAAATGTCTTCTAAAAACTTCCCATGTTCTCGATGAGAACTATGATCTATGGAGACTGAGAATGCAGGCTCATCTGTATTCCAAACATGAGCGTATGTGGAGAGTGGTTTCTCAAGGACCATTCAAATTTACTGTGGTGAATCCCAGAATTACAGAAGAGGAGAGAATTGATCCTAGAACAGAATTTCCTAAGTCTGATGACCAACTAACTCCTGAGGAGAGAAAGTTAGTCAATCTAGACTACATTGCAAAAGACACACTATACAGTACAATTGATGATGGTGTGATGAGAATGATCTCTCACTGCAATACTACTAAAGAGATATGGGATACACTAGCTGTTATGTGCCAAGGCACAGATCATATAAAAGAAAACAAACTTTCAGTGGCACTTGGAAAGTTTGACAGCTTTTGAAATGGATGATGGTGAATCAATAGACAAATTGGAAGTCGATTCACTAAAGATCATGAATGATCTAAACGCACTTGGAAAGAAATATCCACAAAGAGAAGTGACATTGAAAATTCTTAGAGGTCTTTCTAAGAAATGGGATATTCATGCAGTGATGATTGAAAACACCAAGAACATTAGGTCAATGCCATACCAACAAGTCTTCTCTGAGCTGAAAGCCTATGAATTTCTAATTGATAAGAAATCCAAAAAGGTCGATAAAGAAAGATGATTCTTCATCGAAAAGTAAGAATGTGGCTTTAAAAGCCAAAGATAAAACACTCAGAAAACTAAAGAATCGAGAACCCCCATGCCAAACATCGGGATGAGCTTGAGGAAAAGCTAAAGAATCGATGGCAAGGAGGTTTGACAGACTTAATAGTAGATTTGGAAAATACAAAAGCTATTACAGAACCACAGTACCAGAGGAAACCGAGGACGATCAACCGAGAAGAAGAAGGACTGAAAGTCAAGGATCTTCATCCGAAAAGAAGGACTCCAAGTCCAAAGAAGAAAATGATCGAGATGATGATGCCAACAGATGCTATAATTGATGAAGAAAGGTCACTTCCAAAGATGATTGTCCGAGTTGAGTGCTAAGGAGAGAAGAGAAAGACAAGCTAAAAAGAGACCGAAGTTCTCAAGCAAAAAAGGCCATGGTTGCGTAAAGAAGAACACTCGAGGAGGATCTAGCTCTTCGGATGAGATATTCTCGACAAAGGAAAGTGATGACATCTCATCCGATGGCCATTGAGGAGGTAAACTCTTCGTCTCTCGCTGTTGCTCCTACACTAGCACAAGAGTTTTCAAGTTCCACCGAAAAACAAATATTTTGACTGATGGATTATTTTGAGAATCACGAAGGACTATGCTTTTTTGCAAGGATCGCTAAATAAAACTCAAGAGCGTAAATAAGGAACAATCTTTGAAAATCTAAAATGGAAAGACTCTAGCAAAAACCGAGATCACTTCTCAATTAATGGGAACTACTTGATGAACTGGATGTTCGAAAGTACAACTCTCGAGAAAAGAGAAGTTGATCATGTCCCTAATCGAAAAGCTAGAGAAATCCAATCAAGAGATTCACTAATCGAATCGAGTTCAATGACCTCTCCGAGAAGCATAAAACTCTCTGAATCGTGAGGATAGTGCGATGTAGAAGTTAACTCTATTGAATAAAGCATCTAAAGTGATAGATGAAATTGAGTTACCAGAGATCTCTGCCACTATAAAAACCGGATTGGGATACATTCCAGGGGAACCTCGGAAGGTCATCTCAAATCTTTGATCATGTAGCAAGAAGACTATCTTTGTAAAACCAAATGGCACCTACACTTCAAGTCAAGTAATGCCCAAGTTTGTAGACAAGGAAAATGACCTATGGTTTGAAAGAAAAATCGAATGATCAAAGTTAGAAAGCCCAAACCTCGGTGAAGGCTAGAAAACCCGAAAGCGCCGATTGGAAAGTTTCGAACCAAGATTTCAAAGCCTCGGGCTAAGAATGCAAATGAAAGGCTCCACATCGAACCATCAGAGGAATCCTCGGATGAGAAACACTCAACAGAGACATTCTCAACTCAAGAGACCAAGTCCTCGAGACCTTTGAAAGACCTGATTTCAAAGATGATAACCCGAACCTCACTTGCCTAAAGGTAAAGGTTATCCAACCCGAGTCAACAAAGATTTAGACCGGCTGCACAAAAGCCCAAGCATCTTAACAAAAGGCCTGAACCAAAGAAGAATTCAAAAGTCCATGTTCATGCTAAAGCTAGCACACATACACAGAAAGCTGCTAAGGCACCCAGAGTAGTAGATGTGTATGTTGATGTTTATGGAAGACAAATTAGCCACTCTAAAGTGATTAGAGTTGTCAGGCAGATTTGGATTCCGAAAGGTACATCTAACCTTGTAGGACCCTACACAAATTGGGTACCTAAGAATTGATCTGTTTTTCAGGAGGAAAACAAGGACACTAAATTGACTAATGATCACATGGCACTGAAGAGCAGAGATGAAAAAGCTCCTGATATTTGGTATCTTGACAAAGGATGTTCAAGACATATGACAGATACAAGAAGACACTTCGATGACTATGTTGAACAAAGAGGCCCACAGATCACTTTTGGAGATAATTCCAAGGGACAGACTGAAGGATATAGAACTTTGGAAATCGACTCAGTTCATATCCATGGTGTTTCATATGTATCTGGATTGAAGCATAATTTGCTTTCAATTAGCCAATTCGTGATAAGGGTTTCAATGTTGAATTCTCTAAAACTTATGTTTTGTAAAAGATGATACATCACGAAAGTTTTTATCGACCGTACAAGAAAAGGGAATGTGTATCTTCTTTGATTGGAGTTCTCGCTCCCTAAAGATACATGTTTAGTTGCTAAAAGTTCCACAGAGATACGATTGGTTATGGCATAAAAGAATTAATCACCTAAATTTCAAAACCCCAACAAGCTTGCAAGATTAGCTCTTGTGAGAGGGTTGCCCTAACGAAAGTGTTCAAGAAGGAACATATTTGTGATGCGTGCGAAAAGGAAAACAGATAAGAGCATCATTTAAAAGTTAAGTTGAGGTTTCTACTGAAAGAATACTTGATTTACTACATATGGATCTTTTTGGTCCTATAACACCATAAGCACTAATGGCGTGAAATACACATTGGTAGTAGTTGATGACTACTCGAGATATACTTGGGTCATATTCTTACTCAAGAAGAAAAAGAGACTCGAGATAAAGTTTGCCAGAGTTACTGAAAAGGCTCAGTATTGAGAAAAATCTGAGTGTGGTCAAAATCAGATCTGACAAAGGAACTGAATTCATAAATCATATCATATCTGATTATTGTGCAGAGAATGGAATTTCACATGAAACATCAGCTGCAAGGACCCCTCAACAGAATGGTGTTGCTGAAAGGAGGAACAGGACTCTGAAAGAAGTTCAAAGGACTATGATAGTACCGGTTTACATTCCTAAAAGATTTTTTGGTTGCCAACACACCCATGCTACTCTCAGAATAGATCCATGCTGACCAAGAGTCAAGGCAAAACACCCTATGAGCTTTGGAATGAAAGGAAGCCTCTTGTTTCTTTCTTTCGTGTGTTTGGTTGCAAGTGTTTCATACACAATAATGGTAAAGATCAGTTGAAAACTTTTGATAGTAAAAGTTCGATGAAGGAATATTCTTAGGATATTCTCAAGTCAATCAAAAGCTTTCGAGTTTACAAATCGTAGGACTCTTATTGTGGAGGAACACCTCATGTTGTTTTTGATGAATCTATTTGTGTTCGAAGAAACAAAGAATATGATGCAGATGAACCCGACTAAGAGGATCACCAGATTAAGCCTGAAACAGAAAGATAAATCATCCACTGAACCTGAAAAGAAGAAGTAAGTTGCATTCTATGATTGGAGTGACTCAGACTCAGATAAGGAAGTTCAGGATGGAACTCAGGATGGTGAGCCTCGAAAACCAACACTCCAAAAGTGACCAATCTGACAGACACCGGTTGCACTTCGTATATGTGATGCCAATGAAGATGTGGTCACAAATGAGGCAAATTCTAATCTATCAACCAAAGGGGAAACAAATGTCTCGACAATGTTCTCAATAGAATTTCCCCGAGGAAGATGATTCCTTTCTCCTTTTCTCATTGTTCCCTCGAGTTTGTTTGATTTAATCAACCTAACATCTCAAATGTTGAGGATATTATTGAAGGGGGAACATCAAGAAGGAAATGGTTAGATAGTCATCCTACAAGTTAGATTGTGGGTGATCTAACTGAAGGTGTTAAGACAAGAAGGTTCCATGGTGAGAGTGCACTATTCTGCTGCTTCCTTTCAGAGAAAGAACCTGCGAGATTGGTGAAGCTCTACAAGATTCTTATTGATTATCTTGCTATGCAAGATGAAATTGAATCAATTCTCAAGGAATGAAGTATGGGAGTTGGTAGATAGACCTGAAAGGCACAATGTCATTGGAACCAAGTGGGTTTTCAAGAATAAAAGAGATGAAAACAACAACATTGTAAGAAACAAGACAAGGCTAGTTGCACAAGGTTATTCCCAAGAAGAAGGCTTGGATTATGATGAAACCTTTGCACCTGTTGCAAGACTAGAAGCCATCAGATTGTTTCTTGCATATGTTGCCCACATGAAGTTCACAGTCTATCAAATGGATGTGAAAAGTGCATTTATGAACAGTGTGCTTAAAGAAGAGGTTTATGTGGAACAACCTCCTGGCTTCAAACAGAATGACCAAGTTTACAGGCTCAGAAAAGCTTTGTATGGTCTCAAGCAAGCACCCAGAGCATGGTATTAAAAACAACATGTGGTGTTTCTTCCATACAAAAAGAATTCTTATTAAAGACTCTACAAGCTTTACTGGTGCTGGAATATCCTATGAATATTCCATCAGCCACCTTAGCATCAAAAGTTATTAATTTTGATTTTCCATTGTCATGAATGAAACACCTGCAACCAAAAACGCAAAAGAACACAGAAGGATTTTTACCTTTCCACACCTCATAAGGTGTTTTATCATGATGTCTTTTGATCATGAAGACTTCTGTTCTGAGTGAAGCATGTTGTATTGATAGCTTCTGCCCAAAACCTTTGAGGAACATTATATTCTACAAGCATGGTCCTCATTGCTTCCTTTAGGGTATGTTTGTTTCCCGACTATCCCGGTCGGACTTTGGACTTTACAATCTCAAACCCCATTTGTTTTTAAATTTAAAGTAAGGATTTTGAAATCCTATTAATCATACTCTATTCTATCACCTACTACTACTACTCTACTTTTTATTCTTTCAATACACTCACATCATCTACTTTTTTATTCTCCCAATACACTCAAAATAATATAATGATATGACATCAATCAACTTTCCCATCATCCTACCCTATAAAATCTCACAACAAACATACATCTTAACTATTCATCAATATTTTGAAATTCTAGGACTTCAAAGTCCTGGATTTCCCACACCCACTATAATCCCAAAACAAACATACCCTTAGAGGTGTTCTGACATTTGATGTCTCATGAAAGATTCCTCGCTTTTTGCAGTACTCTATTGCATGTGGGAATTCAGTTCCTTTATCACTTCTGATTGCTCAGGCCTTGCTCATCCTGAATCTACTTGAAGAGTTCTGGTAGCTTAGTGTCTTGAACAAGTACACTACCCAATTGTATCTTGAGAAGTCATCCACTATGACCAAAATATATTTCCTCCTACTGAAACTAAGTGGAGAAACTCGACCAAAAAGGTCCATGTGAAGTAGTTGTAGAACTATGCTGGTTGACGAACTTTGAACATGTTTGAATGAGGTTTTGGTCTATTTTTTCTTTCTGACATGAATCACAAGTCTGATGCATCTTGAATACTTCATTTGGCAGTCCTCGGTCAAGTGATTTCCTATCAACTTTGTTGAGTGTCTTGAAGTTCAGATGGCTCAATCTCTTGTGCTAGAGCCACCTAGTCTCGCTTGAGCTTTTGGATACTAATCATGAATTCTTTGGACAACTATTGAAATCTGCAAGATAAATATTGCCCTTTCTAAGGCCAGATAGTAGTAACTGTTTATCTAGTGAATTAAAATAAAACATGAATCACTAGAAAACTTCACTAGGTATAATTTATCACAGAACTAGGATACTTAAAGTAAATTATGCTTGAGACCATCCTTTATTTATGATCAACTTTCCAACTCCTCTGGTCACACCAAAGTTGTTGTCACCAAACATCACTCTAGGCCCATTTAACTCTTTGAAATCCTTGAAGAGGTTCCTTTCACATGTCAGATGCTTTGAATATCTACTTTCTATGTACTAAACAATTTTGCTTGCTTTTTCTCTCTCTAGTGGGCTTGAGTGAACCTGTAAGATCATCAGGTTTTAGGTATCCATGGGTTACTGGGTCCTCCAATGTTAGTATAATATTTAGGACGTCGTAAGAATAAATCATTCCTTCTGAAAACAGATGATCCGATCTTTCTTCCATAAATATCAACAAAGACATATTCATTCAAATGAATAGTCTGGAATGATTGTCTTCTGGTAGGACCATTCCCTTTAGTAGGCTTTTTGTTTCTTCTTGTGTCCAACCTGCCATTAGGAATGACTTGCCAAAGAGGCACAGTCTTGAAGTCTTGCTTTAGGGTATGCTTTGCTTGAACCATTATGGGAATCATAAACCACTAGCTTAACTTGCCTGGAAGAACTAGTAGACTTACTTGTCCACTGTTTGTTTATCTAACCCTGCTGGGATTTCCTCGTCTGAGTATAACTCTGCTAGGAATACCTCGTCTGTCTTCTGGGTTGTTGAGTTTTTACACTGTTCTTCCCATCTGGCCTACTTACCTGGTCAGCTAACCTTTTTCCCTTATGAGTAAGATTTCTAGATTATCCTTGACCCTGACCATATGAGGATTGAGCTTTGGTATAGCCAAGAACTTTCTTTTCATGCACGTTTTGAGATGAGGCAACTATGTTAGACACAATTTTGTTAGTTGTAGTTAGTTGCTCCATTCTCAACTTTAGCTTGTCCTCACGTTCTATTACAAGTTTGTTTTGATGGAAGAGTTCATTGAACTTAGCTAGCAACATTTTATATTCATTATCCTTCTTAGTGTTTTCATTTGTCAGTTTCTCTATCAACTGATTTTGTTCAACACATTTGACACTTAAGTTAGAAGACTTTTTGGTCATCGTCTAGATAAAATCAGAAGAAGAATCAACTGTGTTGTTTTGAACTTCATAAAGTTTTTGAACTTTAGCTTTTTGTTTAGTGTTCTCCTCTAATAATTTATGACAAACTTGTACAAACTCTTGGAGATCTTTCAACATATGTTGCATGTCACATTCATCAGACCCAACATAAGAATAGGAAGAATAGAAACAAGAAACAGAAGAGGATGAGATTACCTCAGTTATATCTGCCATATGACAAATATCCTCATCTGATTCAAAATTAGAAGATGAAGAATCAGAAGATGATTTTTCTTCTTCTTCTTCTGCTCGAAGAGCTCTCTTGTCAACAAATCTTCTATCTCTTTTGGCTCTTTTCTCTTCTCTCTCTTTGGGAGCCAGTTGAGGACAATTATAACTGTAGTGGCCTGTCTTGTCACAGTTGAAATAAGTATCATCCTTGGATCTTCTAGGCCTAGGATCTCTCCTCCTTTTTGGGGACCTATATATGTTTTCCCTAGGATCTCTCCTCCTTTCGATCCAGAGTTTGAAAATGCTCCACCCTCTTGATATTCTCACTGTAAATCAAATTCATGAGCTTTTAAATGAGCAAGTAAAATAAGATGATCTAGATTATTTAGAAGATTTTTATCCGTAATAGTTGACTTTAACTCTGCCTCCACTAGTTAGAAATCTAATAATCTTATTATTTCTTTCTTTCTCAGTATACTACTTTCCCAAGGAACTAGCATTGTTCAAAATGTTGGATCTATTGGGGAAAGTTGATGAGTTTGAGAATAAATTGCTTGATTATGCCAATGTGATTGATTTTCTATGGTTTCTATATACTGATGTGTGTTTATTGCTTCATATATATTGTTGATTCTATACCTGGCATTTTTTTTATATGTATTGCAACTAGGGTTGGGTCTGCATTAGTATGAGTCTCTATTGAGTATTTTGATGTTACTTAGTGCAATCAAAAGTTGGCTAGTGGTTAGATAGACAACAATAGACATAAATCGATTATAATTCGTCTAGGAGATTGGTGAGGAGACGAGGTCTATGTATTAGTAACCATGTTGAAACTACCTATTCGTTACAATATTAGGGGCTTATGGAATTAATTAGGTGCTAGTTAATTCACGATGTTCACCTACGCCTCAAAAAGAATTGGACAACACACTTTTTTATTGCTCTTAACCAAATCAAAACATATGGCATAACCAAGTAATTGATTTGTGAACTTCTTAGTTACCACCCCAAGAAATTCTCTCACCCATTGCACTTTCTCTCAAAAGTTAGTTTTAATTGCATTATTATTCTTATTCTTTACTTATTAATTACTTAATTAGTAGTTAATTTGGAAATGGGCCTCCTGGTGGATCCTGATTGAGGAGATGGCAGGCGACCTCAGGGTCGGTGCTCACCATATCCTCATATGGCCATGCGAAAACATCTAAGTTTGCTTTGAGGAAGTTTATTACCTTTATTCGCATACCAGATGGTATTTTTGAGCCCATGGTCTCCAAATCTGGGCGGGTTGGGTTTACTGGGATATTCTCGAGTTCCTCCACTAGAATAGCTCGCCTTAAATGTTTCCGTTTGGGATTGTCTGTCGGGCCTTTAGGAATGAGGTCTTCTTGCATGAGTTCAAAACCCAATCTTGGTTCTATATATGGTTGCTCAATTTGAGCTAAAGGTTGGTCGACCTCCATGGGTGTTCCCTATTTGCCGGCCGTTGTAGTTGGTAGGCCAATTTGCATTTTATCATTTTGGTCGTCTACTTGTAATAGATTCTGATCGGCTTGGCGATCTTGCACTATTATAAGTACTTGATTTAAATTGCAAGAGATAAATACAGAATTTAATCTGGACATATATACATCAAACATTTTATAGCCATTTTATGATCACCTTTTACGGTGCCAATTGTCCCCCTCACCCCCGGAGTGGGAAGCATGACACAGTAAAAGTAGGTCGATGTCACATCTCGAACTTGTGCTCAAACAACCTACCAAGGAAATCGCTAAAGGTTGATGGTTGGTCGATTATTACAAAGTTAATTTTCCTAGTGGTTTTGACTTCAGAGTCTAAACTAGACATTAAATTTAACACCAACCTTATTATGACGTAAGGTTTTAGAGTATCGTCGCCGAAGCCTTTGATGATATACTCGCACAGTTCGATATAGCTGGTGAAGTCATCAATTTTGTCGGCTTATTGAAAAGGATTTTACAATATAACCCATTGTCGACCATCAGTCGGTGGATGAGTACCACCATATTTTTCAACAAAATGACCAAGAAATCATTATGGGTGTAGATGATTCCATCCTTGTCTTCTTCGGAGAAAGCGGGGAGATTTGATTTCTGGGCAATCGTGTTGGACGGGAGAAAAAATTGGTAGATGTTTTCCATTGTTCGAAGCTCGATCATTGGTTGGACAACGTAGATGTGGGAGGAGGCCTCCTAGTGCCCCTCCCATGGAAAAGATGGTGTGCACAACTCGTCCAACTGTGTTGGTGGGGAAGGGTAGGAGGCGATGATCATATTCATGCCCTGGTGCTACGGGGTGAGCTAGCTCTCTATTCACCTTAGGCTAGTGAGCAGGCAGAGCTTGTTGTTGTTTGACGAAATCGTTCAACTTTCTCTCCTCAATGAACTTCTAGAGATCTCCTTAGTAGGTCCCAACACTCACTCTTGTTGTGTCTGATGCTCTAATGATAGTGATAAAATTTGTTGGGATCCATCTTGTCGGTTTTCTTGACAATTTTTCTCGGCAGGGTGAAGTTTTTTATCTCGAATTTGGTTAAATACAAAAACAGGCGATATATTCAGAATCTCAATGAGCTTTACTTTGACACCGTCATTGAATAGTTTGAATATATTGGGCGCCTTGTATGGCGTAAAAGGTTTTTTCAGTGCAGGTTGGGCTTTTAGCTCCGACATTTTTTATCTCGGCATTGCTGCTTTGCTCTCCCAACCTTTACGCGATGAGTTCAGCATTGTGAATCAGATTTCCGCTTCGATACCCGAAGTCATCATATGAGGTCAATTATTAGGTGTTCATCAATTTCAAAGCTTGAAGTTGACTTTGATGGCCCTAATAGTTGCTAAGTCTTTGGCTTCATCGCCCAACATTCCTCTTGCGTGAATGAGCTTATCGACACAGTCGATGTAAGCTCTGTGAAATTCCTCTTATCCCTACTTGATGATGGTCAAGCATTGCTTGGACGCTAGGTGAGAAACCATAGTTGATAAGTGCCCGAGGAACATTTGACCCATTTGGTAGAAGGATTTAACCGAGCTCGGGGTGAGTGATGTAACGGTGGGCTTGGTCGCCAAGTATGAGGAGGAGAATGCAACATTGAGTGGCATCCATCACACCTATAAAGACCATGTAGGTCGAGTATTCGCTCACGTAGATGAGGGGTCTAATTCACCATTATATAGGGTGATGGGAGCGACGATGAGCTTTGTCTAGACCGAGATGAGCAACACGGTTGACACCAATGGTGAGTTTGGCAGGGTGGTGGGGATTGCTAGCTTGGTTTTCCTATCAACCTTGTCATTCAAGCTTTTGATAGTCCACAACATTATCTCCATCTGGTTGTTGTTGGGCGGTGGAGGTTGGATGGGTGCTAGTGGACCTACTCGGTCATGCACAGACACACTCAATCCCTTGAGCAGACTGACAACGAGCTGGGTTCTATCCTTGGAACAAGTTGTCTCTTTCTTGCTTTAGTGGTTTTGAGTTGGCATTGGACTCACATTGGCAAGATGCCCTAAGGACGTTGCTGCCTAGGTGGTTGAATACGGAGTCTTCCTGACATGGCCTCCGATTCTCCCGTAGACGAGGTGTATGGCAGGACTCAACATTCTAATCTTCGTTGCGAGGTGGCCTTCGATACTCCATTGACCGTGGAAGATAGTAATCGCTGAGTTTGCTTTTGGCAGGGCAGTCACCCTGGCACATCCCGATTTTTTGTAGGCCAAATATTCCTAAATTTTATAATTTTCAAAATACATAAAATATCTACAATATCTTATGTGAATTTTAGGGGTGTTACATCCTACCTCTCATAAAAAATATTTTCATCCTCGAAAATCGATTGATAATTGATAAAGTGTGCATGCATGTAATGCAATTTGAAATAGTAATGATGTGAATGTACATGATGCCATGAAAATCACTTTGAACTTGACACTTGAACTATAGTTGTGATACATATATCATATATCATGTGATCATCTTATCAATGATCAATGCAACTTGAAACTTGAATCATAATATGTGATGAATGTATCCTAATCATCTTTCCCATGATCAATTGTAAAATGTTATATTTAATTTCATGTCATACCTTATAGGAGTTGTAGCCGTGGGAGGTGGTAGATGCCGTAACATATACTCAATAATGCATGATTTAAAATTCTTTTGCACAAATAATTTTCTTGACTCAAACGTAAGTATTTTTTTTAAGAAATAAATTTTTAAAAAGAAATAGTAAGACTTTAAAAGAAGTTTTTTTGTTTGTTTACAAGTCTATAAGATCGTAGATCTGCTCTGATACCACTCTGTCATATCTCGATTTTTCGTAGGCCAAATATGACTAAATTTTATAATTTTCAAAATACATACAATATCTACAATACCTTACATGAATTTTAGGGGTGTTACACACCCTCTACCACCTTTCTCTTGCCCTTGCCATTTTTGGCTTGAGTTTCTTTCCTGGGCGGTGAACTTTGCCTAGATCTCCCCCGAGCTCCTCTTGGCACCAACACAAGAACGTCATGGCCACCCGGACATTTTCTGAGGTATTGATCTCATCTAGATTTTTAAATGGTCCTCTTTGGAGGAGGACTCCTTCGGATTGGATATTTGGTTTCCAATTCCATTTTAAAAAAATCTATGTTTTTTAAGGTTTGAAGATTAGAAAGGGAAATCTTAAAAGAGCTCAAGTGAAGATCTAGTGAGATACCCCTTCTAGCGCCAATTATTGATAGTCAAATCAATGAGGTGGATTTGTTTAATGTAGCTAACAAACAAATAATCTAAATGGTTATGTGAGTAATAAATGTAAATGATTGACAATAAATGAAGAACATTATGAATGTTTAAAACTAAATGCAAAGAATAAATTCTAGAGAGTAAATTCTTGAAAAATTCAGATCCTTTATTAATTGTTGAGATGTTTCTATTTATATTAAATATTTGGAGAGTTGTTCATTCCTACTCCAACTAGCCCTAATTTTTACATTAAATATAATTGTACCAGGCATGTAATACCCAAGTACTATTTTCGGCTACTTTCTCCTCAGTAGCCTAGCTATAGAATTGTACACGCTCATTACTCGATACCTGGCCTGATGAATATGTAACATTTGATATTTTTCTCTAAAAGGCCGCCTACATGTCCCATCGCCGCATATGCAATATATTTTCTTTCTAGGCAGATCTTCTAAAGACATTACCGTAGAACGAGCTCTAGTTATGCCAACAAAACGAACTAACTAGAAAAATTTGATCATGAATTCCTCCTATACTAATGTATAATCCGTCTGAGCATAGGATGATTCTATAATTACCTCGTCGACCTCACCTTGGTCCAGCAAGATGATGAGGCGAATAAACGGGGCCCTACTGATCCACCTCAGCCTTTGGCCGAGCTTGCAGGATACTTTCCTTTAGGGAACAATATTCATGATGTGTTGGTCAAACTCATGACCTCGGGGCTTGATTGATTTTGACCTCACACAACAATAACGACATGGGCCTCGTACTTCATTTTTGTGTTTCATCTCGTGTTTCACTAATTTTAAATGTCATGTGAAATAAATGACATTGCAAATCATCATTAACGTGACATGTCATTTATTAAAGGTAAGAATACCAAATGACAACTTGAACTCATGACCTTATATCATAGGTATTGTTGCTATATCCAATTGAGTTATTCCACTTTTTCGACAAGGATTCCCTATTCTACTTTAGTGTTCACTAGCGCGTAACCCCGCGTACAACGCGGGATTCAAAATAATTTTAGATTAAATATTTAAAATATTTAAAATATTTAATTTTTTAATTACATACATAATTTTTACTCCTCCCATTAAAATTAGTTGTCATACTCATTCCACTCTTATATATTTACATAATATATGTCGTTTTGACATTTTCACCCCTCATTATCTAATGTATACCCCTAATGATTATTTTTTATGGTCAATAAATTTTTTAATTTTCCTATAAATATATTGTTGAATAATTTTCCCAGCCAATAATAATTATTAGATATTAAAGATGACAACATGCAACAATTATTTTATAAACCTCTATGAATCTTTCAATATGCTTTCAAAAAAAAGATGTGACGGAAAAAAATGTTAAATACAGACGAAGAAAATCATTAGAATGTTTATATTAAAAGAGAAAAATTAGAATGTTTATATTAACTATATTCTACAAAAAATTGAATGACATACATATTAGAAAAATTAATATTAGATATTAAAAGTTATATTATTAATAATATAATAAACAAATTTTTATAGAATTCTAAAAATTTAAAATAAAATAATCACATGAATAGGGGGTGATTCACAATTAATGGATTAGAGATAAATAAAAAGTAAAGTTCAAAATTAAATAATAAGTTACTGAAATTAAAAAATTAAAACTAATAATAATACCATAAATATCTTTTCATATATATTTAGAGATTTGAAATAAAGTCACCACATAAATTGGGGGTGATTCGCCTTTAGTAGATAGGAGATTTCATGTTTCACTAATTTTAATACATGATACATGAAATGAATGACATTACAAAATTATCAGTAATGACAAATGTCATGTATTAAAGGAAATGAATCACAAGATGGAACCGCAACGTGGAACAGGCAATCTAAGTGTGCAGTACAAACACAAATCTCGTGTTCTATTTTGGTGTTTCAACATGTGTTTCTATTCACTATGATGGCACCAATAAGCCCACGATAATGCACTAATCGGACCTAAAAAGTAGTTTGGTGGAACAAATTGGAAATCTTGAAGGCCCATGTTTATGACCGAGGCCCGCAGCTAAATCCTGTTTCAAGCCGCTTAGTTCTCCTACCAAAAAAGCGAAGATGGGCTATCGCCCCTTAACATTATCCAAGACAAATATGTAAAATGACCTAAATGACCTTGGAGTATATATAGTAAAACCCTAACTCAACACATATTTTAACCTCCAAAAATTAGATCATCCTCCGTCGTTTAGAGCCGGCGATCTTTCCTGGCAACGTCCTCTGAAGTCCCACAAACAACAATTGACCAGAACGTTTAACTACGTGAGACCCTCCTGTTTGCTAATTTTTGTCACACAAACTTCTTCTTCGTATACCGAGATTCAATTGAACACGCAAACGTCAGATCTGTGACACAACAGATGTAACTTTTACCTCTTGTATCAATGTTTTCAAGAGATTTTCATATGTTTGTTTGTTTTTTTAATTTTTTTCAATGTTTTGATTCTTATTCTTCTGATTGATGTTGGGTTGTACTATTTTGGGACCGATACATGCGTTCTGTGAATATTCAATAATGTCGAGAAATTTCCTTTAAAAAAAATGTCGAGAAAGTGTATTCAGAGAAAACCAGATAATCGTCGAAATCTGAATTTTTCCATGGATGTATACTGATATTTAGGGAGTAGAAACTAAGATCTATGATGTTTGCCTGCTTTCTGCGTGTTGAATTGCTGGGAATTTTTTACCTCAAAAATTAAAATCGACGGTGAAATAAACTGATGGCCCCGAGATTTTGTGGGTTGAAAACCCACTTTGCGCGTGCGGAAGCAAACATGTCGTGTGTGATGCATATAAAACAGGGGTGAGGGCAAAGTGATTCCAAATTTTTCGCTTTTAATAACGATGTGTGTTGTTTTGCTTGTAATCGAATGCATATGACAAGTATAAACATAAAGCTGTAAAGAACACACAAGATTTTATAGTGGTTCGGACGAAACCCACCCTACATCCACTCTTCCCTTTCGGGGCACCAACTTAACCAACTTAACCAACTGGACTTAGTTTTATGTGTTAGTCCAACACCCAACAGATGTTTATTGAGTTCACACTCAAGTGGGACTTATCTCCCTCACGGGATCGCCTATAGATGTTTATCGAGTTCACACTCAAACGAAACTTATCTCCCTCACTAGATTGCCTATAGATGTTTACTGAGTTCACACTCAACCGAACCCATAAATCAGAAACTAGAATCCCTAGTCTGAAATCTTGCGGTGACAAACTTAACCTAACTTTGAGTTTGGGTAAAGGTTTGTTTGGTTTCCAACTAGGTTAAGATTTTCCCTTACATTTGTTTAGCCTCGATGCTAAGGATGGGAAAATCTCTCTAAGCTTAGGATATTACATTTGTGCTTAGATCTAGGGTAGAACACTCTTGAATATGTGCGTATATTTCTTGCTCTGTGTTCTATGGTGGAAATGCTACATGATTTGGCTCTGTAGCTTCAATGGTGTTTTCACGCATTTCTCCACACTTCCACACTTGATAATGAATGAAGAACTTGTATTTATAGTGTGGATTTGAATGTTACCGTTGGAGAGAATCTCATTCAAATCCATACTACTCGTAAAACTTTTGCTGACTTTTTTGGGCTTGTCGTCTTCCTCTCATTGGTCCACGTCGGTTGAATCTACTGGCTATATTCTTGATTTCTTGAGTCTCGGGATCTTGATTCTATCGAGCCTTGGTTATCTGAGCTATCTGAGCCTTGAGGTTATCTGTCTTTATCGAGAGCCTTGTTTATCGAGCTATTTGAACCTTCAGTTATCTGAGCTTCGGTTTTATCCGAGCCTTCAGTTATCTGAGCCTTGAGGTTATCCCGAGTCTCGGGTTCCTTAATCGGCCAGACTTCTCTTGATGGACCTTGTGCGTCGGGTATCTTCGACACTCGGGCTTCTTGAGTTCAGACTCTTGAGTTGAACATTCGACCCTCGGTCATTGACTCGGTATCGATTTCTTCTTTGCTTGTCGATCATTTCGACTAATCGGATCATCATTTCTTCGATTCAAAGATCTCGGGATAGCATCGTCAGTCAATTATCGAGTTAGCATATCAGGTTATCATATCTGATCTCGTTCACATCTGATCTCGATCAGTCTCATCTGCTCATCTTCTGATCTTCAACCTTCTCTTCTGATTTGCTGACTTTAACTTTTCTTAACTTCTGATTTTGCACAGCTCATCAGTTGACTCTGGAACTCATCTAACTCATCTGATCTCGATCATTCTCGTCTGCAGCCTCGTCTGATCTCGATCTTCTTCTTCTGATTTCGTGAGTTCCCCCTCAATTTGTTCTTTCGTTCCCCCTTAACTTGTTATCTGTAAAATAGCTTGAATAACACAAGTTAATAATGTTTTGGCATAATTCATTAAAACTAAAATATCCCAACATAAACCTTATATTTACTTGAATGTATCAAGGGTAAATTTGTACTTTAGGCCATTAAACATAATAAATGAATATTAAAACACATACTTATCTGCTTCACTCAGTAAACGTACCAAACACAATTTATGAAAGCGCACCCCTCTCAATCGGACCACGTCTAGGTAGTCGGGCCCTATCGTGGCGATAACTTAAGAGGGTCACCAAACATGCCCTTAAAGGTAATGAAACACAAGACAAAACACCAATGTGGAATACATGGTCTAAATTGAATATATTGACACATATATCCTATTTCCTTTGGAGTTTCATCTCATATTTCACTACTTTTAATATATAACATATGTAATAAATAATATTATAAATTATTATTAATTTCGAGACATGTCATGCAAAACAGTAGATGGTTACCAACGCGAAATATATGGTCTTAGTTGATAATATAGATACAAATTCTAAAATTATTATTATTATTATTTTTTATTTTTTTTTGTTTCATCTTATATTTTACAATTTTCAATACATTATACATGTAATAATTTACATTAAAAATCATCCTTAATGACACATGTTATGTATTAAAGCTAATTAAACATAAGATGAAATGCCAAATTGGAATGGGTGGTCTAAATTGATATCATCAGCACATATTCCTTATTCTGTATTGTTGTTTTATCTTTTGTTTCACTACTTTTAATGAAACATATCATGTATATATTAAATACAATGAAACAAAAGATGGAACACAAAAGTGGAATAAGTCGTATAAATTGATAATATCGACATGAGTCTCTTATTTCTTTTGTGTGGTTCATGTCTTGTTTCACTACTTTTAATAAATATCATATTTAATAAATGGCATTACACACCTAATAAATGCTTGGGGATATGGCTCTTAACTTGATAGCATTTTTCCACACCTAATAATGAAGGAAGAGCATGTATTTATAGTGTGAATTTGAATGTTATCGTTGGAGAAAGTCACATTCAAATCCATACTATTCTGGAATTTCTGCAGCTTTTTATCAGGCTTGTTGACCTCCTCTGATTGGTCCACGTTAGCATTCAGGATTCAGCATTCAACATTCAGCATTCAGCAATTCAGCATTCAACAAATCAGGATTCAACATTAAGCAATTCAGGATTCAGCATTCAACATTTCAGCAATTCAGCATTCAGTCCACTTGTCTTCCGGCCTATTTTCCTCAAGAGACTTCAGATCACTTCCCCCTCAACTTGTTACCTGTATAGATGAACTTAAATAATACAAGTTGACAACTACATAATGTTTTGGCATAAATAATCAAAATTAAAATATCCCAACAGTTATGTATTAATGCTATTGAAATGTCAAAGTGAAATATATGGTCTAAATTGATAATATCAACGTGGATCCCCTATTCTAGTTTGGTGTTTCATAACGTATTTCACTACTTTTAATACATGACATATGCAATAAGTGATATTACAAATCTACAATAATGACTCACATCATGTAATAAAGATAAAGAAACACAAGATGTAATACGAAAATAGAATAGATGATTTAAATGCACTATTCAATTTTGATGTTTCATTTCGTGTTTGACTATTTTAAATTTTATTATGGTGTGTTTAACAAATGAGGTGTGCTTACATGTCTTTAGGGGTGTGAGTATAGGTACTTAGTTATAAATTTCCCTCTCCTTGTGATGTGTGTGATTATTAATGGCTTCAAATATTTAAGCTTTTATATAATTTTATTTTGTGAGAATGAAAGCATGCTAATATACTACCTATTTCTTAGGGAAAATATATTCACTTTCAAGGTTTTTTTGGAACACATGAATATATTCACGAGTCTTCTTTATATCTAGGCAGATAATTTATGTTATTTCTAAGAAAAATAATATGTATACATGTATAAAAATTGAAAGGACGTAATTAATTGAGATTTATCTTTTAATTAATGTATTTCTAACATGAATTTTATTTGATCAGTTTGTGTTGAACGATGCTAGTTGTTTGAAAATGGAGTGAAAGATATAAGAGTAAAAAAAAACAGATAAATTGTGTGATTTATATTATTTTATTAAACTACTCATATGAGTTCATGAAATTAAGTTAATTAACAATAACAGTGACAATAATGATTGGGTGGCTTCCTCTTGAAAACTTTGCAAAATCCTCCTTTTGCGCAGTTACTATCTCTACACATTCTATCACACTTTGGGTCATCAGCTCCTGGATTACAACTACCAAGTGATTGTCGTTACAGCAAGTCAATCCTCCCTCCACATCACCTACAAGTAATTGAAAAATATAATCATTTAACTTGTATACGAGCTATATAACAAGTATAATATAAATATTTATACTATATAAAATTGCTATCAATTAGAATGGTAAAACTTTACATGGATCGCCTCGTAAACACATTGGTGTATGTATGAACATCTAATGTAAAATTTTATGATAATTGAATTTGTGTAATAAAAGAAAAAACATATAAACCTGCTGAAAATGCAACAAGGACAATAAAGAACAATAATAAAACTCTAGTACTAGCCATGTTGAAAAGAAAAAGGGAATAATATAGTATTTCTTTTAAATCAATAGGTTGTGGTAATGATGGATTCAATTGATATTTGACTATTATATATTGAACATTTACGTCTTAATTTGGTAAGTTAATGGCATATCAATTAATTTTGATTAGCTGTGCATTTATATCGACTTAACCCGTGCTATTTGGATTTCCCCGTACCTCATAGCGGTGTCGGATGGGTTTGAGTACATATCACTCTGGTCTGATGCCCCATTTTAACTATATGATATTTCAATTAAAAATTTCTATTGATATCAAAACCTTAAATTTTAATATATATTCATAAACATGATCAAATATTGTTTCTTTTTTCTTTTTATTTTTTTCCAATTATTGATCATATTTTATATTATATATTTAAAAATATAAATATATGTATTGTTTTTACAATAAAAAAATCTATTTAAAATGAGTTACCCAGCCCCACAACGGCCAATAGTAGGTCACCCCGCCTGCCCAGCAATAAGTCCCCCACCCCATTCAGAAAAAGGGGCGGGTTGTCATTCTTATAATTTCATTACCTCTAATACATGGCATATGTCATTAATGATAATTTAAAATGTCACGTCTTGTGCTTTAAAAATATTGAAACACGAGATGAAACACCAAATGAAATAGATAATTCGTGTTGATATTCATAAAATAGGCAATCCGTGTTAATATTAGTTGGATAATACAACTATTTTTTTTTAAAGTAAAGATGAATTGTACTCCCTCATCCGTCCATTAAAACTGTGTTCATTTATTTCTTTGTAAATTAAGTCAATTTATGAATAACATAATTGATTGTGAGTAAAATATAATGATAACTTGAGTAATTAAGTGATTGTTGGACGATGAAGATAAAAAAGATTGTGTCCATAAACGTACTTAATTTATCTTTCCGTACAGCATATCAAAACGAAATGAGTATAATTTTAGTGGATGGAGGAGTATTACTCAAGTAAAAGGGGGTACTCAGTCCGATAATATTAGAAAGTTTACAACCCGTACCTTGAGTACTTTATTGGGAATACATATTACTGGTTGATTGGATGCATACAACTATTTTGCGGAAGAAAATTTATTGGATGCATCTACATTGTATTTAATAAATGTTCCTTTATTTGAAAACACACACTAAATATTGGTTGCATCTATATATTGTGAGGAAAAAGATTCTACACGAAATATACCATTTCCAGTAATTTAATATTGTGAGGAAATATATTGTTTTTTATGAAAAGTGCCCAATAAAGATGGTTTCAGTCGTTTATGAGAGAAATATGACACAAATATATTTTTAATGTAGTTAATTAATATTGCATTTTGTTGAAGCCCACACAAAAAATGGGTTGCAGTTACTCTGTGGAAAAATATTACATTTTGATTAGTAGTATTACATTTTCTGAAGGCACACAAGAGCTGAGTTGCATCTATTGTGAGGAAAAAATACCCCCCACACACGTATATATATATATATAATTATTTCCCCCGTTTCTATATAAACGTCGTTTTGTGATTTAAAATGACTAGGTTTTGATGAAGATTTGAAATCCCTCCATTTTAAACTAAACTCTCAAATTTAAGTATTTGTAAATCCATTGGAGAGTGATGATTTGTATGTGAAATCCATAGATTGCAAATGCATTCATCCAAATGGAGTCTTAATTCAAGTTGTTAGGCCCGGTGGAAAACCCATGAAATGCGGAATAATCATGAAATGCATATAAAAACAGGGGTGAAGGAATGGTGATTCCAGATTTTTTCTCTTTTAAGCTCATGTGTTGTGTTTTGCTTATGATCGAATGCATATGACAAGATAAGAACGTAAAGCAGTAAAGAACACAACAATGTATAGTGGTTCGGAGACTCAAGCTCCTACATCCACTCTCCCTGTTCCTAGGGAAATTCCTTCAAACGGGACTTATCACTCTCCACGGGATTGCCTATAAGCTTTCTGACTATCCAAGATAGTTTACTCACTTCTTTTACTTCGAGCTTTCTGACTACCTCTGTAGTTTACTTACTCAAACTGGACTTATCACCCTCTCGGGCTCACCTCTAGATGTTTAACGAGTTCACACTCCAACGAGACTTATCACCCTCTCTCGAAATTGCCTAACAACTACCTCACTTCACCACTAGTTATCTCTTACGAGAATGGGGTTTGGGTTTGGTGTTGTCTCAAACTATGGTGAGATTTTCCCTTACATTTGTTTAGCCTCAATGCTAAGGTTGGGAAAATCTCTCTAAGCGTAGGATACATCGTGGGTTGCTTAGATTGGGTTCTAGAACACTCTTTGAATATATGTGTATATCTACAGACTTGTGTTCTATGGTGGGAAAGCTTGAGTATATGTTCTCTTAGCTCTGTAGCATCGTTTGCTATCTTCTTCGCACTTCCACACGTAATAATGTAGGAAGAACTTGTATTTATAGTGTGGATTTGAATGTTACCGTTGGAGAGAATCACATTCAAATCCATACTATTTGTAAGTTCTGCAGCTTTTTCAGGCTGGTTGTCTTCCTCTCATTGGTCCACGTCAGCTGGATTCCAACGGCTATATTCCTCAGCTTCTTCGCTTCGGAACATTCAGGTTATACTGAGCATTCAGTACATTACTGAGTCTTCAGTAATTACTGTGCCTTCAGTATCCATTGTCTTCAGTCTTCTGAGTCTTCAGTGTCTTCTGAGTCTTTAGAGATATACTGATTGATATACTGAGTCTTCATACTGAGTCTTCAGTTTCTCAGTCTCATACTGAGTCTTCAGATTCTCAGTCTCACACTGAGTCTTTCAGTTTCTCAGTCTCATACTGAGTCTTCAGAAACTTCAGTTTCATACTGAAACTTCAGTTTCTTCAGAAACTTACTGAGTCTTCAGAATCTTCAGAATCTAACCTGATCTATATCTGCTGACTATACATTGTGCAGATAACATCCTGAACACTCTAAAACTGAATCCTGACCCATCTATCAAGATTATCCTGAACATGTCATACTCAGGGGTTTTGGGATCTAATCAAAATCTTCTTTTATTAAATTCATTTCCCAACAATTTCCCCCTTTTTGATGATGTCAAAACCATCTTGTTACAAAAACACTTAACCTATACTCAGATTTCAGTTTTTCCTATTACAATACAAGAATGACAAATCTCTCAACAAATTCACAATAAATCTCCCAACAATTTCATCAACAATAATCAGGCATATCAAATATAAAGACATGTAAAGTAAGATAATGAGGTATTATCTTTGAGCATAAAGATAAAGTTTCATTGATTGTATGATATCAGTTACAGATTACAATGAACTTATCAAAAGTAAAGACAAAAACATAAAAAATTACAAGAGTCTTCAGTCTTGGTCTTCAGTCATCTTTGATCTTCAGCTCGGCTCCTGGCCTCAGGTCTATCTGAGTTTCAGTATCTTTAGTGACATACTGAGTCTCAGGTTTCTTGATTCATCGGACCTTGTCTGATCAGGTATACTGACACTCAGGCTGACTGAGTTTAGTTTCTTCTGACTTCAGACATCCTGACCCTCAGGTCTCTTTTACTTACTGAGTCTCTGATCAGTTTTCTTTACTGAATCTCAGATCAGTTTTACTTACTGAGTCTCAGATTACTTTTACTCAGGTTATCTGATTTCTTCTTTGCCTGATCTAATCAGCTCGGCTGATCAGATCAACACATCTTCAGATCAATATATCAGGATAGCATCTGGTAAGTACATCATATCAGGTTAGTATATCAGGTTATCATATCTGATCTCGATCACGTCTGATCTTGATCAGTCTCATCTGCTCATCTTCTGATTTGCAACCTTCTCTTCTGATTTGCTGGCTTTATCTTTTCTTTACTTCTGATTTTGCACAGCTCATCAATTAATTCCGAACTCATCTAACTCATCTGATCTCGATCAGTCTTGTCTACAGCCTCGTCTGATCTCGATCATCTACTTCTGATTCCGTGAGTTCCCCCTCAATTTGTTCTTTCGTTCCCCCTCAACTTGTTATCTGTAAATTATCTTGAATAACACAAGTTGATAATGTTTTGGCATAGTTCATAAAAATTAAAATATCCCAACAAGGACGCCAAAACATTAAAATATATGCATTTTTAAAGAAACGGGTTTTCCTTTAAAAAGATCAGTTCAGGTGGTCACTCTGAAATTAGTGAACCTCTTGAACTCCTGCTCTGATACCACTTGTTAGGTATCAGTGCAGAGACGGGTTTTTAAAATAAGATCTGTTCAGGTGTTCACCTCTGAAATTAAGTGAACTTTAGAACTCCCGCTCTGATACCACTTGTTAGGCTCGGTGGAAAACCCATGAAATGCGGAATAATCATGAAATGCATATAAAAACAGGGGTGAAGGAATGGTGATTCCAGATTTTTTCTCTTTTAAGCTCATGTGTTGTGTTTTGCTTATGATCGAATGCATATGACAAGATAAGAACGTAAAGCAGTAAAGAACACAACAATGTATAGTGGTTCGGAGACTCAAGCTCCTACATCCACTCTCCCTGTTCGTAGGGAAATTCCTTCAAACGGGACTTATCACCCTCCACGGGATTGCCTATAAGCTTTGTTGGGAAATCTGTAATTTAGTTTTGATGGAAGTTCCAAAACAGGTTGTAATAGGACCAGTCAGACCTGTTAGCTGACTGATGACTTAGAATCAGATTAAGATGACCAGCTGAAATGTATAGATAGCTGATGTAAAAGATAGGTCACATATTGAGTCTGTTTTTCTTTCTTCTCTTTATTCTCTTTTCCTTCCCCCTTTTTGGTTTCATCAAAGAGGTTGGACATCTTGCGGTTCAGAGCAGTTAATTGCCGTGAGATCTCCTCTCTGAGTTCCTCGACTACAAGAGGAGTGATCTGAACGGTGGCAGAAGGTGCAGGAGTGTAGAAGCGTCTGAGAGCAGTTTCGATTTCCTGTCTTGCTCGTTCTGTAGAAGCTAGAAAATGTTTCCAACCCATATCCAAGTGGTTTTTAGTTTTGTCCAAAGATGCCTAGACACTTTCCAAAAGTACCTGTGTCTGATTGAGCATCTCTGTCTGAACTGAGAGTTTGTCAGACTGAAGTTTGAGCTTCTCAGCAAGAGGATATACTAGTTGCATTACTTCAGCAAGGATGACATTGTGCATCCCAACTGTGTGACTTCGTTCCTTGTCAACTAGTTTTGCTTGCTCATCTTCAAATCGCTTCATCAGATCTGTTGTGAGCGCTGCGAATTTGTCTTCAAATGCAGCCTTGATCCCATCCTGAATCTTCTGAGTATGATGATCTAGGGTATCAGAACTCATCGTAGCAGTCTGTTCAGATGTTGAAGCCTTGCCAAGTTGGGTCTCATCTGTAGCACCCATTCTTGGTTCATCGGCAGCTCCCTCATGATTTGTAGGAGGTTGAACGGTTTCCTTCCTGTTATCAGCAATACCGAACCTTTCGTGAATTAACCATCTGATATCATCATTAGATGCTAATTCAACAGCACTTTCAATCCCAACATTGTTTAGACATTTCAACTCCAAGTCTACAAAGAAATCTGATCCCAGAGTTGTCATTAGAATCAGAAATTCTTCAATGCTCTTCAGTCTGATATCCCTCCAGAACACTATCTCTTCTATCTGTTACTGGATGCCAGGATGTTGATCCAATTCAGGGCATAGATCCAGCAGATACTCCTTGATCTGTTGCTTCGTTATCCTTACGATGGGGCTTTCTGTAGCAGGTGAAGCAAGCACGGTTCTGGTATTGAAGGGATTATGAGAGGCGGACACTCGCTTGTCGGATCTCTTAGGTTCTTGAGACTTGATTGGGGATTGGGATGTTTGTAGTTCAGGTTCGTTTTTAGCGTGTTGAGGGTGTTCAGTTTCCTGAACGTTGGTGGTGTGGGAGATGTTGGTGATCTGATAGGTGAGGGTGAGGGTGAGAAAATTTTGTGGGGAGAGGATGGTGGTGATGACTTTTGAGGAGAGGATGATGGCGATTTGGAAGTGGGCGTTGGCGATCTTTCTCTTTGGAAGATCTTGGTGAGAGGCAGAGAATCAGATGGTGATTCTTCCTCTGATTGCTCCACTTCTGTCCCTCTGACAGATTTCTATCCTTCTGCTGCGATCATCTGCTCTTCCCTTTCTTCTCTGATAGTTTGCTCAGAGCGGACTGCTGTCTCTTATTCTGATCTTACTTGCATCAGATCCTTCGTTCTGCTGACTTGCTGTGCAGAACTTGGAGCAGTTTTCAGAGGAGATGAGACTCTCTTCTGACGTTTCCACAGAGCATCTAGTTTCTTGGCCAGATCCTTCCTCTACATCCTCTTCTCTGGAACGGCCTTTTCCTGCACTTCAGATGATGCAGTTGCCTTATCTTTTCCCTTATTTTCTCCCTTGGGTTTGGGCACATAAGGAGTTGGATCCTCATCAGATTGTCCAGGTAGGGACTCATCTTTGCCCAATATGGCCTTGTGCTTTGCTTGGTATATCTTTGCTCCATTCTCGGTCCATTTATATTTCTGTGGCAGCTTATCTGACATAATGATAGATATTTTGTGTATGAATGAGCACTTGGAAGATAAGCACACTTCATTGCTCTGGGTCAGTTCGAACTTCCCGGAGTCTTTTCTCAGTCTTGCTTTGACCATACCCAACCAATCGATATCTGAAGCCTTCTTGATTAGTGCAGCCATGACACTTATCTTGTACGAAGTGACTGCATCAAGACTGTAGGTTGAGCACATGATCACCTTCTGAACAATTTCAAGAAGATGGCGATATTTTCTATTCTGATAGGAGGCTTTGACATTCGTCTTGTTCTCCTTATTTGCTGACATCAACAGCTCGGCTTCAAGAAATTCCTTTTCTCCTACATCAGTCGTGTAGGTCTCTGAATTGATGCTTCCTCGAGTTAGGCCGAATATCCTCTAGAGATCATCATTCGACACTCGCACTTCTAGTCCTCCAACGGAAGAAATCAGGTCAGCATCAATGTCTTCATCCCTCTGTAGATTGTAGAGAAACTCCAGAGCTTCATGTGCGTGGACGATGTTCTGATGTGTAGAGCAATAGCGTTCAAGTCCACACGCTCGCAAGCACTCCAGAATTTCCAGCGATTCAGGGTCTGAGGTGATGGTGAAGACTACGTACTTTTCATCAATGATATCTTTCTTCATCGATGAAAAATTGCAGAACTTTTTCCCTTGGCCCGGTCGTGGAATAAGATATGCCATTTCTGTACGATATGCAAATTGATGTTTAGTTCGAGTAAGATATTTCAATAGATTCAGTCAAACTAGTAATTTTAGCATCAATTTAGCAAATAAGCGTTTAGATCTAATAAAGATTACAGAAATATATCATCACGATTTGTAAACCTAGGTACCAGAGAGAAATTGAGATCATGCAATTAATTAAAACAAGAAATTACCAGAAATTGATTCGAAAGATTTTAGAAATCGGAAGAGTAGAATCAATTGATCTCGAAAGTAATTCTCTGAAGGTTTTGAATAATGTTTGATCTTTTAAGAACTTTGAGAAGACGAAGTAGTGGAAAGCGGTTTTCTGAGATGAATTTGGATTTTATAGAATACGAGGGAAAACCTTTTTGCACAACTTTCCAAAGTACTCAAGTATCCGTGTTTTGAAATCAGTGGCTGAGATTAGCCGGCCAAAAAGTATTTTTATCGCACGGTTGAGAAAAGTAGTCTTCTCGTTTTCCGGACTCGAAAAATCGCAATAAAACGTTTTGAAAACATTTTCTCAAGTCCGCATTAAAAGCTTTGCAGAGCATGCGTCATGAACAGAGTAAAATAAATCAATTATTTAAATAACGCATGTAAGGTATTCAGAAAGAGATCAATAAGAGAGCGTATCTGACTGATTGATATTGTAATCAATCAGTTACCACGGTGATCTGATCTGGTACTTTGTTGAATTATCTGATGGTTGCCTCATGCATTTCCCAACAATATCTCACTTATCTGATCAGATAATTGCTTGAAACACTTCATTACTTATTTGATCCACTTATCTGATACACTTCATCCTTCAATCTTCTTCTAATCAGCCTGTATTTACTGAAGTCAACTCCCGCCAAAACTTTTACTTCGGGGAGTCCAAAAGTTGCCTCGATTCCCAAATCGACGCGATTTGAAATTCCGTAATAATGGCATAGATACGTTGTGATTTAATCACACCGTTAACTCATCCAACCATTAGCTACGTGTTCCTGACGCTTTGTCGATGCAAATTTCTCTTTGGATCTTTTGAGAAGATAAAATTTGCATTTATACCCCTAATTTCCTTCTATAAATTAACCTGGGGTGTTAGGCAAACAACATAAACCATTTCATCTTCTTTAGCATATCCTTCATGCTTTTCCGATGAGTTCCTTATTTCCGGTGAAACTTCCGGTGGGAACCTTTAGCCCTTTTCCAATGAATTCAGCTTCTCAAATCAACCCTGTGTGTTCCTTCACACTGCTTTCGTCGTCATCTAAGATTTCACATACGATCAATGCTAAGCTTCTTTACCACCATGGAGGCGGATATGCTAAAGGCAAATGAGAAGGCACTTCTCCTAACCGTATGCACCTTGTGCGCCTATCGAGATGATGGAATTAGCATCAACAGACTTAGTCTGAAATAAAACATGGGTTTGATATACAAAATAGTGTATCAAACTCAATATTTGCATGAGACACTCATGGCCATATGGTCTTTGTGACCAAACCTGTGGCACAGTGTCTCATTTAACAGTTGGAAAGCCCATTGATTTTAGGTCTAAGGGCTCCTAGCTTAAAGATCCTTCAAGGCTCCCTCTCGCTCCTCACTCCAAGATTCTAAGAGCGGCTTTCAGGATTCTAGAAGCTTCTCTGCTGCCCCCTGGGTTGGAGAGTCTGAGAGCATCAGCTCTTAAAATCTCTCTCTCTCCTTCCCTGCCTAGGGTTGTCTTAGGGCTTATGGTTTATGACCTCCGGGTCTTCTTGTACTTGTAATACCACTTGACGATAGCTTGTAGCAATTGTAGCTTGTGATATCACTTGTAACTTGTAAATCTGACCTCCGGGTCCTTATCAATGAAAAAAAAAATGCTGTTATTCCATTGCTGTGTTGTTTCTTCTGACTTATGCGATCTGTAGCTTTACTCTTGACTTGCTTGTTGACTGCAACTTTAATCGACTTATAAAGTAATCTTCCAATCTGATCAGTTCCCCCTTAATCTGATATGTCTTGAACTGATCTGCTCCTTGTCTGAACTTCGGATCGACTACTTATCCGACTTTCGATCTGCTCCTTATCCCGAACTTGGATCGGCTCCTCGTCTGGTCGACTGATCAGTTGAGATTCCTAACTCAACTGATTCCACTTAACTTGGTTAGTCTTTTAACCAACTGGTTCTGGAGATCAGTCCTTCAACCATATCTGGTGTATTTTCTCCAAGATCCAGAAGCCCTAGCTCGTTGCATAACTCTCTGAATCTGATCTCAGCTAGTGGCTTAGTTAAGATATCGGCTTTTCATTTTGTCGGTATGGATCTTTTCCATCCCGATATTCTTCTTTTCAACGTGATCTCGATAAAATGGTGTCGACATCCACATGCTTGCATCTTGTATGTAGAAACGAGATTATGAGTGATTGCAATAAAGACTATTATCACAGAATATATAGGTACGTTCTTAGCTACGATGTTGTAATTCCTCGATTGTCGACTTAGCGAGAAAGCGATTGGGAACAACAGCTTCCTGCAGCCATATATTCTGCTTCAGTAGTAGATGTCGCAACTGATGTCTGCTTCTTCAAAAACCAAGAGATCATTTTATTTCCCAGAAACTGACATGAACCTGATGTTGACTTCCTGTTGATTCTGCAACCTCCGTAATCTGAATCAGAATACCCACTAAGCTCTAGATTGTCATCTGATGGGTAAAATAAACCAAGGTTTACAGTCCCCTTCAGATACTTGAGAATCCACTTTTAGCTGCTTCTAGGTGGCTTTGCATTGGATTTGCTTGAAATCTGGCTCATACACCTACTGCAAAAGTGATGTCTGGTCTGCTGGTAGTCAGGTATAGTAGTGATCCAATCAGAGCTCTATATTCTTTCTGATTAACTTTCTGACCATCTTCATCTGGATCCATCTTGAACCCGGTCATCATTGGAATTCTAGCTTCCTTGCAATGTTGAACTCCAAACTTTGCTAGTAAATTCCTTGTGTACTTCGCCTGGCAGATGAATATCCCTTTTGTACTCTGCTTGACTTGTAAACCCAGAAAGTAATTCATCTGACCCATCATTGACATCTCGAACTTCCCTTGCATCAATTTGCTGGACTTCTCACATAGCTTCTTGTTGGGAGATCCAAAGATGATGTCGTCCATGTAAATCTGAACCATCAGAATATCTTCTCCATCTTCTATTCTGAATAAGGTTATGTCCACTATTCCTTTAGTGAACTAATTTACAGATAACAAGTTAAGAGGGAACGAAAGAACAAATTAAGGGGGAACTCAGGAAATTAGAAGAAGAAGATCGAGATCAGACGAGGCTGCAGACGAGAATGATCGAGATCAGATGAGTTAGATGAGTTCCAGAGTTAGCTGATGTGCTGTGCAAATCAGATGTGAAGAAAAGCTAAAGCCAGCAAATCAGAATAGAAGGTTACAGATCAGAAGATGAGCAGATGAGACTGATCGAGATCAGACGTGATCAAGATCAAATATGATAATCTGATGTGCTAACTTGATGCAGATGACCTGATGTTATCCTGAGATGATCCTGAATATATGTTGATCTGATCAGTCGAGCTGATCAGATCAGGCAAGAAGAAATCAGATAGCCTGAGTCAATGTGACCTGAGGGTCAGGATGTCTGAATTCAGAGAACTGAACTCAGTAAGCCTGAGTGTCAGTATGCCTGATAAAACAAAATAGGAATCTTCTCCAGGATGTAGACGTCACATAACCATTCTCCTCTGATCTGATCCCATTCTGGAAGCAGATCTTGCCGTGCACAGAGGATGCCTTTAACAGGTGCCGGAAGGGCATTCTTCTCCCAAACATCTCCTTAGCTCTGATACCACTTGTAGGTCCCGAACGGGTTTTGTAAGGGTGGAAGTCTAGAGGGGAGGGGTGAATAGACTTCCAAATTTTTTTGTGCGGATCAGGTGTGAACTACAGATTACCCGATCAGAGTGCTAGTGTATCAGTTTAGACTGATGTTCAATCTTACTGAGTGCCTAAGGGCAGATCAGTTTGATATCTGTCAGTTTAACTGAATGGTGCGGAAGCTTGTTTTAACCCGTGTGAAAAACCAGTTTTATCAATTCAGATTCTCAAGTCAGTTTTCAACCAGTTGACTAAGGTGTCAATCTGATCAGATCAGTTGCTTGGTGCAGACTGAGCTTAACTTAGAATATGTATGCTGTTTTAAACTAAGTTGTGTGAATAGTGTAAAGCAATAAGAAAGCAAGTAAATGCACACAAGACTTTTTATAGTGGTTCTGACGAAACCCGTCCTACGTCCACTCTTCCCTTAACACAGGGGAACCTTAACCGAACTTAACCTGCGGGACTTATACCCCTCACGGGATGGCCGAGATATTTACCGAGTTCTCACTCTACAAACTTAACCTGCGGGACTTATATCCTTCAAGGATGGCCGAGATGTTTACCGAATTCCCACTCTTACAAACGTAACCTGCGGGACTTATATCCTTAAAAAGGATAGCCGATATGTTTATCTAGTTCTCACTCTACCTGAGGGTTCCAACTGGAAATCTATCCTGGTGTTTTAGGTAGCCAAAATGCTAGTGGATAGGATTTCTTGCTAAGAACTAATGGGATGAGCACTCTAAGAATAATCTTCAAATATAGTGTTCTTTGAGCGGAGATTTTGATGTAGCTTTAGCTTCTTTTGCAGTGTCTCCGTGTTCGTTCTTTGCTAGTTGTCTCTCTTGTCTTCAATTGACAAGCAATCCCATTTTATAGACCTCGAAATCAAAGAGCCGTTGGTGAGCAATTTGAATTTTGGGCTATACTAGGTAGGTTGTAGGATATGATTGTGACATGCTCTGATTATCGGCGTGGCCGTAGGCATCATTAGTGTCGTTTTTGTCCGCAGTGTCGTATCCCGTATTGTCAGCTCTTTTTGTGCACGTGTCGCTTTCTCCTTGGCCAGGCGGCGAAATTTATCCGTTAGACGATTGATATTCCTTTTGTAGAAGATTCACCTTGTTTGGTGTATCTTTTAGATTTTTACAGTGTGGTGACTTGATCGAATGGCGGTCGATCTACCTTGTTGAGTCTTGGATGCACATTGTCTTAGCTCAATATCGGACTTCTGGCGATATAGGTCTCGGGTTTTTTTGATCTTGGTGTCTCTCGAGCCTCGGTGTATTGATCATCTTGAGTCTTGAGTTTATCTGAGTCTTGAGTTCATCCCCGAGTCTTGATGTCTATCCGAGTCTTGATGTCTATCTGAGTCTTGAGTTCATCCGAGTCTTGAGTTCATCCCCAGTCTTGATGTCTTCTTGTCTTCACGATCTTGACTTCTTGTCTTCTGATTTGTGCATAGTCTTTTGATCATCTGACCTTATCTGGGTCATCTGATACTTCGACCTGACCTATACATATTGAGTTCTGTTGGGAAATTTAGAGTTTTGATGAAAGTTCTAAAACACATGTAATAGGACGGTCGGACACATTGGTAATGATGTTTATATTACCGTTTATAGAATACCGGTTGATAATTCTTGATAGAACAACCGATGTAATAGATGGGTCACATATTGAGGGGGAACCTCAATATGTATAGGTCAGCTCTGAAGATCCAAAGAATAGTTGATATCCGACAGGCCAGAATGCAAGAAAAGAACAGAAGATCAGATCGATCTGATCAAGTCAGATATCTCACCAAGTCATGAAGCTCAAACTCGAAATACTTGAAGATCGGATGACTTCCGGAAGATCGGACGGAAGACCTACATCACCGAAGTCCGCTAGTTGAAGCTAAGTCAACCTAACACCGAAGACTCCATCATGTAGATCGACCGATTCGATCGATTAAATCGGTCACCAGTGAAAAATCGATGTTTCACCAAATCATACGTCGATGATCCGAACAAGAAGAATGTCAACCTTAGTTGGAAGAACAACACCGAAAAGTCGTCGTCATTAACCAATAAGGACCGAGATACGTATGATCGAGCCGCAATTATGGATTTGGTCTTCTTTCTCCAACGGCTATAAAAGACACTATTCACGCTTTTTCGCCATGCCGTTCTCAAGCACGCCACATCAATCCTGCCAAGCCTACCAAATATAGCCTGAAAATTCAAATTGCTCTCCAACGGCTCTTTGATTTTGAGGTCTATAAATATGGGATCACACTTCAGAGTGAAAACACGGAAACCCTCAAAACGATCAAGAAGCTCAAGCTATAATCGATTTCCATACGAAGAACACGAACAAGAAAATTATTTTATTAAGTGTTCATCCCATAAGTTCTTAGCATAGAAATCTTTTCATCTAAATGATAGGCTATCTTAAACACTAGAAAAGATTTCATAGTTGGAACCAAAACAATCTTATCCAAACCCAAAGTTAGGTTAAGTTGTTTAGCAAGATTCGGACTAGGGTTTCTAGTTACGATTTACGGGATCGGTTGAGTGAGAACTCTTTAATTATCTGTCGATTGTCTTGTGTTGGACTAACACAAAAATCTAAGTCCATTGGTTTAGTTGGTGCCCCTTGTGATAGGGAAGAGTGGGCGTGGGATCTGGTTTGTCCGAACCACTATAAATCTTGTGTGCCTTTACCGCTTTGATTAATCTGTTTACACAATCGCACGCAACTATTAAAGCAAAGATACATATTCTAAGTTAAGATCGGCTAGCACCAAGCTTCGATCACGATCAAGTTTGACACTTTAGTCAACTGGTTAAAAGATCGACTTTGGAATCGATTGATCAAAACCGGTTTTTCACCGCGGGTAAAACTTAGCTTCCGCACATCGATTAAACCGATAGTTACCGAATCGATCGCCTTGAGCGATTAGTAAGTTGGTTATCGATCCAAATCCGATTCACTCGCCTTTCGATCAAAGTTAACTCTCTCACACCGATCTGCACAAAAGTTTTTCGATCTATTCACCCCTCCCTCTAGACTTACGCCCTCACAAAACCCATTCGGGACCTACAAGTGGTATCAGAGCAGTGGTTCTATAGACCACTGGCTTTGAGTATCATCGATTCTTGAGGGAGAGTCTTTGTGGTCATTTGAACAGATCTTGAAAAACCTTTTTTAAAACTCATTCGTTTTTCCAAAATCACTCAGCATGGATAATACCTCTGGTATGTATCATGATCTGCCGAAGTTCTCAATTGATGAGTATGCAGATTGGGCCATTTATATGTGCAACCATCTAGGTTCGATTAGTGGCAGAATGATGGAAGTCATCGAAAGAGGACCCATCATCATATATCACGACAACCCTGCAGTTGGAGGAGATCCAGACTTTGCCCCGGGAAATCTTGTACGAAAAAGCCCAGCCTTGATGGATGCGGAGGAAAGGAAATCAGATACCTGGACACAATCGCCATATTATTATGAAAAACGATGGATAAGGTCACCAAGGAAAAGATTAAATATCTCAAAACTGCGAAAGCAATGTGGGATACTCTAGCTGAGATATGCGAGGAAATGATCAGATCAAAGACAGCCGTCTACAAGCCGAACTGGTGAAGTTCGAAAAATCAAGATGTTGCTAACGAGACCATCAACGAACTTCGATGGAAGGATTACTATGTCGAATGAATAAGCTACGAGAACTTGGTAGAGATGTGGACAAGGACATCAACTACAAGATCTTAAGATCTCTTACCAAGAAATGGGATATGAAAGTCACGGTAATCAAGGATTGCCAAGACATTTCAAATATGAAACAAAGTAGCTTGTTCTTAAACCTTAAAGCTCACGAGTTCGATTTAATTGAAAGAGGACAAGCAGATGAAGATGAGGTGCCCGGCAAGCCTCAACTTCTAAATCGAGTTATGTTTAAAGGCAACCAAAGAAGCCAGAATCGAAGGCCAATGAACTGTTGGAAACATCATAAGTCGCAAGAATGATCGCTCGCTTTTGAAACTAGAAAAATCAAATATTCAACTTGGTAAGTATCGAAGATTCTATAAAGATTATCAACATAGCCGAGGAAGAGATAGGAGATCAACCAACGGATCTCCGAAGAACTTATCAGATCGATGATCAAGAGATCACAGAGAAGAAAAGAAAAGAGATAATCTAAATGATGAGAGAAGAGATAATCGATCTGAAAGAAGGAGCTCAGACTACTATCAGAAAGGGAAGTCACCTGATAGATCATACAGACGGAGTGATTCACCTAGAAGAAAAGGTTCCGTGGATCAAGGAGCGTGCTTCAACTGTGAGAAGCCAGGTCACTACAGAGCAGACTGCCCATCTGACGCCAAAAGAAAGGGAAGAAAAGAGGAACAGAAGAGAGCAACGTTACAGGGACAGAAAAGCCATGGTTGCTGACACATCTGGAATTGACGATTCCTATCTGCCCTCTGAGGATTCTGGATACTCTTCTCAGAGAAGATTTCGCCCGATAAGCAAAGGTTGTTGACTTCTATGAGAATGAAGATCTGATATTCTCTTGAGATGATGATGAGATCTGCCCGATGGCCAAGGAGGACCAATCTGAGGTAACCTCCAAACTCGCTTTGTTCGCTTTACACCTGCTATCATTAGCACACCTGCTGGGGAGATTGACCTGCAGCTCTACTCTGAGCAATTGCTTGATGATCTCTCCAATGCAGTAGACACTTATGCTATAGTGGAAGCTGAAAATGACAAGCTAAGGATCAGAAATAATCAGCTTGTTAAAGAGAACGATCTCAGTAAAGCTACTGAACTGAAATCTGCCCGGCCGTATAGTAATCGAGGAACTTAACATTCGAAAGTTAAGTCTTCTCGATCGGGAGAAGCAGATCAAAGATCGCCTAGCAATTAACAAAACAAAGAAAGTCGATGATTTCAAAATCCTTCAAAGCTAAATTTGATGAGCTATTCCAACCGCATGAAAATCTAAAAAATCTTCGAGGATAATTTATTTGCAAAGAAAATAGAGATTTTTACAAAATCTTCTAAAACTGTTCAAGATATGAACACCTATTTTCGAACAACGATTAACAAGAAGGGACTTGGGTATGAGAACCCTTCCACATCCTCAAAAGCCCCGGTTGATTCATCGCAAAAAGGTGTAATCAGACGAGTTTCTGACAAAGATACACTAAAAGCCAGACTTGTATCTAATAAGGGAAAAAGACCAGTTGAGCAGGTAAGGCAGGTGCCTAACCAGAAGGGGAACATAAATGGACCCCAACTGGTAAAGCATCAGCCGAGGAATCAACAGAAGAATTCAGTTCTTCTGAAGAGACCTCAACCTGATCAACAAATTAGGTATCAGAAAAGACAACCTGTAAAAGGGAAGTCTAATCTGAGACCCAATCAAGGTCAGCTGCCGAATAAGCACGCTTTAGGTAAACTGCAAAAACCACCTATGCCAAAAAGATACGAATCTTTTGATGGTAGCAGTCGTACCTACCCCTATAATAAAAAACCTAGGGCTGCTGCACCTGAGCCACATTGGAAGAAAAGAAGACAAACAGAAAAGATAAGTCCCAAGTCTTCTAAGTCACCCAAGGCTCACACTAATAATCATACCAATAAGAAAGCATGTAAAGAGACGTATGATTATGTTGATAGGTATGGGAGACAAATCAGGCCTTCTGATCTAACTGATCACAATAGAAGTGCTCTGTTTGTATGGATCCCCAAAACCAAACCTAACCCCTCAAGACCCAATCCAAAAGGGGTACCTAAAGCCTGATTTGATTGCAGGTTCGCGTGGGTCTGGCCAACAAAGGAGGTGTGCAGGAAACTATCTGGTACATCGATAGTGGATGCTCAAGGCACATATTTGAAGCAAACACCTCCTCAGCTCTTACATAGAATGTAAAAGGCCCGCGTGTACTCTTCGGTGATGATAACTTTGGTTATACCAAAGGATTCGAACCTTAGAGAATGAAGATGTACAAAATGCTTCGAGTCTCGTATGTCAAAGGTCTAAAGCACAACCTATTATTGGTTTCATAATTAAAGCGACAAACGGATTCAATGTTGAGTTCTCGACCCATCAATGCACTATCAAGAATCGAGCCACTCAATGATTTTGCTAATCGGTTCAAGGAAAGGGACGATCTACCACATGTTAGATTGGAACAGTTGCCCAAGAAATGCATGCCTTATTGTTAAGAGTTCCAAAAGTAGCGGTTGGCTCGGCACAAAAGAATGAGCCATCCCCGAACTTTAAAACTCTTAATAAGATAAAGAAGGATGTCTCTAGCGGAAGGACTTCCGAATGAAGTATTTTCAAAGGATCGGACATGTCTTTGCATGTCGGAAGGGAAAACAGTCAAAGCTTCATTCAAGGAATTCTGGGACCGCAAGATCCAAAGGTAGGTCTTCAAATTTCATATGGATCTATTTGGACCGTTACACCCGATCCGTCTCGTGATCGAAAATATACTCGTAATCGTGGATGATTATTCCAAGTTTACGGGTTATATTCTTACATAAGAAGAATGAGACGACAAATCGATACCCGAGCCGCTTAAAAGATTACAAAATGAGAAGGGTGTCGATTAGTAAAAAAATCGACGATAAAGGTGCGAAATTTAAACTCTTTTATAACCGATTTTTTGCTCTAAGTTTGGTATACAACATGAGACATTAGTTTTGCAAGAATGCCACAACAGTAATGGAGTAGCGAACGGAGAAACAGAACACTCAAAGAAGTTGCGCCGCACGATGTTAGTCTTTGAACATGCAATACCAAGCCGTTTTCAAGAAGCAATCAACACTTTGCATGTCATACTCGTAATGCATGTCTTCGACTAAGGCTCACTACAAAACACCCTATGAACCGCGGGAAGGGCGTAAAAAACCTGGTGTTTTTACTTCCATGTTTTTTGGTGTAAGTGTTTCATACACAACAATGGGAAGAGTCGGTTGAAGACCTTTGAGGCCAAGTCGATGAGGGTATATTCTTAGGATATTCCTCATCTAGCAAGGCTTTCGGGGTTTTACAACAAAGTAACCCTAGTTGTGGAAGAAACACCCATGTAGTCTTTTGATGAAGCATCTGGCGAACAAGAGAAATCGCCTCGAGAACAAGATGTACCCGATCAACCAAAGACTGATGCTCGAAAAATGGATCACCAATCGATCAAGGAAAAAGAATCGACATCGTAATAAAGATACATTCCAGATCTAGCTGATTCACCGATCAATCGATCCTAAGGTACGAAAAAAATCATGATGATGAAGAAGCCGGCATACCGAGATAAGATCAATCGAACCATCCGGTTCAGGGGGAACACCTGAAGTTCCCACGAACAGACATCAGCACATGATGAGTCCAACATCAGCTGAGACGTGTTCTTATCAAGTGGATCGAACTCGCACCACTCCCAATCGCTAGTAATGAATCTTTATCGAAAATGGATGATGTTCTCCAAACCGACGCAAATCGTAATGGATGACTCGGATAACCACCATCCAACCGATCTGATCATCGGAGACCCATCTGATAGAGTTAAAACTAGACATCAGAGTGGTGAGAGTGCCATGTATTGCTGTTATCTGTCTATGAAGGAACCAACAACTGTAGAGGAAGCTCTACAAGACGCAAGCTGGATTCTAGCCATGCAGGAGAGCCGAAACGAGTTAGAGAAAATCAAGTTTGGGAACCGGTGGATGCACCAAATCATCAAGACGTAATTGGCACGAAGTGGGTATTCAAGAACAAGAGAGATGAGAAAAATGTCATAACCAGAATAAGGCAAGACTTGTTGCTAAGGGGGTATTCACAATCGGGCGAAGGAATTGATTATGATGAGACCTTTGCACCGGTCCGCCGCTAGAAGCCATTCGGCTATTTCGCATATGCTTCCCCCACGAGGGTTCATCGTGGTATCGATGGACGTAAATAGTGCATTCTTAAACGGGGTACTAGCAGAGGAAGTTTATGTCGAACAACCTCCAGGCTTTGAAAAGGGCAACCAAGTGTACCGTTTTAAGAAAAGCTCTTTATGGCACAAACAAGCTCCTCGAGCTTGGTATGATACACTCTCGATTTTTGATAGAGCGATGGGTTCACTAAAGGAACGATGGACGTAACCTTATTCGAATAGAAGATGGAGAAGATATTCTGATGGTTCAGATTTACGTGGATGACATCATCTTCGGATCGCCCAACAAGAGTCTATGTGAAAGATTCAGCAAACTGATGCAAGGGAAGTTCGAGATGTCTATGATGGGTCAGATGAATTATTTTCTGGGTCTACAAGTGAAGGAAAGTACAGAAGGGATATCATCTGCCAAGCAAAGTACACTAGGAACTTATTGGCTAAGTTTGGAGTTCAAAACTGTAAGGAAGCCAAAATTCCTATGATGACCGGATTCAAGATGGATCCGGATGAGGATGGTCGAAAAAACAAATCGTAAAAGAATATAGGGCTCTCATTGGATCCTTACTATACCGACCGCCAAAGGACGGATATCACTTTTGCAATGAGGTGTATGTGCGATTTCGCAAATCCTATGCAAAGCCACCTAGAAGCATTTAAAATGGATTCTTAAATATCTCGAAGGGGACAAGAAACCTTGGTTTATTTTACCCATCGAGATGATAATCTAGAGCTTAGTGGGTATTCTCGATTACGATTATGGAGGTTGCAAGATTGACGAAAATCAACCTCGAGAACATGTCGGTTTTTAGGAAGTAAACCGATCTCGTGGTTTTCAAAAAAAGCGGATATCGATTTGCGACATCTACTACTTGAGCGTAATATATGGGTTAACCTCTTTGAAATTTATCTATTTTGTTCCCCAACCGCTTTCTCGCTTAGTCGTATCAAATGAGGATTATAACATTGTAGCTAAGAATGTACCTATATTCATGGTGATAATAGTCTTTATTGCAATCACTTTCGGAATCTCGTTCTACATACAAGATGCAAGCATGTGGATGTCGGACACCATTTTTTTATAAGAGATCATGTTGAAAAGAAGAATATCGAATGGAAAAGATTCATACCGATATACGAAAAAGTCGATATTCTAACCAAGCCACTAGCCGAGATCGATTCGAGAAATTATGCAATGAGCTAGGGCTTCGGATCTTGGAGAAAAAAACACCTAAAATGCTTGATGGGATGATCTCGAAACCAAATTTGGTTAAGAGACTAACCAAAGTTAAAAGGAGTCGATTAAGTTTGGTATCTCAATCGATCGGAAGATCAGTCAAGGAACTGATATAAGAAGGTACTGCTCAGATTTACGATTTGTCAGATTAAAGAAACTGATCAGATTTAATGTTTATCAGATTAAAGGAACTGATCGTCTTAAGGAATTATCTGATTAAACCAGTTTGGTTATTTCGCTTTGTAAGTCGATTAAGCTGATACTCAACAAGCAAGATTCACAAGATTAAAGCTTACATTGCATAAGAAAACATGTAATTTACACAACAATGGAATAATAGAAATTTTCATTGATAAAGACCCGAATGTCAGATTTACATTACAAGTTACAAGTACAAGAGGACCCGGAGGTCAGTACATAAGTCATAACCAAAAACCCTAAACCTATAACCCTAAACCCTCATCCTAACCCTAGAAGAGGGGGAGAGAGAGAGATTTTAAGATCTCATTCTCCCATTTTCCCCCACTTAACAAGGGTAAGAAGGCTTTGAAATAATCCTAAAGCCTCTCATTGAAGCTAAAACCCAATGGAGCCGAGAGAGGCCTTGATAGGGATTTCTAAGCCGAGCCCTTAGACACAAAGTCAATGGGCTCTCCAAATTGTTAAATGGAGCACATGTGCCAAGGAAGTGGTTCAAAGACCTTATGGGCACATGTGTCGCATGAAAAATAGAGTTGATATACGAAGATCAGCTGTTGTCTGATCAAGACCGTATATCAAACTCATGTTTTATATCAGACTGAGTCTGTAGATGTTAGTTCCGTCATCTCGATAGACACACAAGGTGCATACGGTTAGGAGAAGTGTCTTCTCGGTTGTTGTTGACAATGAACACTTGCCGCCTTGGTGGTAGAAAAGCTTAGCAACAATTGTATGTGAAATCTTTGATGACGCATTTAAAAAACAAAGGATAAAGGGACACACAGGTTGATTTGAGAAGTCAAATCATTGAAAAAGGGGTAAAGGTGTTTCTTGGGAAGTCTCACGGAAATAAGGGTTCACCAGATACATGATTCTACAAAGAAGATAAGTATGGTGAATGGGTTATGTTGTGTAAAACATTAGTCCAATTTATAGAGGCCAAGCAAGGGTGCAAATGCAAATTTGATTTCAGAAAGCCTTTTAGAGAAATTTGCATCACAAGGACAAATATGGTGTAGGAATCACGCTTGATCGATAATTGGATAAATTTACGGCGGATTGACATATCGAAATATTCGACTATAATTACGCGATGTCAAAACGTGCCAACTTAGGAATAGAGACTACTATTCTAGACTAAGTTTTAAGCGGTAACACGCATCCCAAGAATTGGCTTGATCTCGAGAAGAATCGATTAGGTCAATCAAATCGATTATATACTGGCCGATCCGATGAGGAAGATCAGTTGAGCTTGATACAACAACAAATCGATATATATATACCAGTCTATGAGAAATAGAAATATCAGTTGAAGGGGAACTTCAACTGATCAAGGAGGATCAGAAAAGGGAAATCAGACGCAAAGTGAAGCGGATCAGTTGAAAAGAACAGTTGGGAAATTATAAGGATTAGGCAGAAAACTAAGATCAACAAGTGGAATCAACAACTACAAGTGGTATTGACTGATTACAATATCAGTCAACCAGATAAGCTTTTCTGTTTCCTTGTTTATTGCTTACTTATTTGATCTTATCTGATATTATTTGCCTTACTGTACTCATTACCTTTGTGACGTATTCCCTGCAAAACATTTAATGCGGACGTGGGGTACTTGTATTAATTGCTACAAAATATGCTTTTAAATCCAAAAGGTATTCGTACGTACTTTTCCTGACCATACGATCAAAACCGTTTAATCTGGATCGTTTAATCTTTTCAAACGATTGATCTTCCAATCTAGTTTTTCCCTCCTCCTCCTCATAAGTTACATCAAAACCCTACCAGAATTTTCTTATTCTCAAATTTGCGATTTATTCTCTGAAAACTCAAAATTACCTTTCTGTGATTCAAGTGTTTTCCTGCGATTCAAACTCATTTTCTGAAAAATTGAATCTGGTAATTTCTGGTTATTTGATGTTTTTCTTTTTCAAAATCCTTTGATCATATAGATTATGTCTATGTGTTATCCTGCGATATGCCTTATCTTTTCATGTTTTCCGTATGTGTTTATCGATTACTAGGCCTGAGAATAGGTCTGATAATCTATACATGATATCTTTATGTATATGCACAATTTTAATCGAGTCTATCTTGTTGTAGATGGCCACTCACGGTATGGGAAAGATAATGTGCAACTATGTTGAACTAGCGACAAAGATTGTCGATGACAAATTGCACAATTTGGTGCTTTCCTGGATCCGTAATCCATGGAAGTGGAACAAATTCTCAAGAAAGGAGGCCTTGAGAAATTATGTCTTTCGCTCAATCGAATCGGTGATGCAATATGAAGCACTTTCGAATTCCTAAGAATTTGAAGGTGGATACTGAACACCCTCGAGATGAGCCGATCTCTTCTTTATCAATCGGAGAGAGAGATCGGTATCGACGAATCTTGACATATCTCGTCTGCTCACGCTTTACCCAAAGGATCGAATCTCGCTGCAAGACTCTGAGGAGAATGAAGATGAGCCGATCGAAAACGAACTCTTCAGGAAGGCCGACAAACATCGGACCGCGAGTTTTGTCGACTAATGCTAAAAGGAAATACCGATTGTTGTTTGACATATTGTCAAAAACAATCATGGGTATTTCATTCAAATTTTTAGATGCTCTAACATCCGGCTCAAACCTACAGACAAAGATGGTCCTTATTGCGATAATTGATGAAGCTAAGAACATCAATCGCATGGCTTCCTCAAGGCCATTCTACTCGAGAACATGAAAAATTTGGAGTTAATGAATGGAGGCGGTCTATCTCAAGAAGAGGATCAACAATCTCAACAAGGTTGCGCTTATTTTGAAAGACAAACCGCCAAATCTTTGAATGGGACTAGAATGGACCGAAGTCCTACAAGGCCTTCCTCACAACAACTTCAATATATATGGGCCACCAAGATGATATGCGGCCCACTCCTCCAAAGGTGAAGAAAGGAAAAACCAAGGAGGCAGCCTCGTCTACACCAGATGCTCCCCAAAAGAAGAAAAGAAAACTGGTGAAGGCTCAAGAGAAGAGGCCGTAGAAGGCAAAACAGGCCTCCATGACTCTATTTCGGATGATGAGTCGATGAAGGAAAGCCCAGATCGGCTGATCTTGACGCACGAGAGATCGGAGAAAAATCGACAGCAAAGCTTCTCCGGTTGAGAGCTCGCCGAACATTCCCGGAAGGAGCAAGAGACGAACGATCTCCTTCTCCTCAAACTCGAGTTGATTCACCGCTCAAACTTCTGGCTACTGAGCATGTTTCTCCTTCTCTTCCACCGTCCCGCTAACACGAAACTACATCGGATCGCGAACCGAAAGCTTACCTCTTGCGAGCCGACGAATCGCTAATCGACAAATGTAACCTCTACAAAAGTCGAGCCAATCACCAACTTCCGCCTACTCAAGCACCACGGAGACCCTCCACATCTCATCAACCAATGCATCTGCGATGACAATTCTGAGTCTAGATCATCAAAGACCATCACAGAAAAAATGGTCGATCTGAAATTGAACGAGATATTGATGCGATGTATCCAGAATTCGTAGCCCATCCTGTTATCGAGAGAGGAAGTTATGGAGATCCTCAAATGGAAAGATCTCCGGTTAAAGAGCTTCTCAGACTTTATGATGATTATAGAACAGATGGGAGGTGTTGATGAATTTACTGATTTTGATTTCGATATGAAGAAATCGCTCAAGATCAATCACCAAATTGGCCGATAATACTTTGAATTAATTAAAGCTCGATCCACCCGAAGTTAGATCGGGTTGATCAACAATGCGAATCGAGAGACCAAAGAAGCTCCTGAAGCAGATATGCCTATGAAGGATGCGGGAGTCTGCCGATGATAGTGGAACTGGTCATAGCTTCATGACCAACCACTGGAGGCACAAACAACTGAAACAGATCAAGTGACGCATACCATTCCTACATCTCACATCACCGCTGATCAACTTCAGGAGATCAGATCATGTCTCAAAGATCTCCTGAAAGAAGAAGTTGAGGGAGTGATAGCTGATCAGAGGCAGATTGGCCTCAAAGAAATAACAGATCAAAGGGAATTGGCTATTTCCCATATTGAGGCAATCAAAGATCAGTTCTCCCAAACTGTGACCACCGTGTCTGCCGAACTTATAAAATCAGTTGATGACAAACTAATTCAGGTGGATCAACAACAAGTTTCTTTTCTGATGCTCACTGAAAAGCTAGAATTGATAGAAGAGAAACTTGACAAACTGACTCTTACACTCTCTACTGCCATGGAATCTGTCAAGACTGAGCTGATCTCGAAGGTTCAAAATCTAACTGCTCAAGCTCAAGGTTTATCTGTTGCAGATCTCAACAGTAGGCGATATCGATCGACTTTTGGTTCTCGACCTCCCACCTCACCGCTCTTTTGATCAAACCAAAAAGGGGAAGGACAGAGCGAGAAACCAACTCAAACGATCGTACAACGAAGACCGATTCGCATAAATGAATCTTATGGACAAAGACTAGACCATCTGGATCTTTTTTGCTAACGAAATTTACGAAAAGATGGAAAAGTCAAAGGCAAGAAAGGTCACTTCTGGTCTTTCTTCTTGCGGAGTCTTTGGGACATCACAACTTGTACCGACCACTTAGACTAAGAAAATCACAAGAAGCACACTAGCCAAATTCAGCCGATAAGAAATCGAGAAATTGTCCAAAGAATGATTATGGAAGAAGCCCTAATAAGTGAAGAAGAGAAAAGGGTCAACAAATTAGCACAAGCGAAGATCCAAGAGGAAATTCAGATCGAGGGCGAAGAAAAAGGAAAGGCCGGAAAATACGTAACCTCAACCTCATTGCCAAAGAAGAGTTGATGAGATCATTCAAAACTACCGCACATCTTAAGAGGTTTGAGGAATGGTATAAGATCGAAGTGAATGGCTTCGGATGCCTTTGTTCTTGATCTTGTTCCACGAGAAGAATCTCCGGATGATGAATTCCTCAACCGGTTGGAAAATAAATATCCATTTTTTCGTAGTATCCGGAAAATGAGGCCAAAATAATCAATGTAAAAATATCTCGCCAAGAGTATGATCTGTTGGATTACTTACTCGAAGAAGGCGGATGGCTCATTTGACGGATGGCATTTCGGAGATTCTATTTTGACATTCTCGAGCAAAACGCATATAACCGATCCTCGTGCCAGACCAATGATGTCAAATGGAAACTTTATCAGTTTTCAACGTGCCTCAAGATCAAAGAGATGCGGAGAAGGATACAAGCCTAAAGAGTGAAGAATCAGAAGACTTCTCAGGATCAACTGCTTTTTAAATTCAAATTTTTCCGATGTAACATGTAATCGACATATCTAATGAGAAAAGTTTATTTTCTAATCCTAAGACAAAATCTCATTGTCTTCTGATTATGTGCTCTTTACTGTTCTATATTTATCAACTGTGATTGGTTTCTCAAAGTGTTTTGGTTTCATCAAAAAGGGGGAAATTGTTGGGAAATTTAGAGTTTTGATGAAAGTTCTAAAACACATGTAATAGGACCCGGTCGGACACTAGTAATAATGATGTTTATATTACCGTTTATAGAATACCGATTTGATAATTCTTGTATAGAACAACCGATGTAATAGATAGGTCACATATTGAGGGGGACCTCAATATGTATAGGTCGAATCAAGATCCAAAGAATAATAGGATATCCGGCGGGCGGAATGCAAGAAAAGAACAGAAGATCAGATCGATCTGATCAAGTAAGATATCTCAGCTGAAGTCATGAAGCTCAAACTCAGAATACTTGAAGATCAGATGACTTCGGAAAGATCGGACGGAAGACCTACATCGGTAAGTTTGCTAGTTGAAGCTAAGTCAACCGCACCGAAAGACTCCATCATGTAGATCGATGGATTCGACCGATCGAGTTAGCTCACCAGTGAAAATCGATGTTTCACCAAATCATACGTCGATGATCTGAACAAGAAGAATGTCAACCTTAGTTGGAAGAACAACACTGAAAAGTGCGTCTGTTAACCAATAAGGACGAGATACGTATGATCGGAGCCGGCAATTACGGGATTTGGTGCTGCTTTCTCCAACGGCTATAAAAGACACTATTCACGCTTTATGCCGCCTCTGAAGCACGTCCACATCAATCACCGCAAGCCTACCAAATATAGCCGAAATTCAAATTGCTCTCCAACGGCTCTTTGATTTTGAGGTCTATAAATATGGGATCACACTTCAGAGTGAAAACACGAAAACCCTGAAACGATCAAGAAGCTCAAGCTATAATCAGATTTCCGCACGAAGAACACGGACAAGAAGATTATTTTATTAAGTGTTTATCCCATAAGTTCTTAGCATAGAAATCTTTTCATCTAGCTGATAGGCTATCTTAAACACTAGAAAAGATTTCATAATTGGAACCAAAACAATCTTATCCAAACCCAAAGTTAGGTTAAGTTGTTTAGCAAGATTTCAGACTAGGGTTTCTAGTTCTGATTTCTGGGATCGGGTGAGTGAGAACTCTTTAAATATCTGCCGGTGTACTGTGTTGGACTAACACAAAAATCTAAGTCCAGTTGGTTTAGTTAGTGCCCCTTGTGATAGGGAAGAGTGGACGTAGGACTGGTTTGTCCGAACCACTATAAATCTTGTGTGCCTTTACCGCTTTGATTAACTGTTTACACAATCGCACGCAACTATTAAAGCAGCATACATATTCTAAGTTAAGATCAGCTAGCACCAAGCTTCTGATCTGATCAAGTTTGACACTTTAGTCAACTGGTTAAAAGACTAACTTTGGAATCTAATTTATCAAAACTGGTTTTTCACACGGGTAAAACTTAGCTTCTGCACATCAGTCGATTAGTAAGTTGGTTATCAGTCCAAACTGATTCACTCGCACTCTGATCAGGCTAACTGCTCTCACACCTGATCTGCACAAAAAGTTTTTCAGAAGTCTATTCACCCCTCCCCTCTAGACTTCTGCCCTCACAAAACCCGTTCGGGACCTACAAGTTCCCCCTCAATATGTGACCTATCTTTTACATCAGCTATCTATACATTTCAGCTGGTCATCTTAATCTGATTCTAAGTCACCAGTCAGCTAATAAGTCTGACTGGTCCTATTACAACCTGTTTTGGAACTTCCATCAAAACTAAATTACAGATTTCCCGACTATTCAAGATAGTTTACTCACTTCTTCTACTTTGAGCTTTATGACTACCTCTGTAGTTTACTTACTCAAACTGGACATATCACCCTCTCGGGCTCGCCTCTGGACTTATCACCCTCTCTGGCTCGCCTCTAGATGTTTAACGAGTTCACACTCCAACGGGACTTATCACCCTCTCTCGGAATTGCCTAACAACTACCTCACTTCACCACTAGTTATCTCTTACGAGAATGGGGTTTGGGTTTGGTGTTGTCTCCAACTATGGTGAGATTTTCCCTTACATTTGTTTAGCCTCAATGCTAAGGTTTGGAAAATCTCTCTAAGCGTAGGATACATCATGGGTTGCTTAGATTGGGTTCAAGAACAATCTTTGAATATATGTGTATATCTACAGACTTGTGTTCTATGGTGGGAAAACTTGAGTATATGTTCTCTTAGCTCTGTAGCATCGTTTGCTATCTTCTTCGCACTTCCACACGTATAATGTAGGAAGAACTTGGATTTGAATGTTACCGTTGGAGAGAATCACATTCAAATCCATATTATTTGTAAGTTCTGCAGCTTTTTCTGGCTGGTTGTCTTCCTCTCATTGGTCCACGTCAGCTGGATTCCAACGGCTATATTCCTCAGCTTCTTCGCTTCGGAACATTCAGGTTATACTGAGCATTCAGTACATTACTGAGTCTTCAGTAATTACTATGCCTTCAGTATCCATTGTCTTCAGTCTTCTGAGTCTTCAATGTCTTCTGAGTCTTTAGAGATATACTGATTGATATACTGAGTCTTCAGTTTCTCAGTCTCATACTGAGTCTTCAAATTCTCGATCTCTTGCTTTGTCTTTCGGTTTCTCGATCTCATCTTGAGTCTTGAAACTTTCGGTTTCATAGTGAAACTTCAGTTTCATCAGAAACTTACTGAGTCTTCAGAATCTTCAGAATCTAACCTGATCTATATCTGTTGACTATACATTGTGCAGATAACATCCTGAACACTCTAAAACTGAATCCTGACTCATCTATCAAGATTATCCTGAACATGTCATACTCAGGGGTTTTGGGATCTAATCAAAATCTTCTTTTATTAAATTCATTTCCCAACACAAGTGGGCAGAATGGTGATTTGTGTGTAAAATTCACAAATTTTTAATTCATCCCTCCAAATATAGCCTAAAAGATATTAGTTGAGTCATTATGAGGAAATGATGCTAGACACTCCCTCCGCCCAAAAACAAATAAAAAAAATCATGTTTACAGTTTAATTTATAAAGATAAATAAAATATCATTTATTTTGTATAAATTTTTAAATTTTATCTATTATATTTTTAATAAGCCCTTTATTTACAATGAAGATTTCATTTAAAATAGTAAACACGTGTATTCTCAATATACACTACAATAGAAGTATTATTAAATAATTTACGCACTTTTAATATGAAATTATTATAATTAAGGACACACCAAAAAATAAAGAGTCACACTTGCATAAGATTGTCTTATGGTGAAATGGAACATAATTTGAATATAATGTTTCGATGCTTTGAAAAGGCAAGTGTTGATGTATGATAATTAATACCCCGTCTTATGTATGAGTCATCTCATACGAGTGATTGTCCAATTATATTTAATATGAAATTGCATTTTATGAAAAGTCCACGCAATATATGAGTTGCAACTACCGTGAGAGAAAAAAAAATCGTAGATATATACCTTTTAACTTTATTAAATAAATATTAGATTTTGTAAAAGAGAAGATCTCCTGTGTACCCGAGTTCACAGTAAACATTATCATTATTGTGCATAGACATTTATCACTATTATAAATATTATGCAATATCATATTTTTAAAAATATTTATTTTTTAAATAGTGATAGTACATAAACATAATAGTGATAATATTTATGCATAACAACAGGGGCGGAGCCAGGATTTCGGGGAAGGGGGGGGAATACATTTTGTTCAAATTACACTAATATGTCTGTAATACCCCGTCCCAGTTTTAATAGGAATAATAAAATAAATGAGTTTAATAAAATGAATATTTGATTTAAGGATTATTCTAATGATTTTAGAGTGTATATGTTTGTAAATGTTTTGATTTTGCAGAGAACGGACGAGTACTTTGAACCGGGAGCACTCCTGGCACTGTAATAAAATATTTAGTTAAGGTTTGACCATAAAATATTTAATAATAATATTTAATTGCAATATAAAGAAAGAAAATTTAATATTTCAGCGAATTAGGATTTTCGATATAAAAATCGAAAATCTGATGAATAATAAATATGACGATGGAAAATCTGCTTCGTCTAACTAAATTAGAATTATTGAGAATTTAAGAAAAATCGAATTTTTTAATTAAATAATTAAATAAATAATTTTCGTCTCGGAACGTGACGATTTTATCGCTAAAAGTTCTAAACAAATAATTCTAACGAAGCCGTGAATTTTAATTAGCGAAACCACGATTTTATAATATAGATATGAAGGTATTAAGATGTAATAATACCGAGTAATAACAACACCGTGAAGCAAATAAATATCTAGATATTAAGTTTAAAAAATTGCACACAAGTCCTTTCCCTCTTCTCCATTTTGATTGTCCCTCTCTTCTTCCTCTATATATATATACACACTCCATCAATAATCAACCATCTCACACAAACAAAAATATGCCCAAACGCTGCCCATTTTCCTCCACAATCCAAGCAAGAAGCTAACTCCATTCTTTCTCCTCTCTTTCTTCTCTAAATTCGTCGACCACCATCACCTTCAAGCTTCGATCCTTCTCCTTCCATGGAAGCAACTGGTTTTTCTTCACTTCTAGCTGCAAGGAGCTTCATACATCATCCAATAACATCTATCAAGGTAATCAATCCATACAATTCTTATAATCCATGAAAAATATAAGAAATAACTTCCTTGACTCCATGAAGCTCACGACTTCATCCTCTCTTTCTCACTCTTCAATTTTTTTTGAATTCAAGCTTGAAACCATCATCTAACATATATCAAAGGAGCTCCAAGCTATTAAACACCTGAGTCCTCGAAGATCCCAGCAAAAAACAGGGGAAGGAACGTAAAGGGGAAGTGCTGCTCGAATCAAAGCTCGGACGATCACTGTCACACTCAAACTCTCAAACCGATTTCAAAGTTTGTAACTTTTCTTAAAAGTTAATAAGGTGGGTGACATTATTTGTATGTAGTGGTTTATGTTACAGTGATTGTTGGTGTATTCTAAACTCGACTAAAACAAACACAAATCTATAACTAAGAACACAAGAAAATAATAAATAAAGTGGATAAGCTTATGAATGATATGCTATGTATCTTACGAGATACATAAGATGCGATTTCACGAAGGAGGTGGGAAGATGTAAAAGGGGATTGCATGTAGTAGCTGTTACCAGTGTCCCACATGATAATTATCATGCGATGTAGGTTGGAAGCGACAAGGGGATTGCATGTGGTCGGAGCAACCAGTGTCCCAAATGAAATGCTTATGATCGAATGATCATGATAGGTGATATCTTATGAATATCACCGATGTTAAGAAATTAAGCTACTAATAAGATTACCATAAGAAACAAAGGTACGAACGAGTCTACACAAAGACTCCATACAATTCTCCAAAAATCATCTACGCAAAAGCGTATGAATAAATCTTTAATAAAATACTAAGATAATTATATTTCGGTGACCAGTATGAGTAACAGTGTACAAGTTGCCCACTGAGATTTTTATCTCACCCCCCCACAGTTTGATATTTTTAGGACATGATTGAGAGGGGTCGGAGCTGCAGCAGGATTGACACCGAGTTTCCCTTGGTTAATGATAATAATATATAAATATGACTCTTTAAATAAATATTTCGCTTTTATGATTGGTGAATTTATTCTTATGCCGAGCAACAAACTCTTTTATAGATTGCTCGATGATTAAAATATATGCTACCTTGTAAACGACTGATTTTATTATAATGTCATAATCTAGTTTTAATAAACTGGCCCACACTGCTTTTTCATAACTTATATTTGTCATTAATACTTTCCGCTGCAAAATGTAATACTTATGCTTGTCGTTATATTTTAAAAAGAAATTTTTAAGCTCAGATTTTACAATCACTAAGTGGCGACCCGAGTTTAGAGTGTCGAGGGTGCAAGAGCCGGCATTCTGGATTCGGGGCGTTACAATGTCCGATAAAATTTAAATATTTTTAGTAGTTGCAAAAAAATATATCAATATTCATCATTAAAATGTCTCAAAACATAAATTTGTGTTTAATCTATTAGAACTTAAAACGTCTCTTTTACATATCGCAAAAATTATCTATAATTTTAAATTATACCTTTTTATATTTATTTTGCAATTTGCTTCTCAATACACACTAATTGATAGAAGTTTGTAATGATTTCACATTCTATTTTCATCTTAAAAGTTATATACATCCTTCAAAATTATAAGAATAATAAATCATGAAGTGATGTAATTTTACTTTTTAAATTGTTTTGTGCAATTAAAAGAACATTTGAGACTTAAAATTGTTGAGCTCAACCTAATTAATTTTTTTAACAAAGAACAGGTCCAACGGATGGGCTAATTCAATTATAATACATACTACTCTCTAAGACCATTGAGTATTATTTTACACTGCACAGACTTGCATCTTAATATATATTATCTATACCTATATTAGTAAAAAAAAGGAAAAAATATGGGGGGGGGGGGGGAATTAATACTTATATATAGGTAAATTAGTCTGCTTCATCTTATGTGGCAAAACCAAATCAGTTTTAAAATCCAATTCAATCATATTACTCCGTTTCAAAATCGTATATTCTAGTTAAAAATTATTTAAATTATACTACCTCCGTCCCATAAAAGCGTGCACACCTACTTTATTATCGAGTTTTTGTGAGTGAGTTGTTTATTAGTATTTCAAATGATAAAGTGATTTTTAAAGAGGGGCATTATAGATATACCTCTCATCTATTGCATGCATCTTTAAAAATTATTTTATCATTTCAAATACTAATAAAAATCTCGCTAGCAAAAACACGTGAAAATAGTAAACGTGCACGTTTCTTTGGGACGGATGGAGTATTTTTAATCTATTTAATTAAAATATTTATATTTATTTATCTTACGCACACAATTGTTTTTTTTAATCACCATTCATCAATATTAATCAACTCTAATGTTTTAATTTTTACGCCCACATCATTGATCACTTTGAATCGACTCTAATGTTATTGTTTCAAATTTTTTTATGGAACAATTCTTTTTTTTTTATTATGCTGATTTCTTAATTCAATATGGTGAATTTGTTAACCTGATTTTGTTTTGTATATTGCAGGAAGTATTGAGGTATGTTTTATGTTGCATTAATTTGATTTTATTTTGAGTTGGTCTCCCATGAACCAGACATATGCTACGAACTTGAATTATTTGACCAATGTCACTCATTTCCAATACATTTTTCTAAACCACTAAACTTGACCCGTATTATACCCTGGGTAGGGTCAAATGTCATGAAATAAAAATAAGGTTCATAGCATGAACCAGGTCTATACAAGTTTTTGTCTTTTATTTTTATTATATAGTTGAAGGGAGTATTGAGCTAAATAATTTGAGTTCTCAGTGTGAATCGCAACATGATTTTATTGATTTACAATGAAATATTAAAATTTTGATTGTGAATTGTAACATGATTTCATTGATTTGTAATGAGATATTCATCTTTTGATTATGCATATTTGTTAATATGAAATATTGTTTTTTCAAGCTATTGTTGCATATTTGTTAATGAAAGTGTGTGTGCGTGTATTTTCAGAGTGTTGTTGAAAATGTTGTGCAACATGTAAAACAACATATGATATCGGAAGTATTAACAACACAATGCAAAGGATTTCAAAAATCTGTATAATCTTAATTCAGAATATATACGAACCTCATGGTTAAAAACATCACTATAACAAGTAGTGAGATACCTCTTACAAGAACCTGTTAAAAATCCAATTTATTCAATCAAGTGTAGTGAAAAACCAAACATCAAAAAACAATTTATTCAATCAACACTGTAACTAGTGATCTTATTCAACCTAAAACTTGATCTAAAGATAAACACAACAAATGGTATTTCACTTTTCCTCAACCTTATGGGAAATAGTGGGATACACTTTTGTCTATCCACTAGGATACAAATTGAATAACATCTTTCTATTCCCTCCACCACAATGCAACCATTCCAATATAACTCATGGTTGTGTCTCTTGTAGAAACATGTCACTCTTAAAAGCGAGTCGAGTTTGGAGTAAAACAAATGGTATTTCACTTTCCAACATATGGAACCTCAAACTTATATCTCGACTACAACACACGATGTTAAAAAAAAAAAAACAAACTGCAGGTATTTATAGAAACTTGAAGATCAACTGCATTGTCCTATCCACTGTGAGGGCTTGGATAGCCTTGAACTTCTCCTCCACTATCTCCATGACCTTGGTGTAACCAACCATGATCTTTTTTACCATTATCAAAAACCCACCACAATACAATCTTTTAATCAATCAAGTGTCAATATAATCGGTCGAATTGTGCTTCAACCAAAAGAATGTAGAAAACATAGAAAAATACATCTATTAAAACGAGTCCTACGTCCACTCTTCCCTATCAAAGGGCAAATTATGATGTTTTGTGTAAGTCCAACACGTCCAACATTTAAAGGAACAACATCCTAGAAACCATCATCAACAAACTCCCCTAATTTTTGACATTTCTACTTTTCTTGCGTTACACACCCTAATCGATGTTAAAAAAAAAAGAACATCCGGGAAACACTTTGTTCTTGATCGTGAAAGAAACAAATAATAGTCATTTTTTTCGTTTTTATTTAAATTAGTAGAACAACTACTATTCAACCAAATCATAATTTAAAAATTTGAACATGCATAACCACAATCACTAAGTACATTAGCGCGGCATGGCGGCGTGGTGCTGCTTTAGGCCTGAAGTATCCAACCAACATAAATTAAATGACAGAAACATAAACCTATCATCTATGTTGGAATTTAGAGGCACGTAAACACGTAATACATGCGCAACGGAATTAAACAGTTCACCAACAACGAACATATAATTGCATAATTAAATAACGGGTAAACGTTAAAATGTCGAATTCTATACATATTGAATTGACCTATCTATTCCTCAACTACTTATCAATCAATATCACGTAAACATCCCATCCTATTACAAGTTGATTACCAATCATCAAAACTAAAATTTGCCAACACAAATGAATCCCCGAGATGAATTTATTCAACTTTAAAAGCAGGAAAATTCTAACTTAGAGATTTTATGGAGAAAATATGAAGTTTTGTATTATGAATTCCTAAGAGCTCATATATATATGGGAGGTCCAGCTTAAATCTTAAGCTAACCTGATTAGGAAATAAAATCCCTAATCTTGTAAATTAAATCCCATATACAAAAATCTCTACGGATTTGATTTCCATATATATCAAATCTATACGGTTTTAATTCCATATATATCAAATCCTATAATAATATTCCATATATTTTTATTGGGAATCCTATTTAATTAAATCTAATTTAATTAAATAGTAATAATGATTAATTCTAAATATAATTATTACTATATTCTCCATAAATTAAATATTAATATCCAATATAATATTTAATCAACCATATGCCCTCATATATCGAGCGATTAGTCAAACTAACAGTCTTAAGTGAACCCTAGACAATAAATCAGACATTCTCGATATATGAGGTATGTTGCGAGGAAATATGCAACTACCTGTAACTGAAACATGGGCTATTACGATAACTTCATTTCATTCGCGAATACTCGATTAAATCTTGAACATGATGAAGTGTCTATTCAAATAACTTAACCATTTTATCTTCAATCACTAATTGATCACTTATGTCACACTTGGCCTCAAAGTTCAAGTTGACGTGCATCGGCCGATGATTTAGATCCAATTATGATGAGAAGATGAGTATTCTCTCTAAATCCACATTGAGCAATGAATCATATTCTTGGCTCAACTACCACGCATATACATTTCTTGATGAACCCAATCCAAGCCATATCTACCCATGGAAGGGTGCAAGGGTCGGTCATGGTCAAAGTTCATCACTCCAGACATATCGTGCGTATTGACCTCAAGTCAAAGGAGTATCGCATCGCTCCCACTAACCGAGACACCCATAGATACATATTGTGGAATTATATCAAACGGTTTCTCGGATGGGTATACCAATACCCTCTAAGGTATCTGTGCATCCATCATGAGATACCTAGTATCTCGCAGTAAGTGAGATCTTACTACACTCTCTAAGAGTATGATGCAGATCGCACACCAATCTCAATTGCATCATCAATATCCCATTCTTGATGATCCTTGATTGGGGCCATTTGAGAATCCTGCTTAAGTCATCTGAGTTCTCACAACCTCAATGACAACAATGACTCATGGGAACACCTGCATGAATAAATGCATACAATCAAACATAATATTCAAACAAGTGTATCGCCATACATTAATATTAAATGAACTATAATATTAAATCAAATTGAATATCATCGAGTATTAAGTCCTTACAATAGATTGTCTCTTGGACACTAACACTAACAATCTCCCACTTGGACTAGAGTCAATCACCTACATGTCTAACCCCTAAACCATCAAATTTCTAGTGTGTACATGAACACTCAGTGTTTTGGTGAAAGGATCTACCAAATTAAATGTTTGTCCCGGTGAAAAACCCATGAAATGCGGAAAAAATCATGAAATCCATATAAAACAGGGGTGAGGGAATGGTGATTCCAAATTTTTGCGTTTTAAAGTCCATGTGTTGTGTTTTGCTTATAATCGAATGCATATGACAAAATAAGAACATAAAACAATAAAGAACATAACAAAGTATAGTGGTTCGGAGACTCAAGCTCCTACATTCTGAGTCTTCAGGGTTCTTCTGAGTCTTCAGGAACCTCTGAGTCTTCAGGATTCTTTAGTGACATCTTGTCTTCAGTGTCTTGATCTTGATCTTGCTCCGATTGGCATCTTGAGTCTTGATCTATTTGAGTCTTCAGGTTTCTCTGAGTCTCAGGTTTCTCTGAGTCTCGAGTTTCTTGGTTCAATGAGACTTCTCTTGGCGGACTTTGTACGTCGGACATCTTGACACTCGGGCTTCTTGAGTTCGACTCTTCGACTTTAGACATCGACCCTCGTGTCGGTTTTTACTTCTTGACCCTCGGTCACTTGACTCGGTATCGATTTCTTCTTGCACGATCGATCAACTCGGTGATCAGTTAACACATCTTCAGTCGACATATCGGGGATAGCATCGTCGATTACATCGGGGTTAGCATATCAGATTATCTTATCTGATCTCGATCATGTCTGATCTCGATCACGTCTGATCTTGATCAGTCTCTGTTGGGATATTTTGATTTTGATGAATTATGCCAAAACATTATCAACTTGTGTTATTCAAGCTAATTTACAGATAACAAGTTGAGGGGGAACGAAAGAACAAGTTGAGGGGGAACTCACGAAATCAGAAGAAGATGATCGAGATCAGACGAGGCTGCAGACAAGACTGATCAAGATCAGATGAGTTAGATGAGTTCCGGAGTTAACTGATGAGCTATGCAAATCAGAATGAGAAGAAAAGCTAAAGCCAGCAAATCAGAAGAGTAGGTTGCAGATCAGAAGATGAGCAGATGAGGCTGATGAAGATCAGACGTGATCGAGATCAGATATGATAACCTGATATGCTAACCTAATGTACTGACCTGATGCTATCCTGAGATGTTGACCTGAAGATGTGTTGATCTGATCAGTCTAGGCCGATCGATCGTGCAAAGAAGAAATCGATAGCTTTCGAGTCAAGTGACCGAGGGTCGGGGATGTAAAAAGTGACCCGAAAGTGTCGATGTCCGGATCGTAAGAGCCAACTCAAGAAGCCCGAGTGTCAAGATGCCCGACGCATTAAGTCCAAAGAGAAGTCTCAAATCAAGAATCCTGAGTAGAAATATCCTGAGACTCAGAGAAACTCAAGACTCACGATGTCATCAAGACATTGAAGACTCAGAGAATCTCAAGACTCACGAAAACTCAAAGACTCGAGAGAATCCTGAAGACTCAGAAGAAACTGAAGAATATAGCCATTAGATTCAGCTGACGTGGACCAATGAGAGGAAGACAACCAGCCTGACGAAGCTGCAGAACTTACAGAACGGTAACATTCAAATCAACACTATAAATACAAGATCTTCCATCAAATTAAGTGTGGAGAATGTGGAAAAATGCTACAGAGCTAAGAGTCATATACTTAATGTAGGTCCCGAACGGGTTTTGTGAGGGCAGAAGTCTAGAGGGGAGGGGTGAATAGACTTCTGAAAAACTTTTCGTGCAGATCAGGTGTGAAAGCAGTTAGCCTGATCAGAGTGCGAGTGAATCCGTTTGGACTGATAACCAACTTACTAATCGCTGAAAGACAGATCGATTCGAACTATCGGTTTAACCGATGTCGAAGCTAAGTTTTAACCGTGTGAAAAACCGGTTTTTGATAAATCGATTCCAAAGTCGATCTTTTAAACGGTTGACTAAAGTGTCAAACTTGATCGGATCGAAAGCTTGGTGCTAGGCGATCTTAACTTAGAATATGTATCTTTGCTTTAATAGTTGTGTGCGATTGTGTAAACAATTGTTAATCAAAGCGGTAAAGGCACACAAGATTTATAGTGGTTCGGACAAACCCAGGTCCTACGTCCCACTCTTCCCTATCACAAGGGGCACCAACTAAACCAACTCGGACTTAGATTTTTATGTTAGTCCAACACAAGACAATCCGACAAATATTTAAAGAGTTCTCACTCAACCGATCCCGAAAATCGAGAACTAGAAACCCTAGTCTGAAATCTTGCTAAACAACTTAACCTAACTTTGGGTTTGGATAAGATTGTTTTGGTTCCAATTATGAAATCTTTTCTAGTGTTTAAGATAGCCTATCGGTAGATGAAAAAGATTTCTATGCTAAGAACTTATGGGATAAACACTTAATAAAATAATCTTCTTGTCCGTGTTCTTAGATGCGGAAATCGATTATAACTTGAGCTTCTTGATCGTTTTCGGGTTTTCGTGTTTTTTCACTCAAGTGTGATCCCATAATTATAGACCTCGAAATCAAAAGAGCCGTTGGAGAGCAATTTGAATTTCGAGCTATATTTGGTAGTTTGCGAGATTGATGTGGCGTGCTTGAGGCGGCATGGCGTAAAAGCGTGAATAGTGTCTTTTATAGCCGTTGGAGAAAGCGGCACCAAATCCGTAATTGCGGGCTCGATCATACGTATCTTGTTCCTTATTGGTTATGAGACGCGCTTTTTAGTGTTGTTCTTCCAACTAAGTTTGACATTATTCTTGTTCGGATCATCGGCGTATGATTTGGTGAAACATCGATTTTCACTGGTGAGCTAACTTTGATCGATCGGAACTAATCGATCTACATGATGGAGTCTTACGGTGCTTGGGTTGACTTAGCTTCAACTAGCGGACTCGGTGATGTAGGTCTTCCGGTCCGATCTTACGGAAGTCATCGATCTTCAAGTATTCTGAGTTTGAGCTTCATGACTTCAGCTGAGATATCTGACTTGATCAGATCGATCTGATCTTATGTTCTTCTCTTGCATTCTGGCCTGTCGGATATCAGTTATTCTTTGGATCTTCAGATCTGACCTATACATATTGAGGTTCCCCCTCAATATGTGACCTATCTATTACATCAGTTGTTCTATACAATAATTATCAACTGATATTCTATAAACGGTAATATAAACATCAGTCAGCTAACAGGTCTGACTGGTCCTATTACATGTGTTTTAGAACTTTCATCAAAACTCTAAATTTCCTAACAATTTCCCCCTTTTTGATGAAACCAAACACTTTGAGAAACCAATCACAGTTGATAAATATAGAACAGTAAAGAGCACATAATCAGAAGACAATGAGATTTTGTCTTAGGATTAGAAAATAAACTTTTCTCATTAGATATGTCGATTACATATTACATCGGAAAACTTTGAATTTAAAAGCACCTGATCCTGAGAAGTCTTCCGATTCTTCACTCTTTAAGCTTGTATCCTTCTGGCATCTCTCTTTGATCTTGAGGTACGTTGAAAATCTGATATAGTTTCCATTTGACATCATTGGTCTTCTGAGGATCAGTTATGTGCGTTTTGCTCAGGATGTCAAAATAGAATCTCTGAAATGCCAGTCTGTCAAATGAGCCATCTGCCTTCTTCGAGTAATCCAACAGATCATACTCTTGGCGAGATATTTTTACATTGATTATCTTGGCCTCATTTTCCAGATACTTCAGAAAATCTGGATATTTGTTTTCCAACTAGTTGAGGAATTCATCATCTGGAGATTCTTCTTGTGGAACAAGATCAAGAACAAAGGCATCCAGAAGCCATTCACTTCTGATCTTATTCCATTCCTCAAACCTCTCTTAGCATTTTTGTGATCTCATCAACTCTTCTTTGGCAACCGAGGTTACGCATGATTTTTCCAGCCTTTCCTTTCTTCGCTCTTGATCTGAATTTCTTCTTGAGATCTTCTGCCTCTGCCAATTTTTCTGCCCTTCTTTCTTCTTCGCTCTTTCGGGCTTCTTCAGCAATCTGCTCTTTGGGCCGGTTTCTCGGCCGATTTCTTATCGGCTTTGAATTTGGCTAAATTTGTCTTCTTGTGATTTTCTTAGTCCGAGTGATCGGTACAAGTTGTGATGTCCCAAAGACCCTTGGCTGACCTTTCTTGCCTTTGACTTTTCCATCTTTTGAAATTTAGATTAGCAAAAAGATCCGGATGGTCTAGTCTTTGTCCATAAGATTCAACTGCTCGAATCGGGTCTTCATTGTTACGATCGTGTCGGTTGGTTTCTCACTTTCCTTCCCCCTTTTTGGTTTGATCAAAAAAAAGTAGTGAGATGGGAGGTCGAGAGAACCAAAAAGTGGCCCGATATCGCCTGTTGAGATCTCTGCAGATAAAACCTTGAGCTTGAGCGGTTAGATTTTGAACCTTCGAGATCAACTCGGTCTTGAAAGATTCCATGGCGATGAGAGTGTAAGAATTAGTTTGTCAAGTTTCTCTTACATCGATTCTAGCTTTTCAGTGAGCATCAGAAAAGAAACTTGTTGTTGATCCACCTGAATTAGTTTGTCATAACTGATTTTATAAGTTCGGCAGACACAATGGTCACAATTTGGGAGAAATGATCTTTGATTGCCTCAATCTGAAATAGCCAATTCCCTTTGATCTGTTATTTCTTTGGCCTAATCGCCTCGATCGGCTATCACTCCTCAACTTCTTCTTTCGGGAGATTTTTGAGACTTGATCTGATCTCCTGAAGTTGATCAGCGGTGATGTGAGATGTAGGAATGGTATGCGTCACTTGATCTGTTTCAGTTGTTTGTGCCTCCAGTGGTTGTTCATGAACTGCAACACCAGTTCCACTATCATCGGCAGCTCCCGCATCCTTCATAGGCATATCTGCCCGAGGAGCTTCTTGGCGATCTCCGATTAAGCCTTGTTCGATCCCCGGCTTCGCGTGGATCGAGCTTTAATTGATTTAGCGATTATCGGCTCGGTGGTGATCTACTTGAGCAATTTCTTCATATCGAAATCAAAATCTGCAAATTCATCAGCCTCCCATCTGTTCTATAATCATCATAAAATCACGAGAAGCTCTTTAACGGAGATCTTTCCATGTGAGGATTTCCATAACTTCCTCTCGATAACGGGATGGGCTACCCATTTCTGGATACATCGCATCAATATCTCGTTCAATTTGCATCGACCATTTTCGGTGATGGTCTTGGATGATCTGGACTCGAGAATTATTTGCTCGGATCGACCCGGTTACGGTTGATGAGATGTAGAAGGGTTCGGTGGTGCTTGAGTAAGCGGAAGTTGGTGATTGGCTCGACCTGAGCTTCTTCTTGTCGAAACAATTCGTCCGGCTCTGCGGCGGAGTAAGCTTTACGGTTCGCGACCGATGTAGTTTCGAGTTCATGGCGGTGGAAGAGAAGGAGAAACATGCTTTCGATGGCGCAAGTCCGGCGGTGAATCGGCTTCGAGTTTGAGGAGAAGGAGATCGTTCCTCTCTTTGCTCCTTCCTCGAGAATGTTCTGGCGAGCTCTCAGCTTGAGAAGCCTGCCTGTCTGATTTTTCTCCTGATTTCTGTGCCGCATCAGGCTGATCTGGTGCTCCTTCATCATCTGACTCATCCTCCAGAAACAGAGTCATGGAGGCTTGTTTTGCCTTCTTCGGCCTCTTCTCTTGAGCCTTCACCAATTTTCTTTTCTTCTTTTGGGGAGCATCTGGTGTAGACGAGGCTGCCTCCTTGGTTTTTCCTTTCTTCACCTTTGGAGGAGTGGGCACATATCATCATCCGGTTGGTCCATATATAAAATTTGAAATTGTTGTGAGGAAAGCCTTGTAGGACTTCATCCATTACGGTCCCATTCAACATTTGGCAGTTTATCTTTCAAGATAACTGCAACCTTGTTGAGATTGCTGATCCTCTTCTTCAGATAGACCTGCCTCCATTCATTAACTCCAAATTTTTCATGTTCTTGGAGTAGAATGGCCTTGAGGATGTTCTTGGGTTCATCAATTATTGCAGCCATGCTGTACAGTTTGACGGATGTTAGAGCATTTGGGCTGAATGAAATACCCATGATTGTTTTTGACAATATGTAAAACAACAGTCGGTATTTCCTTTTTAGCATCGGTCTGACAAACCCTGCGGTCTGATGTTTGTCAGCTTCCCTGAAGAGTTTGTTTCTGATCAGCTCATCTTCATTCTCCCTGTAGTGCGCATGCGAGATTCTTCCTTTGGGTAAGCTGAACAGACGTGTTATGTCTGCATTCGACAGTCTGATCTCCTCTCCGTTAACTGAAGAGATCAGTTCATCTCTGGGGTGTCTGTATCCACCTTCAAATTCCTTAACAATTCGAGTGCTTCATATTGCATCACTGGATTGCAGTGAGCAACACAAAATTTCTCAAGGCCTCCTTTCTTCAGAATTTGTTCCACTTCCATGGATTCTGGATCCCGCGTAACACCAAATTGTACGAATTTGTCATCGACAATCTTTGTTGCTATTTCAGCATAGTTGCACATTATCTTTCCCATACCGTGAGTGGCCATCTACAACAAGATAAACTCGATTAAAATTGTGCATATACATAAATATATCATGTATAGATTATCAGACCTATTCACAGGCCTAGTAATCGATAAACACATACGGATATCAAGAAAAGATAAGGCATATCGCAGGATAAAACATAGACATAATCTATATGATCAAAGGATTTTGAAAAAGAAAATCATCAAATAACCAGAAATTACCTAGATTCAATTTTTCAGAAAATGAGTTTGAATCGCAGGAAAATACTTGAATCACATAAAGGTAATTTGAGTTTTCAGAGAATAAATCGCAAATTTGAGAATAAGAAAACTCTGGTAGGGTTTTGATGTAACTTATAAGGAGGAGGAGGGAAAAACGAGATTGGAAGATCAATCGTTTGAAAAGATTAAACGATCCAGTTAAAAGCGGTTTTTGATCGTATGGGCGGGGAAAAAGCATCGTCTGAATACCTTTTTGGATTTAAAAGCACATTTTGTAGCAATTAATACAAGTACCCCGTCCGCGTTAAATGTTTTGCGGGGAATCGTCACAAAAGGTAATGAGTACCAAATAATATCGGATAAGATCAAATAAATCTAAACAAGGAAACAAAAAGCGTTGGTTGGTATTATTGTAATCGGTCAATACCACTTGTAGTTGTTGATTCCACTTGTTGATCTTAGTTTTACTTTTAATCCTTATAATTTCCCAACTATTCTTTTCAACCGATCCGCTTCACTTTGCGTCGATTTCCCTTTTACGATCCTCCTTGATCGATTTGAAGTTCCCCTTCAACCGATATTTACTTTTTCTCATAGGCGATATATATATATCGATTTGTTGAGGTATTAAGCTCAACTGATCTTCCTCATCTGACCAGTTTCGTATGTAATCAGATTTCAGTTGACCTAATCTGATTCTTCTCAGATCAAGCCAATTCTTGGGATACTTGTTACCTCCAAAACTTAGTATAGAATAGTAGTCTCTATTCCTAAGTTGGCACGATTTGACATCTTGTAATTATAGTCTGAATGTTTCGATATGTCAATCCGTAGTAAATTTATCCAATTATCGATCGTGTGATTCCTACCATTTGTTCCTTGTGATGCAAATTTCTCTAGAAGGCTTTTTGAAATCAAATTTGCATTTGCACCCTTGCTTGGCCTCTATAAATTGGACTAATGTTTTACACAACATAACCCATTCACCATACTTATCTTCTTTGTAAAAACATGCATTCTGGTGAACCCTTATTTCCGGTGAAACTTCCGGCAAAAACCTTTACCCCTTTTTCAATGATTTCAGCTTCTCAAATCAACCCTGTGTGTCCCTTTATCCTTTGTTTTAAATCATCAAAGATTTCACATACAATTGTTGTCAAGCTTCTTTACCACCAAGGCGGCGGATCTGCTGTCGCAACTGAGAAGACACTTCTCCTAACCGTATGAACCTTGTGTGTCTATCGAGATGACATAATTAGCATCAACAGACTCAGTCTGATATAAAACATGAGTTTGATATACGGTCTTGATCAGACAACAACTGATCTTCGTATATCAACTTTATTTTTTCATGCGACACATGTGCCCATAAGGTCTTTGAACCACTTTCTTGGAACATGTGCTCCATTTAACAACTGGAGAGCCCATTGACTTCAGGTCTAAGGGCTCCTGGCTTAGAAATCCTATCAAGGCCTCTCTCGCTCCATTGGTTTTAGCTTCAGCGAGAGGCTTTAGGATTATTTCAAAGCCTTCTCACCCTTGTTAAGTGGGGGAAAATGGGAGCATGAGATCTTAAAATCTCTCTCTATCCCACTCTTCTAGGGTTAGGATGAGGGTTTAGGGTTATAGGTTTAGGGTTTTCGGTTATGACTTATGTACTGACCTCTGGGTCCTCTTGTACTTGTAACTTGTAATGTAAACCTGACCTTCGGGTCTTTATCAATGAAAATTTCTATTATTCCATTGTTGTGTAAATTTTATGTTTTCTTATGCGATGTAAGCTTTAATCTTATAAATCTTTGATTGTTGAGTATCAGCTTAATTGACTTACAAAGCTAAATAACCAAACTGGTTTAATCAGATAATTCCTTAAGACGATCAGTTTCTTTTATCTGACAAATCGTAAATCTGATCAGTACCTTCTTATATCAGTTCCTTGACTGATCTTCTGATCAGTTGAGATAACAAACTCAACTAACTCCTTTTAACCTGGATAGTCTCTTAACCAGCTGGTTCTGGAGATCATCCCATCAAGCATTTTAGGTGTTTTTTCTCCAAGATCCAGAAGCCCTAGCTCATTGCATAATTCTCTGAATCTGATCTCAGCTAGTGGCTTGGTTAGAATATCAGCTTTCTGTATATCAGTATGAATCTTTTCCATTCTGATATTCTTCTTTTCAACATGATCTCTTATAAAATGGTGTCTGACATCCACATGCTTGCATCTTGTATGTAGAACAGGATTCTGAGTGATTGCAATAACACTTATCTTGTCGCGAGAATATAGGTACATTCTTAGCTACAATGTTATAATCCCTCATTTCTTGACTAAGCGGAGCGGTTAGGGAGCAACGACTTCTGCAGACCATATATTTTGCTTGATAGTAGATGTATGAATCGATGTCCGCTTCTTTTTGAAAACCACGAGATCGGTTTTACTTCCCAAAAAGCGACATGTTCTGAGGTTGATTTTACTCGAATCTTGGAACCTCCATAATCGAGTCGAAATACCCACTAAGCTCTAGATTATCATCGATGGGTAAAATAAACTAAGGTTTATCGTCCCTTTGAGATACTTAAGAATCCGCTTAGGCTGCTTCTAGGTGGCTTTGCATTGGATTTGCTGAAATCGCACATACACCTCTTGCCAAAAAGTGATATCTGGTCTGGCTTGGCGGTCGGTATAATAAGGATCCAATGAGAGCCCTATATTCTTTACGATTTGTTTTAAATTTGTCCTCATCTGGATCCATCTTAAATCCAGTTATCATAGGAATTTTGCCTTCCTTACAGTTTTGAACTCCAAACTTAGCCAATAAATTCCTAGTGTACTTTGCTTGGCGAGATGAATATTCCTTACATACTTTTCTTCACTTGTAGACCCGAAAAATAATTCATCGACCCATCATGGACATCTCGAACTTCCCTTGCATCGGTTTCTTTGAATCTTTCACATAGACTCTTGTTGGGAGATCCGAAGATGATGTCGTCCACGTCATCTGAACCATCGAAATATCTTCTCCATCTTCTATTACGAATAAGGTTACGTCCCTTTGTTCCTTTAGTGAACCCATTTGTCTATCAAGAACTGAGAGAGTGTATCATACCAAGCTCGAGGAGCTTGCTTCGAACCATAAAGAGCTTTTCTTAAATCGGTACACTTGGTTTTTCTCTTTTCGAAGCACGGAGGTTGTTCGACATAAACTTCCTCTGCTAGTACCCGTTTAAGAATGCACTCTTTACGTCCATCCGATACCGCGATGAACCCTCTGGGAAGCATATGCGAAAATAGCGAATGGCTTCTAGGCGGCGACTAGTGCAAAGGTCTCATCATAATCAATTCCTTCGATTGTGAATACCCCTTAGCAACAAGTCTTGCCTTATTCACGGTGATGACATTTTCTCATCTCTCTTGTTCTTGAATACCCACTTCGTGCCAATTACGTCTTGATGATTTGGTCTGTCCACCAGTTCCCAAACTTGATTTCTCTCGAACTGTTCCAGCTCCTCCTGCATAGCTAGAATCCAGCTTGAGTCTTGTAGAGCTTCCTCTACTGTTGTTGGTTCCTTCATAGACAAATAACAGCAATACATGACACTTTCACCAATCTAATGTCTAGTTTTAACTCTATCAGATGGGTCTCCGATGATCAGATCAGTTGGATGACTGGTTATCTAGGTCCTTCTGTTTTGATTTGCGTCGGTTTGGAGAACATCATCCATTTCTGATAAAGGTTCATTACTAGCGACTGGGAGTGGTGCAGATTTATGATCCACTTGATAAGAACATGTCTCGGTGATGTTGGACTCATCATGTCTTGATGTACGTTAAATGGGAACTTCAGGTGTTCCCCATGAACCGGATGGTTCAATTGATATTGTCTTAGCTTGTACCAACTTCTTCATCGACAGTTTTTCGTACCTTAGGATCTGATTGATCTGGTGAATCAGCTAGATCTGGAATGTATCTTTATTACGATTTACGATCCTTTTTTCCTTGATCGTTAGGCGATCCATTTTAAAGCATCGGTCTTGTTGATCGAAGTACATCTTGTTACGAGGCGATTTCTCTTGTTAGGAAGATGCTTCATCAAAAGACTACATGGGGTGTTTCTTCCACAACTAGGGTTAAATCATTTGTAAACCCCGAAAAGCCTTGCTAGATGAGGAATATCCTAAGAATATACCCTCATCTGATTTGGCCTCAAAAGTCTTCAACTGACTCTTCCCATTGTTATGTATGAAACACTTACACCCAAAAACATGGAAGTAAGAAACACGAGGTTTTTCGCCTTCCACGGTTCATAGGGTGTTTTGTAGTGAGCCTTAAGCGAAGACATCTGTTACGAGTATGACACGCGATGTTGATTATACGCTTGAAAACGGCTTGGTATTGCATGTTCGACTAACATCGTGCGGCGAACTTCTTTTAGTGTTCTGTTTCTCCGTTTCTGCTATCCATTACATTGTGGCGTTCTTGCGGTGATGTCTCATGTTGTATTCCAAACTTAGAGCAAAAATCAGTAATAAAAAGAGTTGAAATTGCTGTACCTTTATCTGATCTGATTTTTACTACACTGACACCCTTCTCATTTTGTAATCTATTTAGCAGCTCGGGTATCTTCGTTGTCGTCTCATTCTTCTTATGTAAGAATATAACCTGAGTAAACTTGGAATAGTCATCCATGATTACGAGTATATTTCGTCCGTCACGAGACCGGACCGTGTAATCGGTCCAAATAGATCCATATGAAGCGATTGCGATTTCTCTGGATGCCGGTCGAGAATTCCTTTGAATGAAGCTTTGACTGTTTTCCTTCCGACATGCAAAGACATGTCCGATCCTTTGAAAATACTTCATTCGAAGTCCTTCCACTAGAGACATCCTTGCTATCTTATTAAGAGTTTTAAAGTTCGGATGACTCATTCTTTTGTGCGAGCCAACTGCTACTTTTGGAACTCTTAACAATCGTGCATTTCTTGGGCAACCATTTCCAATTGATAGTCCCTTTCCTTGAACCATTAGAAAAATCAACAAGCGATAGTGCATTGATCGATCGAGAACTCAACACTAAATCCGTTGTCGTAGAATTGTGAAACCGATAATAGGTTGTGCTTCAGACCTTAGACATACGAGACTCCAGTTACTTGTACATCATCATTCTCTAAGGTTCCGAATCCTTTGGTATAACCAAAGTTATCATCATCGAAGAGTACATGCAGCCTTTACATTCTATGTAAGAAATTGAGGAGATGTTTGCTTCGGTCATGTGCCTTGAGCATCCACTATCGATGTACCAGATAGTTGCTTGCACACCTCCTTTGTTGGCCAGACCCACGCGATCATGCAATCAAACCAGGCTTTAGGTACCCCTTTTGGATTTGGTCCTGAGGGGTTAGGTTTGGTTTTGGGGATCCATACAAATAGAGCACTTCTATTGTGATCAGTTAGATCAGAAGGCCTGATTTATCTCCCATACCTATCAACATAATCATACGTCTCTTTATATGCTTTCTGATTGGTATGATTATTAGTGTGAGCCTTGGGTGACTTGAAAGACTTGAGATTTATCTTTTCTGTTTGTCTTCTTTTCTTCCAGTGTGGCTCAGGTGCAGCAGCCCTATGTTTCTGATTATAGGGGTAGGTACGACTACTACCATCAAAAGATTCATATCTTTTTGGCATAGGTGGTTTTTGCAGTTTACCTAAAGCGTGCTTATTCGGCCGTGACCTTGATTGGGTCTCAGTTAGACTTCCCTTTTACAGGTTGTCTTTTTACGATACGATCTGTTGATCGAGTTGAGGTCTCTTCGGAAGAAATTTGGGTTCTTACGTTGATTCCTCGGTGATGCTTTACCATTTGGGGTCCATTTACGTTCCCCCTTACGGTTGGGCACTGCCTTACCTTTCAACCGGTCTTTTTCCTTATTAGATACAAGTTTGGCTTTTGGTGTATCTTTGTCGAAAACTTCGTCTGATTACACCTTTTTGAGGTGAATCAACCGGGGCTTTTGAGGATGTGGAAGGGTTCTCATACCCAAGTCCTTTCTTGTTAATCGTTGTTCAAAAATAGGTGTTCATGTCTTGAACAGTTTTAGAAGATTTTGTAAAAACCTCTATTTTCTTCCGCAAATTATCCTCAGAAGATTTTAGACTCTCATGCAGTCGGAATAGCTCATCAAATTTAGCCTGAAGGATTTTGAAGTCATCAACTTCTTTGTTTGTTAATTGCTAGGCGATCTTTGATCTAACTCTGATCGAAGACTTAACTTTCGAATGTTAAGTTCCTCGATTTACTACGAGTAGTTTCATGATTTCGATTCGGTAGCTTTCTTGAGATCGTTCTCTTTAACAAGTTGATTATTTACGATCCTTAGCTTGTCATTTTCAAACTTCCACTATAGCATAAGTGTCTCTTTGCATTGGAGAGATCATCAAGCAATTGCTTTCGAGTAGAGCTGCAGGTCAATCTCCCCAGCAGGTGTGCTAATGATAGCAGGTGTAAAAGCAGACAAAGCAGAAGGTTTGGAGGTTACCTCAGATTGGTCCTCCTTGGCCATCAGGCAGATCTCATCATCATCTGAAGAGAATATCAGATCTTCATTCTCATAGAAGTCAACAAAGATCGCTTATCGAGCCAAATCTTCTCGAGAGGAGTATCCGAGAATCCTCGAGGGGCGATATAGGAATCGTCGATTCAAATGTGTCGACAACCATGGCTTTTTTGTCCTGTAACGTTGCTCTCTTCTGTCCTTTTTCTTCCCTTTCTTTTGGCGTCGGTGCAGGCGTCTGCTTTTTGTAGTGACACTGCTTTCTCCTGGTTGAAACACGCTCCTTGATCCACGGAACCTTTTCTTCCAGGTGAATCACTCCGTCTGTATGATCTATCAGGTGACTTCCCTTTCTGATAGTAGTCTGAGCTCCTTCTTTCAGATCGATTATCTCTTCTCTCATCATTTAGATTATCTCTTTTCTTTTCTTCTCTGTGATCTCTTTGATCATCAGATCTATTTCTTTCTGGAGATCTGTTGGCTGATCTCCTATCTCTTCCTCGGCTATGTTGATAATCTTTATAGAATCTTTGATACTTACCAAGTTGAATATTTGATTTTTCTAGTTTCCTGGTAAGCAAGCGATCTGTTCTGCCTGACTTATGATGTTTCCAATAGGTTCATTGGCCTTCGATCTACTGCTGGTTGCCTTAAACGCAACTGATTTGGAAGTTGAGGCTTCAGCGGGCACCTCATCTTCATCTGCTTGTCCTCTTTCGATTAAATCGAACTCGTGAGCTTTAAGGCTTAAGAACAAGCTACCCGGCTTCATCTTTGAAATGTCTTGGCAATCCTTGATTACAGTGACTTTCATATCCCATTTCTTGGTAAGAGATCTTAAGATCTTGTAGTTGATATCCTTGTCTGACATCTCTCTACCAAGTTCTCGTAGCTTATTCACTGACATAGTAATCCTTCCATCGAGTTCGTTGATGGTCTCGTTGGGCAGCATCTTCAGTTTTTCGAACTTCACTAGTTCGGCTTGTAGACTGTTGTCTTTGATCTGATCATTTTCTTCGCATATCTCAGCTAGAGTATCCCACATTGCTTTCGCAGTTTTGAGATATTTAATCTTTTCCTTGGTGACCTTGTCCATTGTTTTCATGATAATATGCCTGGCGATTGTATCCAGAGTATACAGTTTCCTTTCCTCTGCATCCATCAAGGCTTGGCTTTTTCGTACAAGACTTCCCGGGGCAAAGTCTAGATCTCCTCCAACTGCAGGGTTGTCGTGATATATGATGATGGGTCCTCTTTCGATGACTTCCATCATTCTGCCACTAATCGAACCTAGATGGCTGCTCATATAAATGGCCCAATCTGCATACTCATCAATTGAAAACTTTGGCAGATCATGATACATACCAGAGGTATTGTCCATGCTGAGTGATTTTTGGAAAAAACGAATGAGTTTTAAAAAAGGTTTTTCAAGATCTATTCAAATGACCACAAAGATTCTTCCTCAAGAATCGATGATACACAAAGCTAGTGGTCTGTAGAACCACTGCTCTGATACCACTTGTAGGTCCCGAATGGGTTTTGTGAGTGCAGAAGTCTAGAGGGGAGGGGGGAATAGACTTCTGAAAAACTTTTCGTGCAGATCAGGTGTGAAAGTAGTTAGCCTGATCAGAGTGCGCGTGAATCAGTTTGGATTGATAACCAACTTACTAATCGCCTAAAGGCAGATTAGTTCGGTAACTATAAGTTTAACTGATGTGCGGAAGCTAAGTTTTACCAGTGTGAAAAACCAGTTTTGATAAATCAGATTCCAAAGTCAGTCTTTTAACCAGTTGACTAAAGTGTCAAACTTGATCAGATCAGAAGCTTGGTGCTAGCAGATCTTAACTTAGAATATGTATGCTGCTTTAATAGTTGTGTGCGATTGTGTAAATAGTTAATCAAAGCGGTAAAGGCACACAAGATTTATAGTGGTTCGGACAAACCAGTCCTACGTCCACTCTTCCCTATCACAAGGGGCACCAACTAAACCAACTGGACTTAGATTTTTGTGTTAGTCCAACACAGTACACCGACAGATATTTAAAGAGTTCTCACTCAACCGATCCCAGAAATCAGAACTAGAAACCCTAGTCTGAAATCTTGCTAAACAACTTAACCTAACTTTGGGTTTGGATAAGATTGTTTTGGTTCCAACTATGAAATCTTTTCTAGTGTTTAAGATAGCCTATCAGCTAGATGAAAAGATTTATATGCTAAGAACTTATGGGATGAACACTTAATAAAATAATCTTCTTGTTCGTGTTCTTCGTGCGGAAATCTGATTATAGCTTGAGCTTCTTGATCGTTTCAGGGTTTCCGTGTTTTCACTCTGAAGTGTGATCCCATATTTATAGACCTCGAAATCAAAGAGCCGTTGGAGAGCAATTTGAATTTCAGGCTATATTTGGTAGGCTTGCAGGATTGATGTGACGTGCTTCAGGAACGGCATGGCCGAAAGCGTGAATAGTGTCTTTTATAGTCGTTGGAGAAGCAGCACCAAATCCCGTAATTGCCGGCTCCGATCATACGTGTCTTGTTCTTATTGGTTAACAGACGCACTTTTTTGTGTTGTTCTTCCAACTAAGTTTGACATTCTTCTTGTTCAGATCATCGACGTATGATTTGGTGAAACATCATTTTTCACTGGTGGTGACTTTGATCGATCGAACGGATCGATCTACGATGGAGTCTTCTTCTGCGGTTGACTTAGCTTCAACTAGCGGACTCGGTGATGTAGGTCTTCCAGTGCGATCTTACGGAAGTCATCTGATCTTCAAGTATTCTGAGTTTGAGCTTCATGACTTCAGCTGAGATATCTGACTTGATCAGATCGATCTGATCTTATGTTCTTCTCTTGCATTCTGGCCTGCCGGATATCAGCTATTCTTTGGATCTTCAGATCTGACCTATACATATTGAGGTTCCCCCTCAATATGTGACCTATCTATTACATCAGTTGTTCTATACAATAATTATCAATTGGTATTCTATAAACGGTAATATAAACATCAGTCAGCTAACAGGTCTGACTAGTCCTATTACATGTGTTTTAGAACTTTCATCAAAACTCTAAATTTCCCAACATTTAAGCATTCCCACCATAGAACACAAGTCTGTAGACATACAAATACATCCATGAGTGTTCTAAAACCCAATCTAAGCAACCCACGATATATCCTAAGCTTAGAGAGATTTTCCCAACCTTAGCATTGAGGCTAAACAAATGTACGGGAAAATCTCAACCTAGTTGGAGACACCAACCCAAACCCAAACCTTATTGTTAGGTAGTTTGTGTTATTGTTGGAGTTGTAAAGAGTGAGTAAGCTGCAGAGTAGTCAGCTAGAAAACTCTAGAGAAGAAGTGAGTAAACTATCTTGGATAGTCAAAAATCTTGTGTGTATTTGAGTAAGTAAGCTGCAGGTAGTCAGCAGAAAACTCAAATGTAGAAGAAGTGAGTAAGCTACAGTGAGTTAGTCTGAAAGCTTGTAGGCGATCCCGTGAAGGGTGATAAGTCCCGATTGAAGGAATTTCCCTAGGAACAGGGAGAGTGGATGTAGGAGCTTGAGTCTCCGAACCACTATACTTTGTTGTGTTCTTTATTACTTTATGTTCTTATCTTGTCATATACATGGACTTGAAACGTAAAAAATCTGGAATCACTCTGCCCTCAACCCTGTTTTATATGCATTACATGATTTTTCCGCATTTCATGGGTTTTTCACCTGGACAAATAGTCTCATCTGCTCGTCTTCTAATCTACAACCTTCTCTTCTGATCTTCTGGTCAATTTCTTTCTAATCAGTTGGCTTAGCTTTTCTTCTCTTCTGATTTTTCACAGCTCATCAGTTAACTTCGGAACTCATCTTACTCATCTGATCTTGATCAGTCTCGTCTGCAGCCTCATCTGATCTCGATCATCTTCTTCTGATTTCGTGAGTTCCCCCTCAACTTGTTCTTTCGTTCCCTCTCAACTTGTTATCTGTAAATTAGCTTGAATAACACAAGTTGATAATGTTTTGGCATAATTCATCAAAACTAAAATATCCCAACATTAAATATGTGGGAATACGTTCTAATTCTACTTCTCTTATCGTTATGATCTCTCGGATCAAATGATAAGCCTGGGTACATGCTAGCTTCTGTTGTTGATCTCGGTTCCTTTGTTTGCGCAATCGCACCAGCGTTATCTCAATACTACTTTATTATACAACTGACACTCGGAATTACCCCTAGTTCTCTTAAGAACTATAAAATCCAGACAACCTCCATGAGGCTTCTGACACAGCAATGTACTCAGCTTCGGTTGTTGAATCTACGGTCGTCTCTTGCTTGGAACTATTCCAACTGACCGCCCCATCATTGAGAGTGAAACATAACCTGACTGTGATTTGTAATCATCACAGTCAGATTGGAAACTTGCATCAGCGTAACCAGTTACTACTAGTTCTGACTACCCATTGTAGACAAGAAACACATTCTTTAGTTCATCTAAGATACTTTAGAATGGTCTTGACAGCAATCCAGTGAGAGTCACTCGGATTCTGTTGGTATCTACCAGTGATACTGATAGCGTAGGTACACATCGGGCCTAGTGCAAGTCATGGCGTACATGATTTACCCAATTGCAGATGCATATGGGACATCGTTCATGTGATTGATATCAACTTCACTAGAAGGACAATCCTTCTTTGTCAGCTTTATCCCATGATTTGCCGGTAGAGACCCTCTCTTAGAGTTCTCCATCGCGAAATGCTTCAACACCTTGTCTACATAGGTGGACTGTGACAACCCCAACATCCTCTTGGATCTATCCCTATGGATCATGATCCCTAGGATGTAGCATGCTTCACCAAGACCCTTCATCATGAAGGTCTTTAACAATCAATCTTTAACAGACTGCATTAACGGGATATTGTTTCCCAAAATTAATATGTCATCGACATACACGATTATGAAAACAATATTATTCCTGCTGCGTTTACAATAAACACAAGGATCTTCTGAGTCTTTGATGAAGTTAAAAGACTTGATAGCTTCATCAAATTGGATATTCCAACTCTTAGAAGCTTGCTTCAATCCATAGATGGATCTCTTTAGGTTGCATACAAGATTAGAATTCGGCTTAGATATTAAAACCTTCCGGTTGAGTCATAAACACTTCCTTATCAATGTTTCCATTGAGGAAAGCTGTTTTGACATCCATTTGCCAAATTTATAATCATAGTGTGCTGCTATCACAAGTAAAATTCGAATGGACTTAATCTTTGCAATTGGTGAGAAGGTCTCCTCATAGTCAATGCCTTCGTGTTGACTATAACCCTTCGCCACCAACCTAGCTTTGTAGGTTTGTACTTTGCCATTTGCATCAGTCTTACGCTTGAAGACCCATTTGCAACCTATGGGTCTAACCCCTTTAGGCAACTCAATCAAGTTCCATACATGATTGGTGTACATCGAGTCTATATCGGATTTCATGGCTTCATATCACTTCCCTGAATCAATATCTGATATTACTTCAGAGTAAGTATTAGGATCGTCCTTATCCGGTATGTCCATATTATCGAGTTTCTCCAAGAGGTAACCGTATCTAATGGGTGGATTACGATTCCCAATTGACTTACGGAGCTGTGGTTGTGCAGGCTGTACATTCTGATCGTGAAAATTTTGTGGTGCATCGATTTCATCAATGTCCAGAGAGTCCTCAAGAGCTACACTTTCAGATGCGTCTTGGGCGGGAGTTTGAACTATGTTGTTCTCATTCAGCCCACTTGGAGGTTCTTGCACAGGCAAACTAACTCCAATCACGCTCCCACTGGCTGAAAGACGATTACCTAGTGAAAGACTCCCACCGTGAAAGTAGTTGAATACTCCCACTGATTCTTTGCCACGTTTCTCTGACAAATCATCAGTCTCTAGGTTAAGCTGTGGTTCTTGAATTTCTTCAATTTCTATCATCTTACGACCATGTTCCTTAAAGACATAGTCTTCTTCGAGGAACCTGGCCTGCCTAGAAACAATCACTGTTTGTTTCTCAGGTAGATATAAGTAATATCCTCTAGTTTCCTTAGGATATCCTACAAGGTAACCATTTTCACCTTTGGATTCCAACTTATCGGTAAGCGTCTTTTTCACAATCGCGGGGTAACCCCACGTTTTGATATGTGTAAAAGTTGTCTTCTTGTCATACCATAGTTCATATGGTGTATGCTCAACCGATTTAGATGGAATCCTATTCAGAATGTAAATTGTGGTTTGTAACGCGTATCCCCATAAGAATGTCGGAAGAGAGGAAAATCTCATCATAGACCTTACCATGTCAAACAAGGTTCAGTTTCTCCTTTCGGAAACTCAATTCATCTGGGGTGTTCCGGGAGGAGTCCATTGTGATTGGATTCCATGCAACTTCAGTTAATCAGTGAATTCATGGATAAGGTATCCACCTCCTCGATCCCATCAAAGAGTCTTAATACTCTTATCAAATTGCTTCTCTACTTTAACTTTGTACTCTTTGAATTTCTCAAAAGATTCGGATTTGTGTTTCATAAGATACACATATCCGTATCTCGAGAAATCATCAGTAAAAGTGATGAAGTAGCCGAAGTGACCCTTAGATAGAGTGGGCAATGGTCCACATACATCACTATGGATCAACTCTAGAACTTCTTTGGCATGCGCCTCTTTCTCATAAAGGGTTATCGATAATCATGCCCATGAGATAAGATTCACAATCTCCATAAGACTCAAAGTCAAATGGGGTTAAGTAGTCTAACTTTCTTAACCTTGCAATTCCTTTCTCGTTTATATGATCAAGTCTACAATGCCATAAGTAAGTCAGGTTTTCATGATTACTAAGTTTGAGTCTTTTACTTTGTATATTAAGAACATCATATCCACAATGCAACAAATATATGTTGAGAGTAATAGAAAGAACTAGATGGCAATCATTAAGTTCTAATCTAAAACCAAAGGGTGGGTCTAACACATAAGTCCCGACACGTTCAGTAGCAACTCTTGTTCCGTTTCCACGTGTAAGATGACTTCACCTGCCCTAACTGCCCTAAGACACATGAGCTCCTTCACATTCTTATAAATGTGTGAGCCACATCCGGTATCTAATACCAAGCAGTTAGCACTATTAGTGGACATGCTTATCTTAATAACAAACATACATGTTCTAGTGCTAGAAGCACTCAGTGCCTTCTTTACAGTCCTTCTTCCGGTGCCCTCTTCTACTTACAGTAGAGGCACACATCTTTGTCTACCCGCTCCTTCTTTTGAACACCATCTTAGTGATAGTGAACTCAAAAGTCTTGAGCACGTTGTGAAGTTCAGGCATGATCGCATCCGTCATATTCATATTGTAGTTCACAATGAAGCTAAAATATGAATCCGGGAGCGACTGGAGGATAACATAAATGAAAAAGGTTGGTCTTTTAGCTCAATGTTTAAATTACCAAGTTTCTAAATTAGTCCCATCATCATTAGCACATGAGGTGAAATCTTCGCTTCTTTAGCTAATCGGCATCTGAACAGATCTCTCATCACTTCATAAATCTCAAAATGAGATTCAGAATCAAAGAGATAATTCAGATGCCTGTGCACCTAAAAGGAACCTATTTTATCATGTTGCCTATGCAACTCGGGAGTCATGCCGAACAACATCACACACTGAGCCTGGGAAGCATTCTCTTGATGCTTCTTCTGAGCTGCTACGTCAAACGTGGCTGCCTTAGGGAACCAGCTGCAGGGGTAACCGGGATTATCGTGTCCAACACGTACTCAATCTTTTCTTGCATTAGCACCAAACACATGTTTCGGTGTCAGTCCAGAAAATTTGGCCTAGCCAATTTGTTTGTTTCCAAACACATCTCAATAACAGTTATATATTTCAACTAACCAAGAGAAATAAAATAAAACAAGAATTAAACACATAATTCCTATGATCAATATTCAGCAATCAAAATAAACATGACCTTTCTTTTGTATTTATTTTGTCTCCATTATTTTCACATATTCAACTACCTCATCGGAAGAATACAAATTTATATCTAATATAAATTATAATGGACTAGGATCCACATTCCTATTATTACAATAACTGCTTGGGCTGATTACTGCAATAATATAACTGGTAGGTTCCAAACCAATTGCAAAAACTGCAACTCCTAGTTGAATGAACCTAGTTCAATCTGATGCCCCTTGACTTTAAATTTTCTGCTTGGGCTGGTGAAACAAAGTCAAGTTGATTTACAACCATCAAGCGGAGACACTTCATGTCCCTATAAAAGTCCCGTTAGATGTAGATCCGAACGAAAGACTTGGGCCTTAAATACTCATTGGAAAGAAATCTCCGGTTTACTTTTAATTTTGATGGAAGGCATCGTTCAATTTAATGAAAATCATATTTTAGTGAGGAACGTTTTAAAGGCGGGGTATTAATTGCTTAATCAAGATCCAACATGTTAATCTATATCACATTTGGGCAATTATTGGGTTCCGCCTACCCAAACATGATTTCATATGGACTAACACTTATTTGGGTGTCGTCTACCCAAACAATTAATACGGTCAGGCAAGTATTGGGCGCCGCCTACCCAAACAATTATAATGCAGACTATAAATGCGTTAACAAATTATTAATTAAGTTAACGAAGTGGGATTTTAATAATTATCATAATCGAATTTTAAAATAAATTCAATAATCATTAACTTATTATTAAAACGTGAATGAATTAATCCAATTAATTTCAATTAAAAGTCCAACCTTAATGTTATTTTAAAATTAAACCTTTTCAATTTTAAAATCAATTTTAATTATTTTTTCGTTGGGCTCAAATGCAATTTAAAAAATTGCATAGAAGGGCCTAGCCAAATCAAATTTGCTAGATAACCCTCCCCTCATCATCACCCAAAATTGGGAGAGTCTAATATGTAATTTGGGACATACGTGTTCGTCATCAAGTTCAAATAATCAAATCAGTTGCGTCAAACAACATCATGAGAACATTAATCGAAAAATAATCCAATTACTCTCAAAAAATTTCAATTTCCAGAACAAGAATCAGAATCAGCTCGAGTAAAATAGCAAGCACGGAACGAACAGGTCACGCAACAGCGGTAAGGAGTGAACGGAATCTCCATAGCCGCGTCTTTGTCAAGAGACAAATCGGCGCTGTTTGTGAGTCCGTCATCAAATCGCCGTCGTGAAAAGAGGTTCAAAGTACTGTGCCGCGACCGCCATCGAGCGCGTGCGACCATGCCGTGTTGCCTTAGGTGTGCCGACGAGTCGCGAGCTTCGCTCATTGTGGTCACGCGTCAATCGGCCGCTCCAAGCGGCGATTCGTGGAGAGTGAGGGTTAACCGCGACCGGTATTGCGCCGCCGCTCATGAAGGACATCGATTCGGGTTTCAACAAAGGAGAGTAGAGAGGGAACAGATCGGGCCACCGCCATTCCAAACGGATCAGAAGCACGCGAGACACCGCAAGGCGCGGTGTGTGCCGCTGCCTCAAGCGACGAAATGCTGTCCAACGCCGCCAGCGGAGCAGCGTGCGGTGATGTGAGCACGGGTGTCGAAAACCCTAATTTGAGGAAACCAGGGAAGACGAGTGAGGATAAAATAAACACAATTCGCCCAAAACAAACTAATAAGCCCCAATATGCAGCTCCACAAATAATTATCAGGTGCGATCAAAACCCAGTTTTGGCCGCACCGAATTTATAAATTTTGTTTTTATAAACAATCAATTAATTCAATTAAACAATTAATCAAGAGCCTATAATTGCATAATTAAATACCACTGTTGGAATTTAGAGGCACGTAAACACGTAATACATGCACAGCGGAATTAAACAGTTCACCAACAACGAACATATAATTGCATAATTAAATAATGGGTAAACGTAAACAGAATTCTTACAACAATTTATACATGGATTCCTCAACTACGGTATCCACGCAACAGTCGTTTACCAATTTGCACAGATTTGCCAGTGTTGAATCCTCGAGATGAATTTGCTAAGAAAATTCTAACTTAGAGATTTTATGGAGAAAATATGAAGTCTTGTTATATGAATTTCCAAGAGCTCATATATATAGGGAGACCTAACTTAAATCTTAAGCTAACCTGATTATGAAATAAAATCCCTAATCTTGTAAATTAAATCCCATATACAAAAATCTCTACGGATTTGATTTCCATATATATCAAATCTCTACGGATTTGATTCCATATATATCAAATCCTATAATAATATTCCATATATTATTATTGAGAATTCTATTTAATTAAACCTAATTTAATTAAATAGTAATAATAATTAATTCTAAATATAATTATTATTATATACTCCATAAATTAAATATTAATATCCAATATAATATTTAATCAACCAACTATAATTAGTAAATAACCATTACTTGTTGTGTGACTCATAGGCCCTCATATATCGAGCGATTAGTCAAACTAACGGTCTTAATTAGACAATAAATCAGACATTCTCAATATATGAGGTACGTTGCGAGGAAATGTGCAACTACATGTAACTGAAAAATGTGCCATTACGATAACTTCCTTTCATTCGCGAATACTCGATTAAATCTTGAACATGATGAAGTGTTTATTCAAATAACTTAATCATTTTATCTCCAATCACTAATTGATCACTTATGTCACACTTGGCCACAAAGTCCAAGTTGACGTGCATCGGCCGATGACTTAGATCCAATTATGATGAGAAGATGAGTATTCTCTCTAAATCCACATTGAGGAATTAATCATATTCTTGGCACAACTACCACGCACATGCATTTCGTGATGAACCCAACCCAAGCCATATCTACCCATGGAAGGGTGCAAGCGTCGGTCATGGTCAAAGTTCATCACTCCACACATGTCGTGCGTATTGACCTCAAGTCAAAGGAGTATCGCATTACTCCCACTAACCGAGACATCCGTGGACACATATTGTGGAATTACATCAAACGGTTTCTCGGATGGGTATACCAATACCCTCTAAGGTATCTGTGCGTCCATCATGAGATACCTAGTATCTCGTAGTGAGTGAGATCTTACTACACTCTCTAAGAGTATGATGCAGGTCGCACACCAATCTCAATTACATCATCAATATCCCATTCTTGATGATCCTTGATCGGGGCCATTTGAGAATCATGCTTAAGTCATCTGAGTTCTCACAACCTCAATGACAACAATGACTCATGGGAACACTTGCATGAATAAATGCAAGCAATCAAACATAATATTCAAACAAGTGTATTGCCATACATTAATATTAAATGAACTATAATATTAAATCAAACTGAATATAATCGAGTATTATGTCCTTACAATAGATTGTCTCTTGGACACTAACACTAACAATCTAGATGTCCTTAAACAGAGTTTATAAAATAACGAGAAGTAAATAAATAGATTACAACACAGGAAATAATTTCTATGGCGAAATAAAGGGAATGACTGGGCCATTTGAATAGCTGTATCTCCATAGTCAGCACTTGCTTCCCCATACTTCAGCAAGTCCCCTATCTTGAATCTGTTCACCAGTTATCAGCACTATATAGCTGATCAATGATAGCAATACTCTCTGAAGACATACTCTCCTTGTTAGGTGTCTTTCTCAAATCATCATTACAGTCATCAGGGCTATCATCATGTGATACCCGAGCTTCTCACTACTCATTTGTCAATATATTTCATGTATTGTGTGCCTTCTATATTATTTGGGTGTTAATATTTTCATGTGTTATTTGTGATTCTGCATTATTTATTATGTGTTTGAATTATTTTAAAGGTTGAATTATTAGTTATACATACGTGAGTAGTGGTGAGAAAACCCTAATATATAATTTATTGGGGTTTAGTAATATTTGAATGCACATTGCATGCAATGTTTGATTTTTGTATAAATTAAGTGTAAATAAGATGATGATTAATTAATAATATTAGTTAAATAGAAAAAAAATGTATAAATATATTATGGGATCTATTATAACATTAGTGGGCTTGAGTTTAGTTAACAATACAAATGATTCCTTAATTCATAATTGAAGACTATCAGTTGGAGGTTAAGAATATATATGCACATATTTTTCTTTAAATCCATATTTTAAATTCATTTATAACAATAAAATGGTAATTGAAACCAATATATGGTGATGTAGTTCAGGAAAGGCATGCGTGTCATATATATAATATACATGTATATATATATATATATACATGAGAATCAATATAGTTAGTTCATATAATAGAAATAATATATTTTAAAATAAAAGGAAAAACAGAAAGCTTATCTAAGAAGTTAGTAAGGCGGTGATAACCAAGGGTGGAGAAATCGGTAGGCGCCCGGGCGTTTCTTGGCCACCTAGCGCCTAGGCAGCCTAGTTTTTTTTTTTTTTTTTTCAGATATTAATTTTACTTTGAAATTTTCAACATGAAAAATTAAAAATCACAACAATTAACATAAAATCATAGTTAAATTACAAAATAAAGACTCAAAAGTAGTGTTTTTAATTAAAAAAAAAAATCGGCCACCTAGGCGCGAATTACCGCCTAGCCGCCTTGTCCGCACAGACCGCCTAGGCCGCCTAGATTCAAAACCCAAGAATCGCCGATTTTGTGAAAATCGCCGCGGCCAACCGGCGCCTAGCGCCTAGGCGCGATTTCTGCATCACTGGTGATAACTAGTATAACTAATAATTATATATTCCCAAACTTATAAGAAGGAAAAGAACACAGAAGAAAAGGAGGAACAACTGCGATAGTTAGGCGAAAGCAAGGAAAGAAGAAACAAAAAATAAAAAAGAGAAGATAGGGAGGAGGGAGGGAAGGAGAGGTTGGGGTGGTAGACTTCAAGGTTGTGCAATCAATATAGTTGGCTCGATAAGGTGGTTTAGGGATTCGAGGTATCGATATTCTTCTCAGTCGAGGTAAGTAGAAATTCACTTGCAACTACAATGCACAAACATATTATTACGTGCTTAATTTATATGCAATTGAAAATATGTGGATTTTACGTGAATTATAAGGTATATTTGTGATTAACTGAGAATACATGGACAATGCGTGGATAATATGTGGATTGTGAGATTTGATTGACATTTAGTGATCACCGTGGAAAGAGCTGGTCAGCTCGATATTTGATGTGAATTGAGTATGTGAAATGTGAAACTTGTGAGTTAATATGTGTTGCATTGCATTGCATCATACATATCATGCATTATCATGAGATGATATTTGAGTAGATGATGTGTGTGCCACTGGTTATACACTAGAAACACAAGGGGCGTACATGTGAGGAGAACCCTTGTGGGGCGTTTTATATGATAAGGCGCGTATGTGTGAGGAGAACCTTTATCGAGTATTTGTGATATGTTGTGTGGGTGTTCAGTGAGGGGACTTCTTAAGCGGACAGGGGGTCGAGTTTGGTGATTGACCTCGCTGGGCCGTTAGAGGGTGGATCCTCGGACTACACCATTATGATTGGGATGACTTCTTGGTGGACATAGGGGGCGTATGTGCGAGGAGAACCCCTATGGGCCACAAGAGGATGGGCCTCACGTCCATATCATACTTATATGATATTTATATTGGCCATTTGATTATGTATATGTGATGAGCTCGGTCCGGTGTATAACAGTGTGCCAGGGGCCCTATGAGTGTTTCATAAATAAATTGGTGATTTCAAAAGAGAGTGTATTGGGAGGATTTTCAAATATTCACATCATCATACATAATTTATGCTTACTGAGATTTATGTATCTCACCTAGTTTATGCATTGTTGATAATCTTGATGTGAAGTGATACGTAGGGACTTACTTGAAAAGTTATGGAGCTCTTGCAGGTTTTGAGTGGCTGTGTACATAGATGACGACTTATTAGGCCAGATTGTGAGCTTGTATTTTGAGTTGGGATATATATAATGTTGTATGATTTATTATGAGTCCTTTTTATAAAGTTTTGAAGTGTTAAATCAGTTTACCTTTTTGTAAAGCATTTGAGAAAAAAAAATGTCATACGTGCGCACAAGTCATTTTTTTTAAAGTTATTTTGGACCCGCGTCTTGTTGAGTTATCTGAGAGTGGTCGTGACACATCATCAACAGCTACATCTTCAACTGGTTCATTCTGCACCATCTGTTCAGCATCAGCAACATCAACAGCTGAGTGCTTCCTCTACAGCTTCCTTTACATCTTCATCAACAATATCTTGGACAACATCATCAACCTCTCTGTCATCAGCCTCATTCTGATCATCATGTGCAACAACAACATCAACATCCTCAACAGCATCTTCAACATTGACAACAACATCTGGTTGATCATCCTTCTCACTTGCATGGCCAGATGGACCAGAACCATCATCACCACCATCATCAGGTGATCTTCCCCCTGTTGGAGTATAAAGTAGGTTTCTCCAGAAGGTTTGTTATATAAGCAGAGCATCATGTTCTGCTGGATGGAATTAATCTGACCAGTAATGAAAGAATTTGAGAAAGTAACAGAAGGGATACCATCTCTTCTGGTGATGTTGTATGGAATGTTGCCAACATAATGGACAACATTTTATGTTTGTTGTGCAGGATCTTTCAATGGTAGATCAATTGTGTGGTTTCCAGCTCTCAGTACATGTGAGATTCCAAAACTTAGAACATAGCCACTGATCCTCTCACCTCTGGGTCTCTCAAACTCCAGTCTATCCAAGAATTGACAAATCAAGCTTGGATATGGACAGATACCACCTTCAGCATGCTTTCCAGCAAAAGACATCATATTATCAAATATGATCTGTCCCATATTGAACTTATTCAGGTGTACAATCTTGTACAACAAGAATGTATGTTCTTTTGTCAACACAATGGAGTTCTTGGAAGGTAGCCAGTTAGAAACTAGCAGCTTATGCATCACAGAGTATAATGAGGTCAGTTTGGCAGCAAAAAATTGCAAAGTCCATTCAGAATACTTACCACCAGTAATGACAGACATTACTTCCCCTATTTCCAATTCAGCAATGTCTTCCTCCATCTGTCTAGTCCTCAGGAAGATGTTTATAAGCCTAGGGTTAATGGTAACAACATTGTATCTGAACCTTATTTTTCCATAGTTTGAAGACTGCCTATTCCCACAACTTTTCTTCAAATTGACATAAAATTCAGCAACCCAAGTGATATGAAAAGGTTTTGCATATTGTAAAACATGCAATAGATCTACTTTCTAGAATCCTATCAGATTGTTTGCCTCAAAATCAGGTATTTTAATGATCCTTTCATCCACTATAAATCTCTTAAGCAGACTTTCTATCATATTCAACCTTATCATCAGGGTCAGAATCAAACATGAGTACCTCATCAGAATCATATGAATGGTCAAATTTAGGAGCAACTTGATCATCATCATGATCATCCTCTTTCACTGTCTCCTCTGCTTCAAGATCATCTTCCTCTTCAGGATCTTTTTCTTCCTCTGAATTCTTTGCTTGAGGATCATCTTTTTCCTCTGAATCCTTAGATGATTCAGCAACATCTGCAGCAGCATTCACAGGAGGATCATTTCTCCTTTTTGTTCTCCTTTGTTTCTTGGCCATCAGCTCCTCCATTGTTAAGCCATCACCAGAGTTCTTCGGTTCAGCAGCACGGAGTTCAGGAATCTCCATTTCTTTATCTAAATCATCCACTTGAATGGGATCATCAGAACTACCATCTGTCCTTTTTTGGACTCTTGCAAGTGTAGTCCACCTTCTTTCCAAGGTTTCTCTGTGACATTCTCCTCTTTCCCCATCTACCAACACCTCTTTTGGGAGCTAACTGCTTCTTCCTCAACCGGATGTTCTTGAGTTTCTCCCCCATTCCTTCAGAATAAGAGGAATCAACATTCTCCATCTCAACATCGGCTGTTTGATTAGGGTTGTCAGTAGGGTTTTCAGTGTCAGAAACAGGGGTTTCTGTAGTAATTTCTGGAGCGGGTTCAGTAGCCAAAGGCCTGGCTGAGAGATCAACATAATTAGACACATTGATTAGTTTGGAACGAACATAGATATCGGGTAAAACTAATATGGTTTTATTTTAAGGCTTGTTTTATAAGGAGATCAACTAAGGATTTTGGAGCAGTAGTAGGAATATGAAGTGCGGGAGGTTTAGAAATGGACGAAGATGATGATCCACCAATATTTTGGAATCATATTCTAGGTTTTGACTGCCATTTCTACAAGGAGATTTAGCGGGTTTGAAATCGCCGGAGAAGAAGGGTTCGAGTGAGGGTTTGATTGAGTGTTTGCTTATGAGTGAGAATGATCAGAAGGAGAACCCGAAGGGTTTTGATTATCAGTCATCTCACCGCCTTTCTGTCCAATCAAATAATACACAAGGATAAAACTGATGTTACATGAAATATAGGAGGGAAATAGAGTATAAGATTGAAATAAAAATAAAACATAATGTAAATCAAACAAACCTCGATTCCTATGTGCAACAATAATGTTTTCAGCTTTGGGTATGAAACACACAAATAAATCGACCTTAAGTAGAAATCAAAGTAAGGAGGTTATTATACAAACCCACAAAAACTGACAAGGAGTGGAACAAAGGTAATCACCCACTATGTTGCAAGTTGTGATCGTGTGATGTGTAAGAAAGCCACCAAAAACATTTTCAAAACCAGGAAACCATATCCAAAATTAAATAGACAGAAAAAAAATCTAAATAACTTATTTAATCTACACAATCGACTTAAGAAGAAATTTAAACAAATCATGTATGATAGATAAAGTTCGAATCACTTAAGGTTTCACAAAATTTCAGCACACGTATATCTCAAAACTTCATTTTGCATGAAATTCATCATCCAGTGTTGCATATTTTGAATTTTTCTTTTAACACATGTTCACATTGATCCACCTTTTCAAGAGAGTACATTGTAGTTGTCAGCTCCGTGCCCCATAATTACTCAACAGATTGTGAACAAACATGGATGTATATTTAATCACCTTTTGAAAAGAGAACATCGTAGTAGCTAGCTCTGTGTCCCATAGTTACTCAGTGATTACACATCTAAGTTGTGCTTTATTTTTAATGCATTTAAGAGATATATGCCCAGGACTCTGTATCTAAACCATGATTCAAACAATAAGATCATAACACTATCATTTAAAGTTCAAATAAGCAAATATAGTAGACAAAGTCATTATCTGAACCACAATGTTGCTTCAAATGTTGGAAAACATTTGTCACAACATCTAGTGTTTATTTTCAGATATAGCAAAGACCAAGAGATTTTCTAAGTGAAGAAAAACTCTCATTATCAAGGGCTGTAGGTCCCGAACGGGTTTTGTGAGGGTGGAAGTCTAGAGGGGAGGGGTGAATAGACTTCCAAAACTTTTCGTGCGGATCAGGTGTGAACTGCAGATTACCCGATCAGAGTGCTGCTGTATCAGTTTAGGCTGATGTTCAATCTTACTGAGTGTCAGGAGGCAGATCAACTTGATATCTGTCAATTTAACTGAATGGTGCGGAAGCTTGTTTTACCCGTGTGAAAAACCAGTTTTATCAATCTGATTCTGAAGACAGTTTTCAACCAGTTGACTAAAGGTGTAAATCAGATCAGATCAGTTGCTTGGTGCAGACTGAGCTTATCTTAGAATATGTATGATGTTTAAAACCCAGTTGTGTGACTTGTGTAAAGCAATAAGAAAGTAAGTAAATGCACACAAAACTTTTTATAGTGGTTCAGATGAAACCCGTCCTACGTCCACTCTTCCCTTAACACAGGGGAACCTTAACCTACTTTAACCTGCGGGACTCATATCCTTTTCAGGATGGCCGAGATGTTTACCGAGTTCTCACTCTTACAAACTTTAACCAGCGGGACTTATATCCTTTTTAGGATGGCCGAGATGTTTACCGAGTTCCCACCCAAGCTTAACCTACGGGACTTATATCCTTTTCAGGATGGCCGAGATGTTTATCGAGTTCCCACTCTACAAACGTAACCAGTGGGACTTATATCCTTAAAAAGGATAGCCGAGATGTTTAATGAGTTCGCACTCTACAGACATAACCTAACTTGCATTTTGGTAAAGAATGATTGAGGGTTCCAATTGGAAATCTATCCTGATGCTTTAGGTAGCCAAAATACTAGTGGATAGGATTTCTTGCTAAGAACTAATGGGATGAACACTCTAAGAATAATCTTCAAATGTAGTGTTCTTTGAACGGAGATTTTGCTGTAGCTTTAGCTTCTTTTTCTTGTTCTCACTCGTTGGTTCTTGCGTTTTATCTCTGTTGGTCCTGTTCTTCAAAATGAAGATCGATCCCATTTTATAGACCTCGAAATCAAAGAGCCGTTGGAGAGCAATTTGAATTTCGGGCTATATTAGGTAGGTTGTAGGATATGATTGTGACGTGCTCCGATTATCGGTGTGGCCGTAGGCATCATTAACGCCGTTTTTGTTTTTGTATCCCGCAATGTCGTCTTTTTTTGTACCGTGTCGCTTTCTTCTTGGTTTAGCGAGTATTTAAGGAATTTGTCCGTTAGACGATTGATATTCCTTTTGTAGAAGATTCGCTTGTTTGGTGTATCATTTTGATTGTCACCAGTGTGGTGACTTGATCGAATGGCCGATCGATCTACCTTGATTGAGTCTTCAGATGCACATTGTCTTAGCTTCAATATGGAGACTCTGCAATGAATGTAGGTCTTGGTCTTTTTGATCTTGGTGTCTCCGAGCCTCGGTGTATTCGATCGTCTTGAGTCTTGAGTTTGTTCTTTGAGTCTTGAGGGCTTATCTCGAGTCTTCGAGTTCATCCCGAGTCTTCGATGTTTATCCGAGTCTTCGTTTCATCCGAGTCTTCGAGTTCATCCCGAGTCTTGATGTCTTCTTGTCTTCACCGATCTTCCGACTTGATTTAAGCTTAGTCTTCTGATCATCTGACCTTATCTGGGTCATCTGATGCATTGACCTGACCTATACATATTGAGTTCCCCCTCAATATGTGACCTATCTTTTACTTGACTATCTATACATTTCAGCTGGTCATCTTAATCTGATTATAAGTCATCGATCATTAACAGTCCGATGGTCCTATTACAACCTGTTTTGGAACTTCCATCAAAACTAAGTTACATATTTCCCAACAATTTCCCCCTTTTTGATGGAACCAAAACATTTAAACAAACTTAATCAGAAAAACAGATACCATGACTGGAAATGTAGATGATGCAAATGTTACATACCTCAGAAGACAATGAGATGTTGTCTTAGAATCAGTGAGATGTAAAATTTCATTCAGATAGGTGTGTGCATTGTAGTATACATGAAAAGCGTACCTATCATCTGATTTTAAGTTGTCTTCTTCAGGTGTACTTGAACATTTGCAGTTCTTTGGGGATGCCAAACATCCTGTACATCCTTTGCATTAGCTTGTCCAGATTTTCTTTTTTCTATGGATTCCTCCTTTTTTGAAAGAAGTCCATAGTAGATATTCTTGAATTTAACAAGATCTAGTTTGTTGTCCGGGCCTTGAAAGGTGGAAGAAGTGGTTCAAAGGGTGGAGCTTCTGGTATAAGTGACATGATCTTGCCTTCTTTTATCACTGTCTGGTAGAAGTCTGGATACTTTGTTTCTAACCAGTTTCGGAATTCATCATCATTTTCAGTCTGATCTTGATGAATTGGAATCTTCTCCAGGATGTAGACGTCACATAACCATTCTCCTCTGATTTGATCCCATTCTGGAAGCAAATCTTGTGTCGGCACCTGAGAATGCCTTTAACAGTCTTGGGAAGGGCATTCTTCTCCCAAGCAATCTCCTCTCATTGCGGCTTCGTTCTTCCTTTTCCTTCGGATGTAAGCGATGTTCAGTCCCTTTACCTCTGCTAACTTCTACTTCTTGATTGCGGCCTCTCTTATTCTCGATCTTTGTCTGCTCTTGAACTTGTTCAGGAGTCATCTGGCTTTTTTGGTGGAGAATAGTTGGCCTTGTCTCTGATCTTCCGCATTTGCTTTCATCATCTTGCCTTTGCCTTTCTTCCTCCTCAGAGTTTGCTCAGGTTCATCTTGTTCGTCTTCTTCAGCTAATTTCTTAGCGAGTTCAAGGCTCTTGGCCTGATCATCAGTTTCCATTCTTTTCTAGACGAACGAAGAGAAGTCTTCAATCTTGTCGACTCTGGTAGTTACCTCTGAAAGAGCACTTTTCTGCTCAGCAATCTCTTTACTGTGTTGCTCCACAGTTTCTTTCATTTCAGCAACGAGATCGGTAGATGGAGTGGCTGGCAAGTCATATACAGTGGTTTTTGGTAAAGATGAAAATTTTACCAACTGTGTCTGAGTCTTTTTTTCTTCCTTCTCTTTTTCTTGAGTCTGTTTTTCTGTATTCTCTTTTTCTTCAGACTCTTTTCCAGACTCTTTTCCTTCCCCTTTTTGGTTGCATCAAAGAGGTTGGACATCTTCTTGTTCGGAGAAACATAATTGCCGTGAGATTTCCTCTCGAGTTCCTCGACAACAAGAGGAGTGATATCGAGCGGTGGCGAAGGTGCGGCGTGAAGAAAGCGTCTGAGAGCGATTCGATCTCTGTCTTGCTTGCGTTACGTAGAAGCTAGAAAATGTTTCCAACCCATATCTAAGTGGTTGTTGGTCTTGTCCAAGGATGCCCAGACACTTTCCAAAAATACCTATGTCCGATTGAGCATCTCTGGTGCAATGGCGTGAGTTTGTCGATTGGAGCTTGAGCTTCTCGGCAAAGAGGATATACTAGTTGCATTACTTGACAAGGATGGCATTGTGCATCCCAACCGTGTGACTTCGTTCCTTGTCAACTAGTTTAAACTTGCTCATCTTCAAACCGCTTCATCGATCGCTATGAGTACTGTGGAATTTGTCTTCAAATGCAGTCTTAATCCCTTCCTAAATCTTCTGAGAGTGACGATCTAGGGTATCAGAGCTCATCGTAGCAGTCTGTTCAGATGTTGAAGCCTTGCCAAATTGGGTCTCATCTGTAACACCCATTCTTGGTTCATCGGCAGTTCCCTCATGATCTGTAGGAGGTTGAACTGTTTCCTCCCTGTTATCAGCAATTCCGAACCTTTTGTGAATCAGCCATCTGATATCATCGTCAGATGTCAATTCAATAGCACTTTCAATCCCAGCATTGTGTAGACATTTCAACTCCAAGTCTACAAAGAAATCTGATCCCAGAGTTGTCATTAGAATCAGAAGTTCTTCAATGCTCTTTAGTCTGATATCCCTCCAGAACACTATCTCCTCTATCTGTTGCTGGATGCCAGGATGTTGATCTAATTCAGGGCATAGATCCAACAGATACTCTTTAATCTGTTGCTTCATTATCCTTATGATGGGGCTCTCTGGAGCAGGTGAAGCAAGTACTGTTCTGGTGTTGAAGGGATTATGAGAGATGGACACACGTTCGTCGGATCTCTCAGGTTCTTGAGACTGGATCTGGGATTTGGATATTTGTAGTTCAGGTTCGTTTTCAGCGTGTTGAGGGTGTTCAGTTTCCTGAACGGGTTCATTGATTGGTGGTGTGGGAGATGATGTTCTGAGAGGTGAGGGTGAGGGTGAGAAGGTTTTGTGGGGAGAGAGGGGTGATGATTTTTGAGGAGAGGGTGATGGTGATTTGGAAGTGGGCATTGGCGACCTTGCTCTCTGGAAGATCTTGGTTAGAGGCAGAGAATCAGATGGTGATTCTTCCTCAGATTGCTCCACTTCTGTCCCTCTGACAGATTTTTCTCCTTCTGCTGCGATCATCGGTTCTTCCCTTACTTCTCTGATAGTTGGCTCAGAGCGGACTGCTATCACCTCTTCTGATTCTTCTTGCATTAGATCCTCCTCGTTACATTGGGCGGCTTGGCGAGAACTTGGAAGCGATCTTCGAAGGAGATGAGACTCTCTTCTGACGTTTCCGCTGAGCATCTGGTTTCTTGGCCAGATCCTTCCTCTTCATCCTTTTCTCTGGAATGACCTTTTCTTGCACTTCAGACGATGCAGTTGCCTTATCTTTTCCCTTCTTTTCTCCCTTGGGTTTGGGCATATAAGGAGTCGGATCCTCATCAGCTTATCCAGGTAGGGACTCATCCTTGCCAAGTATGGCCTTGTGCTTTGCTTGTTAAACCTTCGCTCCATTCTCGTTCCATTCATAATTCTGTGGCAGCTTATCCGACAGAATGATAGAGATTTTGTGTATGAATGAGCACTTAGAAGATAAGCACACTTCATTGCTCTAGGTCAGTTCGAACTTCCCGGAGTCTTTTCTCAGTCTTGCTTTGACCATACCCAACCAATCGATGTCTGAAGCCTTCTTGATTATTGCAGCCATGACACTTATCTTGTAAGAAGTGACCGCATCAAGGCTGTAAGTTGAGCACATGATCACCTTCTGAACAATTTCAAGAAGAAGGCAATACTTTCTCTTTAGATAGGAGGCTTTAACGTTCGTTGTGTTCTCCTTGTTTGCTGGTCTCAACAGTTTGACTTCAAGAAACTCCTTTTCTCCTACAGTAGTCGTGTAGGTCTCTGGATTAATGCTTCCTCGAGTTAGGCCGAATATCCTCTGTAGATTGTCATTTGTCACTCGAGCTTTCATTCCTCCAACGGAAGAAATTAGGTCAGCATCATTGTCTTCATCCCTCTGCAGATTGTAAAGAAATTCCAGGGCTTCATGGGTGTGAACGATGTTCTGATGAGTAGAGCAATATCGTTCCAGTCCACACTCTCGAAGGCACTCCAGAATTTCCAGCGATTCCGGATCTAAGGTGATGTTAAAGACGACGTACTTTTCATCAATGATGTCTTTCTTCATCGATGCAAAGTTGCAGTACTTTTTCCCTTGGCCAGGTCTTGAAACAAGGTGTGCCATTTCTGTACGATATGTAAATTGATGTTTAGTTTGAGTAAGATAATTCATAAAATTCAGTCAAACTCGTAATTTCAACATCAATTTAACAAGTAAGCGTTTAGATCATGTAAAAAACAGAATCACAACTTGAAAACCTAGGTACCATAGAGAAATTGAGATCATATAATTAATTAAAACAGGAAACTACCAGTAATTGATTCGAAAGATTTTGAAATCGGAGGAGTAGAATCAAATAATTTCAAAGGTAATTCTCTGAGGATTTAAAAAAATGATCTTTTAAGAGCTTTTGAGATGACGAAGTTGTGGAAAGCGGTTTTCTGAGAAAATTTTGGATTTTGTAGAATACGAGGGAAAACCTTTTTGCACAACTTTCCAAAGTACTCAAGTATCCATGTTTTGAAATCGGTGGCTGAGATTAATTGGCCAAAAAGTATCTTGATCGCACGGTTGAGAAAAGTAGTCTTCTCGTTTTCCAGACTCAAAAAAATCGCAATAAAACGTATTGAAAACATTTTCCCAAGTCCGCATTAAAAGCTTTGCAGAGCATGCGTCGTGAACAGTGTAAAATAAATCAATTAAAATAAATAACGCATATAAGGTATTCAGAAAGAGATAAAAAGAGAGAGTATCTGACTGATTGATATTGTAATCAATCAGTTACCACATTGATATGATCTGGTACTTTGTTGACTTATCTGATGGTTGCCTTATCCATTTCCCAACAATATCTCACTTATCTGATCAGATTCTTGCTTTAAACACTTCTCCACTTATCTGGTCCTCTTTTCTGATACACTATATCCTTCATTCTTCTTCTAAACATTCTTCTAAACAACCCGCATTTACTAAAGTCAACTCCCGCCAAAACTTTTACTTCGGGGAGTCCAAAAGTTGCCTCGATTCCCAAATTGGCGCGATTTGACATACGCAATAATGGCATAGATACGCTGTGATTTAATCACACCGGTAACTCATCCAACCATTAGCCGCGTGTACCTAACGCATTGTCGATGCAAATTTCTCTTAAGATTTTCTGAGAAGATAAAATTTGCATTTATACCCATAATTTTCTTCTATAAATTAGCCTGGGGTGTTAGGCAAACAACACAATCATAAACCATTTCATCTTCTTTAGCATATCCTTCATGCTTTTCCGATGAGTTCCTTATTTCAGGTAAAACTTCCGGTGGGAACCTTTAGCCCTTTTCCAATGAATTCAGCTTCTCAGATCAACCCTGTGTGTTCCTTCACACTACTTTCGTCGTCATCTAAGATTTCACATACGATCAATGCTAAGCTTCTTTACCACCGTGGAGGCGGACCTGCTAAAGCAAATGAGAAGGCACTTCTCCTAACCGTATGCACCTTGTGCGCCTATCGAGATGACGGAATTAGCATCAACAGACTTAGTCTGAAACAAAACATGGGTTTGATATACATAATAGTGTATCAAACTCAATATTTGCATGAGACACTCATGGCCATATGGTCTTTGTGACCAAACCTGTGGCACTGTGTCCCATTTAACAGCTGGAGAGTCCATTGATTTTAGGTCTAAGGGCTCCTAGCTTAAAGATCCTTCAAGGCTCACTCTCGCTTCTCACTCCAAGATTCTAAGAGCGGCTTTCAGGATTCTAGAAGCTTCTCTGCTGCCCCCTGGGTCGGAGAGTCTGAGAGATCAGCTCTTAAAATCTCTCTCTCTCCTTCCCTGCCTAGGGTTGTATCAGGGCTGATGGTTTATGCTTTGACCTCCGGGTCTTCTTGTACTTGTAATACCACTTGAAGATAGATGTAGCATTTGTAGCTTGTGATATCACTTGTAACTTGTAAATCTAACCTCCGGGTCTTTATCAATGAAAACCTCTGTTTATTCCATTGCTGTGTTGTTTCTTCTGACTTATGCGATCTGTAGCTTTTTAATCTTGATTTGCTTGTTGACTGTAGCTTTAATCGACTTATGAAGTAATCTTCCAATCTGATCAGTTCCCCCTTAATCTGATATATCTTGAACTGATCTGCCCTTTGTCTGAACTTCAGATCGGTTACTTATCAGACTTTCTGATCTGCTCCTTATCTGAACTTCAGATCGACTCCTCGTTTGGTCGTCTGATCAGTTGAGATTCCTAACTCAACTGATTCCACTTAACCTGGTTAGTCTTTTAACCAACTGGTTCTGGAGATCATTCCTTCAACCATATCTGGTGCATTTTCTCCAAGATCCAGAAGCCCTAGCTCGTTGCATAGCTCTCTGAATCTGATCTCAGCTAGCGGCTTGGTTAAGATATCAGCTTTCTCTTTGTCAGTATGGATCTTTTCCATCCTAATATTCTTCTTTTCAACATGATCTCTGATAAAATGGTGTCTGACATCCACATGCTTGCATATTGTATGTAGAACAGGATTCTGAGTGATTGCAATAACACTATTACTGTCACAGAATATAGGTACGTTCTTAACTACGATGTTGTAATCCCTCAGCTGCTGACTTAGCCAGAGCAGTTGGGAACAACAGCTTCCTGTAGCCATATATTCTGCTTCAGTAGTAGATGTCGCAACTGATGTCTTCTTCTTCGAAAACCATGAGATCAGCTTATTTCCCAGAAACTGACATGAACCTGAGGTTGACTTTCTGTCGATTCTGCAACCTCCGTAATCTGAATCAGAATACCCACTAAGCTCTAGATTGTCATTTGATGGGTAAAATAAACCAAGATTTACAGTCCCCTTCAGATACTTGAGAATCCGCTTAGCTGCTTCTAGGTGGCTTTGCATTGGATTTGCTTGAAATTTGGCACATACACCTACTGCAAACGTAATGTCTGGTCTGCTGGCAGTCAGGTATAGTAGTGATCCAATTAGAGCTCTATACTCCTTCTGATTCATTTTCTGACCATCTTCGTCTGGATCCATCTTGAACCCGGTCATCATGGGAATTTTGGCTTCCTTGCAAAGTTGAACTCAAAACTTTGCCAGTAGATTCCTTGTATACTTCGCATGGCAGATGAATATCCCTTCTGTACTCTGCTTGACTTGTAAACCCAGAAAGTAATTCATCTGACCCATCATGGACATCTCGAACTTCCCTTGCATCAACTTGTTGAACTTCTCACACAGCTTCTTGTTGGGAGATCCGAAGATGATGTCGTCCACGTAGATCTGAACCATCAGAATATCTTCTCCATCTTCTATTCTAAATATGGTTCTGTCCACTATTCCTTTAGTGAACCCGCTGTCTGTCAAGAACTGAGAGAGTGTATCATACCAAGCTCGAGGAGCTTGTTTCAGTCCGTAAAGAGCTTTCCTTAAACGGTACACTTGGTTGCCTTTTTCAAAGCCTGGAGGTTGTTCGACATAAACTTCCTCTGCTAGTACCACGTTTAAGAATGCACTCTTTACATCCATCTGATACACAGTGAACCCTCTGCGGGAAACATATGCCAGAAATAGTCGAATGACTTCTAGGCGAGCGACTGGTGCAAAGGTCTCATCATAATCAATTCCTTCTAATTGTGAATACCCCTTAGCAACAAGTCTTGCCTTATTCCTGGTTATGACATTTTTCTCATCTCTCTTGTTCTTGAATACCCACTTCGTGCCAATTACGTCTTAATGAGTTGGTCTGTCCACCAATTCCTAAACTTGATTCCTCTCAAACTGTTCCAGCTCCTCCTGCGGGCTAGAATCCGACTTTTAAGTCTTGTAGAGCTTCCTCATCGTAGTTGGTTCCTTCAAAGACAGATAACAACAAGACATGACACTTTCACTAACGATGTCTAGTTTTGACTCTATCGGATGGGTCTCCGATAATCGATCGGTTCGGATGGATGGTTGGTAATCCAGTCCTTCGCTTACGATGTGTCTATATATGGAAAATCATCCATATCTGATAGTTCATTACTAGTGATTGGGAGTGGTGCGGAGTTATGATCCACTTGATAAGAACATGTCTCAGCTGATGTTGGACTCATCATGTCTTTGATGTTCCGCTCGTAGGAACTTCAGAGTTCCCCAACGGATGGTTCGGTTGATCTTTATCTCGGTATAATAAACTTTCATCAGCGGTTGTGCGTACCTTAGGGTTTGATTGACCTGTTGAATCAGCAAGATCAAGTTCTGGGATGTACACTTTTATGTGTTCAGCTTCTTTCTCCTTGATGCTTAGCTGATCCATTTTCTGCGTGTCAGGTATAGATTGATCTGGTACGACTTGTTCTGAGGCAGCTTTCTCTTGTTCAGAAGATGTCTCATCAAAAACCACATGGGGTGTTTCTTCCACAACTAGGGTTCGTTTGTTGTAAACCCTGAAAGCCTTGCTGGATGAGGAATATCCTAAGAATATACCTTCATCTGACTTGGCCTCAAAAGTCTTCAACTGACTTTTCCCATTGTTGTGAATAAAACACTTGCACCCAAAAACATGGAAGTATGAAACACGAGGTTTTCTGTCCTTCCACAGTTCATAAGGTGTTTTGAAGTGAGTCTTAGTTAGAGAACATCTGTTCTGAGTATGGCATGCTGTGTTGATTGCTTCTGTCCAGAAACGTCTTGGTGTAGCATGTTCAAGTAACATAGTGCGAGCAGCTTCCTTGAGAGTTCTGTTTCTCCGTTCTGCTACTCCATTTTGTTGTGGTGTTCTTGCAGCTGACGTTTCATGCTGTATACCAAACTCAGTGCAAAAATTAGTAATAAAGGAATTCAGGAACTCTGTACCTTTATCTGATCTGATTTTTACTATGCTGACACCCTTCTCGTTTTGTAGCTTCTTGAGCAGCTCGGGTATCTTAGTCGTTGTCTCGTTCTTCTTGTATAAGAATACAACCCATGTAAACTTGGAATAATCATCCACGATTACAAGAGTATATTTGTCCCATTGAGGCGGACTGGTGTAATGGGGTCCGAATAGATCCATATGGAGCGTTCTTGATACTCTCTTGGATCTTTGGTCCTGGTATTCCCTTGAATGAGGCTTTAACTTGTTTTCCCTTCTGACATGCGGCACATGTCTGATCTTTGGAGAATATCTCATTCGGAAGTCCCTCAACCAAAGACATCCTAGCGATCTTGTTAAGAGTCTTGAAGTTCAGATGACTCATTCTTTTATTCCAGAGCCAACTACTACTTTTAGAACTCTTAACAATTAAGCATGTATTCTTTGGGCAACTGTTCCAATCTGCTGTGTAGATTGTGCATTTCCTTGAACCAGTTAGCAAGATTTGTTGAGTGGCTCGATTCCTTATCGTACACTTGTCGCTCGAGAACTCAACGCTGAATCCGTTTTCGCAGAATTGTGATACAGATAGTAGATTGTGCTTCAATCCCTCGACATACGAGACTCCAGTTACTTGTTCATCATCATTCTCTAAGGTTCCGAATCCTTTGGTAAAACCAAAGTTATCATCACCGAAGAGTACACGTGGGCCTTCTTGTTCTTTGTAAGAGCTAAGGAGATGTTTGCTTCCAGTCATGTGCCTTGAGCATCCACTATCGATGTACCAGATATTTGCTTGTGCAACTCCTTTGTTGGCTAGTCCCACGCGAACCTATAATCAAATCTGGCTTTAGGTACCCCTTTGGAATTGGGTCCTGGGGGGTTAGTGGTGGATTTAGGGATCCACACAAACAGAGCACTTCTATGAAAATCTGATAGATTAGAAGGTCTGATTTGTCTCCCATACATATCAACATAATCATACGTCTCTTTATATGCTTTCTGATTAGTATGATTATTCGTGTGAGCCTTGGTTGACTTAGAAGACTTGGGATTTTTCTTTATATTTTGTCTTCTTTTAATCCAGTGTGGCTCAGGTGCAGTAGCCCTAGATCTCTGGTTATAAGGGTAGGTACGACTGCTACCATCAAAAGATTCATATCTTTTTTGGCATAGGTGGTCTTCGCAGTTTACCTATAGCTTGCTTATTAGGCAGCTGACCTTGATTGGGTCTCAGATTAGATTTCCTTCTTCTGGTTTGTCTCTTACGATACCTAATCTGTTGATCGAGTTGAGGTTTCTTCGAAAGAACTGGGTTAATTTATGTTCCTTTCGATTAGGCACTGTCTTACTTGCTCGTAGTCTTTTTTCCCTTATCAGATACAATTTTAGCTTTTAGTGTATCTTTGTCAGAGACTCGTTTGATTACACCCTTCTGACGTAGAAGGGTTCTCATACCCAATTCCCTTCTTGTTAGTCGGCGTTCGAAAATAGGTGTTCATTTCTTGAACGGTTTTAGATGACTTCGTGAAAACCTCTATTTTTTTGCGCAAACTATCCTCAGTAGTTTTTAGACTCTCATGTAGTCGGAATAGCTCATCAAATTTAGCTTGAAGGATTTTGAAATTGTCGACTTGTTTGTTTGTTGATTGCTAGGCGATCTTTTGATCTGCTTCTCTGATCGAAGATTAAACTTTTCGAAATGTTAAGTTCCTCGCCATTTCCGGAAAGGCGGTTTGGTGATTTCCATTCAAAGAGTTTTTGAGGCGTTCTCTTTAACAAGCTGATTATTCCTGATCCTTAGCTTGTCATTTTCAGCTTCCACTATTATATAAGTGTCTACTGCATCAGAGAGATCATCAAGCAGTTGCTCAGAGTAGAGCTGCAAGTCAATCTCTCCGGCGAAAAGTCTTAATAATAGCGGTGTGGAATTTGAAAAAAGCGAAGGTTTGGAGGTTACCTCGAGATTGGTCCTCCTTGGCCATCGAGCAGAACTTCATCGTTATCCAAGAGAAAATCAGATCTTCATGCTCGTGGAAGTCAACAAAGATTGCTTATCATCTGAAGTCTTCTACGGAAGAGTAGCCAAAGTCCTCGGAAAGGCGAGATAGGAATCATCAATTCCGGATGTTAATCGACTACGAGGGTTTCCTATCTCGAGGCATTGCTCTCTCTTGTTCCGTTTTCTTCTCTTTCTCTCGGAGTCGGTCGAGGCGTCCGGTCTTTGTAGTGACTGGTTTCTCCTTGATTGAAGCATGATCCTCGATCTCTGGAACTTCCTCTACGGGTGGAGTCACTTAATGCATAGGATCCGTCGGTGACTTTCCTTTCGATAATGTCCCAGCTCGCTTACATCGGATATGTTATCTCTTCTCTCATCTGTCAGATCATCTCTTTTCTTTTCTTCTTTGTGATCTCTTCGATCATCAGATCTAATTCTTTCTCGTGATCTGTTGTTGGCCTCCTGTTTCTTTGATAGTCAATGTAGAATCTTCGATACTTACCAAGCTGAGTATTTGTTCTTTCAAGTTTCTGGTAGCGAGCGTCTGCTACCTTGACTTATTATGTTTCCAACAGGTTCAGTGGCCTTCGATCTCTTTTTTGGTTGCTTTAAACGCAACTGATTTAGACGTTGAGGCTTCAACAGGCATCTCATCTTCATCTGCTTGTCCTCTTTCGATTAAATCGAACTCGTGAGCTTTAAGGCTTAGGAACAAGCTACTCGGCTTCATCTTTGAAATGTCTTGGCAATCCTTGATTACCGTGACTTTCATGTCCCATTTCTTGGTGAGAGATCTTAAGATCTTGTAGTTGATATCTTTGTCTGACATCTCTCTACCAAGTTCTCGTAGCTTATTGACCGACATGGTGATCCTCCCATCGAGCTCGTTGATTGTCTCGTTGGGCAACATCTTTAACTTTTCGAACTTCACCAGTTCAGCTTGTAGGCGGCTGTCTTTGATCTGATCATTTCCTTCGCATATCTCAGCAAGAGTATCCCACATTGCTTTTGCGGTTTTGAGATACTTTATCTTCTCCTTGGTGACTTTATCCATTGTCTTCATGATTATATGCATTGCAATTGTATCTAGAGTATACAGCTTTCTTTCCTCTGCATACATCAAGGCTGGGCTTTTTCGCACAAGACTTCCTGTGGCAAAATCTGGATCTCCTCCAACTGTTGGGTTGTCGTAATATATGATGATGGGTCCTCGCCGATGACTTCCATCGTTCGGTAACTTATAGATCCTAGATGGTTGCACATATATATAGCCCAATCTGCATTTGATCATCAATTGAAAACTTAGGCAAATCATGATACATGCCGAGGTATTATCCATCTTTGAGTGATTTTGAAAATGAATGAGTTTTAAAAACGGTTTTTCAAGATCTTGTCAAATGACCACAAAGATTCTTCCTCAAGAATCGATGATACTCAAAAGCCGATAGTGGTCTCAAACCGAACCACTACTCCTATCAAAAGGGCCACTTGTAGGCCCCAAACGGGTTTTGTTTAGGGTGGAAGTCTAGAGGGAGGGTGAATAGACTTTAAAACTTTTCAACCGCGGATCGGTGTGAAACCCTAGATTACCCGATCAACAACTTAACCTAACTTGGGGTATCGGGTTAGATTGATGTTCAATCTTCTATGAAATCTTTTCTTGGATAAGTAGCCTAATTTAGATGAAAAGATTTCTATCTAAAACTTATGGGATGAACACTTAATAAAAATATTCTTCTTGATTTTACCTTGTCTTTGTGAAAAAATTAGCTTTATCAATCGATTGTTTAAGCGTTTTTAGATTCGTTTTCAACCAGTATATCACTAAAGGTGTGATCCCATATATATAGACCTTGAAATTGAGCCGTTGGAGTGCAATTTGAATTTCAGGCTTATCTTAGAATATGTTGATGTTGTTTAAAACCCATGTTGTGTGACTTGTGTAAAGCAATAAGAAATCAAGTAAATGCACACAAGACTTTTTATAGTTGTTCTTATTGGATAGCGAAACTCGTCCACTTTTCTTCCAACTAAGCTTGACATTCTTCTAGAACCTTAATCATCGACTTTAATTAGGTGAGACTTATATCCTTTTCAGATGACCGAGATGTTTGATACCGAGTTCTCACTCTTACAAACTTTAACTTCCCGCTGGGACTTATATCCTTTTCGTGATCATCGAGATGTTTCGATTTTTTCCCACTTTGAGCTTCACCTTGACGGGACTTATATTCTTTTTCGGATGGTCGAGATGTTTATCGAGTTCCCACTCTTAAACGTAACCGGATAGGACTTATATCTTTAAAAAGGATATCGAGATGTTTAATGAGTTCCCCCATATGTGACTTAACCTAACTTGCGTTTGGGTAAAGAATGATTGAGGGTTCCAATGGAAATCTATCCATCGATGCTTTAGGTAGCCAAAATGCTAGTTGATGGAATTTCTTCAAAAGAACTAATGGGATGAGCACTCTAAGAATAATCTTCAAATGTAGTGTTCTTTGAACGGAGATTTTGTTGTAGCTTTAGCTTCTTTTGCTTGTTCTCACTCGTTGGTTCTTGCGTTTTATCTCTATTGGTCCTGTTCTTCAAAATGAAGATCAATCCCATTTTATAGACCTCGAAATCAAAGAGCCGTTGGAGAGCAATTTGAATTTCGGGCTATATTAGGTAGGTTGTAGGATATGATTGTGACGTGCTCCGATTATCGGTGTGGCCGTAGGCATCATTAGCACCATTTTTGTCCGCATCGTCGTATCCCGCAATGTCAGCTCTTTTTGTACACGTGTCGCTTTCTTCTTGGTTTCGCGAGGCGTACTTAAGGAATTTGTCCGTTAGACGATTGATATTCCTTTTGTAGAAGATTCGGCTTATGCGGTGTATCATTTTGATTGTCACCAGTGTGAGCCGACTTGATCGAATGTAATCGATCTACCTTGATTGAGTCTTCGGATGCACATTGTCATAGCTTCAATATCTGGATCTGCTGAATGTAGGTCTTCGGTCTTTTGATCTTCAGTGTCTCTCGAGCCTCGATTATTTCAACAGTCTTTGAGTCTTGAGTTTGTTCTTAAGTCTTGAGCTTATCTGAGTCTTCAGGTTCATCTGAGTCTTCAGTGTTTATCTGAGTCTTCAGTTTCATCTGAGTTTTCAGGTTCATCTGAGTCTTCAGTGTCTTCTTGTCTTCACCTGATCTTCTGACTTCTGATTTGCGCTTAGTCTTCTGATCATTTGACCTTATCTGGGTCATCTGATGCATTGACCTGACCTATACATATTGAGTTCCCCCTCAATATGTGACCTATCTTTTACTTCAGCTATCTATACATTTCAGCTGGTCATCTTAATCTGATTATAAATCATCGATCGATTAATTGAGTCCGACCGTCCTATTACAACCTGTTTTGGAACTTCCATCAAAACTAAGTTACATATTTCCCAACAAGGGCTTTTGTGAAAATATCAGCAAGTTGTTTTCAGTAGAAATGTACTCTAACTTCACAACTTCTTTTTTTCTACAAGATCTCTTATAAAGTGATGTCTTATACTTATATGCTTAGTCAAAGAATGTTGCACATGATTCTTGGAAATATTGATAGCACTAGTATTATCACTTCAAAATACCACTTTCCAACCCATAATCATCAAACATCTTTTTAAGCCATAGGAGTTGAGTGCAACAACTTCCAGCAACAACATATTCAGACTCAGCTGTTGATTGTGATACAAAATTCTGCTTTTTACTATGCCAGGAGAGAATGTTGTTTCCCATGTAGAAACATCCCCCACTAGTACTTTTTCTATCATCACAATCACCTACCCAATATGCATCACTATAGCTAACTAAAAAGCAATTAGTGTCCTTTGAGTACCAAATACCTAGATCACATGTTCCAGCCACATATCTTATAATTCATTTTACAGAATTAAGATTAGCTTGATATCTAGCACAAAGACATACACTATACATAATATCAGTCCCACTAGAAGTTAAGTACAAAAGACTACCAATCATTGATATATATAAAGTATGATAAACGTCTTTTCCTATCAAGTCCTTTACTCAACTTTTGAGTTGAACCCATAGGGATTTTCATAGTTTTAGCACTTTCAAGACCAAACATTTTCACTAAATTCTTAGCATATTTGTTTTGAGAAAAGAAAATACCATCTTTCATTTGTTTGATTTGAAAACCTAAAAAGAAATTCAGTTCTCCAACCACGCACATTTCAAAAGTACATGTCATTTCTTTAACAAAACTTTCAAGCATATCATTACAAGTTGAACCAAATACAATATCATCAACATATATTTGAGCAACCATGATATCATTCTTATAATTTTTAATGAACTAGGTTCTGTCAGCTTCACCTCTCAAAAAACCAAATTCAAGTAAGAAATCAGTAAGTCTACCATACCAAGCTCTAGGGGCTTGTTTAAGACCATACAAAGCTTTCTTTAACTTGTAAACATGATCAGGAAATTCTAGACTCTCAAAACCATGAGGCTGTTCAACATAAGCTTCATCAGTCAAACTTTCATTCAAGAACACAAATTTAACATCCATTTTATGCAAGTTAATGTTAATGAAACATACAATAGCAAGAAGTAATATAATGGATTATATTCTATCAACAGGAGCAAATGTTTCATCAAAATCAATTCCTTCAATCTGAGTATAACCTTGAGCAACCAATCTAGCCTTATTTCTCACAATATTACCAGATTCATCAGTTTTATTTTTGAAAATCCACTTTGTTTCTATGACATTAATATCAGGATTAAGTCTAGGTACAAGTGTCCAAACATCATTTCTTTCAAACTGATTTAGCTCTTCATGCATAACATTTATCAAATTTTCATCATTAAGAGCTTCTTTCACTCACGAAATCAGAAGAAGATGATCAAGATCAGAAGAGGCTGCAGACGAGACTGATCGAGATCAGATGAGTAAGATGAGTTCCGGAGTCAACTGATGAGCCGAGCAAAATCAGAAGAGAAGAAAAGCTAAAGCCAGCAAATCAGAATAGAAGGTTGCAGATCAGAAGATGAGCAAAAGAGACTGATCAAGATTAGACATGATCGAGATCAGATATGAAGATGAGCAGATGAGACTGATCGAGATCAGACGTGATAGAGATCAGATATGATAACCTGATATGCTAACCTGATGGAGATGACCTGATGTTATCCTGAGATGATCCTGAAGAAGTGTTGATCTGATCAGTCGAGCTGATCAGATCAGGCAAGAAGAAATCAGATAGCCTGAGTCAATGTGACCTGAGGGTCAGGATGTCTGAATTCAGAAGAGCTGAACTCAGTAAGCCTGAGTGTCAGTATGCCTGATCAGACAAGGTCCGCTGAAGAAAAGTTTGCTGAATCAAGAAACCTGAGACTCAGATAGAACTGGAGAAACTGAAGACTCAGTATGTCACTTAAGACATTGAGGCTCAGATAACCTGAAGGTTCAGATAGCTCAGATAACCTAAAGGTTCAGATAGCTCAGATAACCTGAAGGTTCAGATAGCTCAGATAAACTGAAGGCTCAGATAGCTCAGATAACCTGAAGGCTCAGATAGCTCAGATAACCTGAAGGCTCAGATAGAACTGAAGATCCTGAGACTCAGAAGAAACTGAAGAATATAGCCGTTAGATTTAGCTGACGTGGACCAATGAGAGGAAGACGACAAAACTGGAAAAGCTGCAAAAAGCTACAGTGTAGTATGGATTTGAATGTGATTCTCTCCAACGGTAACATTCAAATCCACACTATAAATACAAGTTCTTCCTTCATTATCAAGTGTGGAAGTATGGAGAATGTGGCAAACAGTGCTACAGAGCTAAGAAGTCAAATCATCTAGCATCTCCACCATAGAACACAAAGCAAGAAATACACGCTTATATTCAAGAGTGTTCTACCCTAGATCTAAGCACAAATGTAATATCCTAAGCTTAGAGAGATTTTCCCATCCTTAGCATTGAGGCTAAACAAATGTAAGGGAAAATCTCAACCTAGTTGGAAACTAAACAAACCTTTACCCAAACTCAATGTTAGGTTAAGTTTGTCACCGCAAGATTTCAGACTAGGGTTTCTAGTTTCTGATTTCTGGGATCGGTTGAGTGTGAACTCGGTAAACATCTATAGGCAATCCCGTGAGGGAGATAAGTCCCGTTTGAGTGTGAACTTGGTAAACATCTATAGGCAATCCCGTGAGAGAGATAAGTCCCGTTTGAGTGTGAACTCGGTAAACATCTATAGGCAATCCCGTGAGAGAGATAAGTCCCGTTGGTTAAGTTTGGTTAAGTTGCCCCTGTGTTAAGGGAAGAGTGGATGTAGGGCGGGTTTCGTCCGAACCTCTATAAAATCATGTGTTCTTTACTGCTTTATGTTCTTACTTGTCATATGAATTCAATTATAAGCAAAACAACACACATCCTTCTTAAAAGCAAAAAAATAGTATTGACCATTCCCTTACCCCTGTTTTTATATGCATCACATTTCATGGTGTTTGCTTCCGCACGCGCAAAATGGGTTTTTACACAGCACAAAATTCGGGACCTTCAAATTAGATCAGTACGTTTTTAGGTACAGAACTAAAAATCTTACCATTCTCAACTCGGACTGCGTAATCTGTTGGAACGTGAATCGGCAATGTACTTGAAAGGAGTCGAGGGAGAGCCGAAGTCCATGGAATAAACGAGAAGAGATTAAGAATTTTACAGTGATCGATCCTTGTCAACTCTCGGAATGACTGGTAAAACGCAGTGAATAGTCAGGAAGAAGAATCGCAGGGACGAAGAAAGGTTTCAAAACCTAATAATCCCGCCTATTTATAAAAGAGAAGGGGGGACAGAAGTGAAATTAAGCTAGACTTCAGGCCCACCCCAACAATAAACCGCGGGAGTCATGCATGGGCCTCACTGCTCTCCCCTATTGGATCGACTCACGACGCATCACGTCATCAGCCTGTCACGCCATCATGTCAAATCCGCTGATCTGGGGTTAGTCTGTCGCGCCAATTCACAATATCAAGGCAATGATTCGCCTACTCGAGGATGACGACTTGCCTCAGGAACGTTTCCCTAGGTCAACTTGCCAGTAGCCGGATGAAAGAAAAATCAAGTCAAGGCCCCGATGCAAGCATCGGACCTCGACTTGAGGGGAAATTGTTGTAACATGGCTAAATCCAACCCCCGGTTAAGTCGCGTGAACGGCAATTCATCATCCAACCGCCATTTAAAGTGACTTGGGGATGAATGGCCGCATGCTCAATTTGACCATCAAGACTAAACTGCACCTTACCCAGGTCACAAAGGCAGCAAGTCGCGAGATGACTTACCAGAACTCCACAAGTCGCAAGGCGACTTACATTCTAGAGCTTCTCAGGCTGGAAGTGACTTGCATCAATCCAAGTTTTATCATCATAAAGAAGGTATATATTCAAATTAATTTTGAGGACCTAATCGGAGCAAGTATATCAGATGCCGAATATCTCGGCCGAAGATCGCGGGATGTTCGTTTGGTCCGTCTCTAACCCTAAAGGTTGATCGATCAGGCCCATGAAGACCCTAAAACCTAATTTCTAGTCTATAAATACTTCACGCCATGTTCATTGTAGAAAGAGAGAAATATTAGCATTCTAGGAAGAAATTATAATGAAATATTCTTGGCTTGGTCGCTCCCAGACATAGTCTTATTCACAGATAATCAAACTTTGTATTTTTAATTTGCTTTGTGTTGGGGTTACACTGGAAAATATGCTTTTACTTTGTATAACCAGACTGAATTTCTATCTTAGTTACTGAAATAAATTATTTATCACTGTTGCTTATAATATCATTGAATGTTACATATATTTATTGCATAACTGTTCAATAAATAGTACGTGTTACATTGTAGTTCATTTAGTGATACTAGATCACAGAAGATTAAATTAACAGTTCCTTGTAACCAAAAGTACAGAATTCACGACCCAGATGGAAATGAACAACCCATCGTGAAAGGTTGAAGTGTAAGGCTCAGATTGACCTGTCTTGACCAAGAGATTGCACTAGTGCATTATGATGCGCTCAATAGGACCTACAAGAGGATAAATTCTTCAGTACTAAATATAGAAGAATTAGACCTCAGTGGTTAGTTATTTCTTAATACCCGTCCCATAAATAGGATCGTGTGGAATTAATAACTATTGCTTTGATTCATGTTGGGTAGAGAATCAATGCGATTCGATACTTTATGTTTTCGGCAATATTATTAGTTACATGATGATTGCTAAGATTTAACATGGAGAATCGTGTGCAAGTACGTCTTGCTTGATTTGTCCCCTTGGGAGGCTCAGAAGTTTTATCATACTAAATCTTGCAAGTGGAATTAGTTTCCGGTATGGATAATAATGTTGAGTCGTTCCTGAACCAAGGAAAAAATATTAGTTAATGTGAATCTATATCAGTGGCTTAAATTAATTAATGGACTGGAAAATCTTAAACACGGAAAATAATAACCAGGAGCCATATTAACTGTAATATGATTTATGATGGATAGTGCAATATTAATTATGTAGTGGGATTAATTAATATTTATGGGCTTGAATAATATTGTGGCTCAATATTGGAAATTCAAGGTCCATTGGAAGGTCCAATCTTAATTCTCCTAAAGGCCCCTCAAGTATCCCAAAGATAAAGTCCAATAACTGAAAAAGGTGTTTGAAATAAAATAAATTATTGTTGCCTATTTTTTCTTCATTTTTCGAAAATAAATAAATAAAAGAGGGAGAAAGATTTTCTTTGAATTTTGTTATGGAATGAGGATAAGTATTCTTGGAATACAAGTTTGTCTCATTAAATTCAAGAAATCTCCCACTTGGCTATTTGTTTGTAAGTTTTAGAAAATTATGAGTAAATAAGGAAGGAAAGATTTTCTTGATTTTCTTGAAAATATATTATGGAAGATATGTATTCTTGGAATACAAGAATATCTCATAAATTCAAGAATATCCCAATCTTGGAAATCTTGGCCCTTATTTTCGAAAATTCCATAAATTAAGGAGGTGGGATTTTTGTGGAATATTTTAAATATGTAGAAAAGAATTTATGAATATAATTTTTCAAATTTTCCCATCTTATTCATGCACAAAATTTTCGACCACCCCTTGCCTATAAATAGGGGATGAGTGTTTCATCCCAAAGCAATTCCATGTGGAAAAATTAGAAATCCTCAAAGGTGGTGCAACATAATTTTATTTTTCCTTTTGTTAATTGTTCGCGAGCATCCTTCCACGGATTGTTGAACAAGGGATCTTTTGGGTTTGTTCGTGTGAACGGGATATCCATCTTCTCAACGGTTGTCACTCCAAGAGATTAGTTCACGTAAACTCCTAGCAATTCTGCATGCGTAGGATTTATGTGACTTTTTTATATGCATGATTTGTTGTTTGATTATTATTTTAATAAATATAGGATTAATTCATCCCAAATAGATCCGGGCAATTAATTCCCCAACAAGCTGCATCGAGCCTCGATTTGCTCAATTTTTAAATTATAATTTAATTCATTTTCATTAAATTTAAAATTGGATAGTAGAATTGCTAGATCTTTTTTGCAGGTATCCAATTGTCATGGTATTTGATGAATGTTTAATTAATCGTGCATATAATTGTGGTTTTAATTCGATTCGTTCGAATTCATTTTGCCTCGTGAGAAAATCCACGAGTAGATTAGGATTTGTTTGATTCGTTCAATGTAATAGACTAGTCTAGATCTAGGTTTATTTATTTTTTGTAAATAAATTATAACCGGATCAGGAACGAAGAATTAAAGATGGGCGACCAAGTGCGGGCGTCCTGAAACAAAGCACGAAGTGCTTTAGGCGGTCATCTGTCTGGTGGCCGAGAACACTTGGCGCAGCGCCTGCGAAAGGCGAGCGGCGTTAGGCGGATCTTGGGCAGCGAGCGCCCCAGCGGATCGCGACACGCACGCAGCGTCTTGGGCAAGCAAAGGGCGATAACGAAAAGGCGCAAGGCGACGGGCGCTTGCGATTAAGCGCTGGGCGCTGCCGAGGCCGCCGAAGTTCTGCCGGGTGACGTGCGTTGAGCGCTGGCGAACGTGCACGGGCACCGATTGACCTTGCCGGTTTAGTGCAACACCCGGACGATGTTGATGATACACGAGACGTGGCTTGATGTGGCGAAATTATTTTTTCGAGATGTTCGAGTGGGAGCTTTTTTAGACGAATGATGAAGGCTACAAACATGATTTCTCAAGATCAAGACATGATAAAAATTAACTGTGACAATTGGATATATGTGCCCAATGTGTTTAATTTTTTGTTATGATGTTTGCTTTATTTTTCGTGCCTATTTAATTTTTTTGAATATGCGATACGTGAGAAATTGTTTTGAAAAATCTCACTTTTGAAAATTACTAAGTATGCTTTAAAATAATTAATTTACAATTTTATTCCGGATAATAAAATTGAATTAATTTTGACCTCCAAGATTTATTTATTTATTTGTGAATTCTTTTGGAGAAATTCCCTCCACGGGACGGCCAAAAGATAGCTTTCACATGAATAAATTCTGTAAGGATGATTGTGAATTATTATTAGTGGTGACGATGACCCTCCCCACGAGGCTCGTTCAAAATGAAATAATAATTTTGTATTTAATCATGGTTATTACTTAGATATAAAATTGATATGCATATACTTCCCCGAAGTCCCTATCAATTTTATATTGGTCAAGTGGGATCCAACTATTAATTTGGACATTAAAGGTTTGTAATTGTTCCTGTTTGTAACCTGCTTGAGTGTTTTTAAGTAATGACCCACCCCACGTGTCTTATTTAAACTGTTTTGAGATGTTGTTGATGCATGTTCATATTTTTTTGGAGATTTTAATATGATTCATGTGATCGAATTATGTGATAATTTTGTATTTATACAATCATTATTTATTTCAGTTCAACATGTCGCAACCTTTTAATCCACTGTTCAATATACTTAAAGCCAATTTGCTTACTGGTGAAAACTTCGTTGATTGGAATCGAAAACTTACTATTGTCCTTACTGCACAACATCGCAACTGGGCTCTTATTGTCCCAAAACCCAAAAAGCCTACTGATGAGTCCAGCAAAACGGATAAGAAATATTATGCTGACTGGGAGCGTTCAAATGAGATGGCTAAGTGCACCATGCTGGCTTCTATGTCAGATCTGTTGCAACATCAACATCAATATTTTGAAACTACTGCAGACATCATAACAAGTCTTAAAGCGATGTTCCAACATCATAACCGTGTGGCTCGTCAGATCACCATGAGTGACATGCTCTCTATGAAAATGGTGGAGGGAATGCCCGTAATGGAGCACATTCTCCAGATGATGGCTCACCTCAATAAGCTTGAGGTACTTGGCGCTGAATATGACATCGAGACCCAGATCGATTTTATACTCCACTCTCTGCCGAAAAGTTTTGAACAGTTCAGGCTGAACTACCAAATGAACAATCAGAAGTTCACATTGCCTGATCTGTTGCAAGCTTTGGTCTCGACAGAGGCGATATTGGGGCAACAGAGCCAAGCCGTGATGGCAAAAGGTCCTTCTTCTTCTTCTAGGCCAAAGGGTGGTAAGAACAAGAAGAAGGCAAGAGGCTAAAAGAAAGTGAACTCAAGCGTTGCCAAGGGCAAAGTAAAGGTGAAGGGAGATGGAGGAGTAAAGAAGCCAACTAAGGGAAAATGTTTTAACTGCGGTGAGAAAGAACATTGGAGGTCAGCCTGTTCCAAACCCAAGAGGAATGGAAAGAAAGGTAATTCTCATGCACTAGTTGTTGAAACTTGTTTAGCGGCGTATGCTACCCATTTATTGGTAGTGGATACGGGATCCACTAATCATGTTTGTTTCACATTACAGGGGTTCAAGCGGACCCGGCAACTTAGTGGGAGTGAGATCCTCATCACACTGGGCGATGCTACGAGAGTGGCAGCTGAAGTAGTGGGAGAAGTGCAGTTCTCTTTTGAAGACAAAGTTTTAATTTTGAGAGATGTTCTTTACGTTCCTAGTTTTAGAAAGAATTTGATTTCGGTTTCTAAACTTTTTCTTGATGGATATTTGGTTACTTTTAATAAAGTTGTTACCATTGCTCTAGATAATGAATTTATCTGTCATGGAACGTCGTCAAATAATCTCTACACAATTAACTGTGCACACCACTCACGAAATGCATCCTATAACACATCGACTATTTCAGATAAAAGAAAACGTTCATCAGATGTGAACGAAACACTTCTATGGCATCTAAGACTAGGTCCTATTAATTCAAAAAAGGATCCAAAGGTTGGTTCAAGATGTTTCATTGGAGTCACTCTGGGTTGAACCATGTCCAACTTGTGAATCATGTTTGGAGGGTAAAATGAACAAGAGGGCATTCGAAGCCAAGGGGAATAGAGCCAAAGAAGTGTTGGAAATTGTTCACACCGACGTATGTGGTCCAATGTCGATCAAAGAAAAAGGAGGTTATGAGTATTTCGTTACTTTTATCGATGATTACTCAAGATATGGATACATTTACCTTATGAAGCATAAATCTAAGACCTTTCATAAATTCAAGGAATTTAAGGCTTAAGCAGAGAATCATAGGAAAAAATGTATCAAGTGTCTACTATCTAATCGTGGGGGCGAATACCTCAGCGATGAAATCTTGAACTACTTGTTAGATGAAGGGATTATATCCCAGTTGACTACACCCGAACCCCTCAATAAAATGAGATTGCAGAACGAAGAAACAGAGCTCTTTTAGAAATGGTCAGGTCAATGATGAGTTATGTGGATCTACCCAAATCGTTTTGGGGTCATGCCTTGGAAATAACACCTTAAATTCAAAACCTGGTGCCATCCAAATCGGTTCCCAAAAACCCTAAAGAGTTGTGGACCGGGCGCAAGCCCAGTTTAAGACACATAAAAATCTGGGGGTGTCCGGCATACGTGTTGGATAAGGAAGCCGGTAAATTGGATCCACGATCAGAATTAAGGTTGTTTATAGGGTACCCCGAGGGAAAGAAACGGTGCATGTTCTATGGTCCCAAAGATCAAAAGGTGGTAATCAGTACGCACTTTAGATTTTTGGAAGAGGACTATATGAACGATAGAAAGCCCAGAAGTGAGATTACCTTAGATGAGCTAAGAGGGCTTACCTTTATGCCAACTGTACAAGTTGACATACCAAATGACACACTTACACAACCGAAACCTCGTCGTAGTGGGAGGGTTGTTAGACAACCCGAGAGATTCATGGGGATAGGAGAGTCATCGGACTTGGTCCCCGGTGAAGATGAATCGGACCCATGAACATAGAATGAGGCAATCCAAGACAAGGATGCGGATTCTTGGCAAACAACAATGGAAGCCGAGATAGGTTCTATGGATCACAATAAGGTGTGGGAGCTAGTCGAACCACTCAATGGGGTCAAACCCATTGGATGCAAGTGGGTATACAAGAGGAAAAGAGGACCGGACGGGAAGGTAGAGACCTTCAAGGCTAGACTTGTGGCAAAAGGTTACACTCAGAAAAAAGGATCAACTATGAGGAAACTTTTTCACCTGTAGCCATGCTTAAGTCCATCTGTATTCTCTTGTCGATAGTTACGCATCTCAATTTTGAGATCTAGCAAATGGATGTCAAGACAGTTTTCCTCAACGGAAGTCTTGAAGAAGAAATATATATGCAACAACCCGAAAGGCTTCATTTAAAAAGGCCAAGAACATCTAATTTGCAAGCTCAAGAAGTCCATTTACGAACTAAAGCAAGCATCGCGTGCTTGGAACCAATGTTTGATCAGGTTATAAAGTCTTACGGGTTCGATCAAAATGAGTACGAGAGTTGTGTGTATAAAAAGCGTGTCGGAACTGCATTGGTATTCTTAGTACTATACATAGATGATATTCTTTTGGGAGATGAATTTAATAAAGAGAGATTTTGATTAGATCCCAAAACCCCTGAGTATGACATGTTCAGGATAATCTTGATAGTTGAGTCAGGATTCAGTTTTAGAGTGTTCAGGATGTTATCTACAAAATGTATAGTCAGCAGATATAGATCAGGATAGGTTCTGAAGACTCAGTAAGTTTCTGAAGAAACTAAAGTTTCAGTATGAAACTAAGATACTGAAGATTCAGTATGAAACTGAGAATCTGAAGACTCAGTGAGAAACTGAGAATACTGAAGACTCAGTAAGAAACTGAAGACTCAACATGAAGACTCAAAGATATCGGTCAAGATATCTCAGAAGACTCGGTCATCAAGACTCAAAAGTCATCAAGACTCGAAGACTCAAGACTCAAGACCCACCTCAAGACTCGACATCAAGGCTCAAGACTCAAGACTCAAGACCTCAAGACGCAGAAGATGTAAGACCGAGATCAAGATCAAGGATTTTGAAGGCACAAGAATTATCAAGACTCAAAGAATGTAATCAATGCTCAAGATAAACCTCAATGTTCCGAGGCATCAAAATATCTATCCATCAAGGATTCAATATCGAGAAAAACGCGATTCCTTAGAAAAATAGATATTGTCCAAGACATTCTCATGCGCATGTATGAACTAAGACAAAGTGTTGTTAAGGTTATATCACTCAGAGATGTAACCAAAAAGAGCCGTTGAGGTTGTCTACCTTTAACTAGAGACAAAAGTCAAAAAGAAGAAGACAACATCAGACATTCTTCGACAATCGACAAATGACGAGTCACCAAAAGATGTCGGGAAGTACTAAGTTCGAGGCGCAAAAAGTGATGACCAGCTACATGAAAACAGCTTACCTAAAACGTGTTAGGGAGTCTCAAACCCTAAATATAGTCGTTCATCACACACCATTTCCAACGGATAGTTTTTCAAGAGTGACCTTGGTGTTTGCCTATAAATACTTGTGACCATCTACATTGAAGGTTACGGGAAATTTGTAAGCAACTCAAGAGCTCAAACTTATTATTGCAAGTTGAAGCACTCGAAAAACCAAGAATTTCCCAAGTGCTTTATTTCGAAGAGAGCTCATTCCACTAAGCCTAGCTTGATAAGATATATCCAAAGCTTAGTCGAGATATCCTAGCCTTTGCATTGTTCTTAATTGTAAAGGATATCTCATCCTAGTTGGAAACCAACCAAGAAACCCCAAACCCTTTGTAAGGTAGTTTGAGTGTGATTGTTGGTGAGATTGGAGTTGTAAAGTGTTAGTAAACTACAAGGAGGTAGTCAGAAAGCTCTAGAGGAGAAGTGAGTAATCTATCTTGGATAGACAGATAGATTGTGTGTGTTTTGAGTTAGTAAACTACAGAGGTAGTCAGAAAGCTCAAAATAGAAAGGTTAGTAAACTACAGAGGTAGTCAGAAAACCTTAGGAAGTGATTAGTGAATTTCTCTGAAGTGATCAGGGAGAGTGGACGTAGGAGCTTGAGTCTCTGAACCACTATAACTTGCTGTGTTCTTTGCTTTCTGTTTTGCTTTGATTAACTGTTGCATATCTTTAAACTGAAAGCATATTTTCACTGATATTCAGTTGGAATCAATCCACTGAAGTTGCATCTGAACTGAATCACAGCCTAATCACTGTTCCATTAAAAATGAAGGTTTTCAGCAAAATCTTAAAACGAGTATAAACTAAGGGCAAACCATTCCGCACATCTGAGTAGCTAGAACAGATAGTTACCAAACTGAACTTACTCTTATGAGGGTTCAGTAAGTTAGTTATCTGATCCAAGCAGCTCAGGATCTCTGAAAACTCAGGATCAGTTGGGATTATCTGAGGTATCTGAAAGCAGCTCAGGATCACTGTCTCAGATAGACTTTGACTCAGAGCGATTTGTGCTTCTCAGGATCAAATCATCAGGACAACCTGACCCAAGCTGACCTCAGTAAAGAAAAGTTTTAAAAACACTGAACACGTGTATTCCCCCCCATACACGTGTAAGACTCGTTTACACCGGGACCAACAAGTGGTATCAGAGCAGTGGTTCAACTTGACCACCTGCTTTGTTGACCAAAGTCTTATTTGCTAAAATACTTGTGGTCTATCCGAATGATCTTATTTGCTGAATTTTAATAGACTTCGGACAAAATGTCTTCTAAGAAACTTCCCATGTTCTCGGTGAGAACTATGATTTATTTATGGAGATCGAGAATGCAGCTCACCAGATTCCAAACATGAACGTATGTGGAGAGTGGTCTCTGAAGGGCCATTCCAATTTCTTGTGGTGAATCCCAGAGAAATGTAAAATGAGAGAAATGATCCCGAATAGAATTTCCTAAGTCGATGACCAACCCGACTCTGAGGAGAGGAAGTTAGTCAATCTAGACTATATTGCTAAAGACACACTATACAAAGACAATTGATGATGGTGTGATGGGAATGATTTCTCCTTTAATCTCGCAAAAGAAATTTGGGATACACTAGTTGTAATGTGCCAAGGCACAGATCATATCAAGGAAAACAAACTTTCAGTTGCAATTGGAAAGTTTGATAGTTTTGAAATGGAAGATGGTGAATCTATAGACAAATTGGAAGTCAGATTCACTAGCATTATGAATGATCTGAATGCACTTAGAAAGAGATATCCACAGAGAGAAGTGGCATTGAAAATTCTTAGAGGTCTTTCTAAGAAATGGGATATTCATGTTGTGGTGATTGAAAACACCAAAAACATTGATTCAATGCCATATCAACAAGTCTTCTCTGAGCTGAAGGCCTATGAGTTTGTAATTGATAAGAAATCTAAAAAGGCTGATAGGCAAAGATGATTCATCATCTAGTAAGAATGTGGCTTTCAAAGCCAAGGATAAAACCTGTAAAACTAGAGAGTCTGAGAACTCCCTAGCTAAGAATCGGGATGAGCTTGAGGATAAGCTAGCACTGATGGCAAGGAGGTTTGAAAGACTTAATAGTCGATATGGAAAATACAAAAACTATTACAGGAATCACAGGTACCAGAAAAAAGCTGAGGCAAATCAACTGAGAAGAAAAAGGACCTGAAAGCTGAAGGATCTTCATCCAAAAGGAAGGACTCCAAGTCCATAGAAGAAAGTGATCAGGATGATGATGCCAACAGATGCTACAATTGCCAAAAGAAAGGTCACTTCCAGTATGATTGTCCAGATCTGAGTGCTAAGGAGAGAAGAGAAAGACAAGCTAAAAGAGACAAGAGGTTCTCTAGCAAAAAGGCCATGGTTGCAGAAGAAGAACATTCTGAGGAAGGATCTAGCTCTTCAGATGAAATATTCTCAGACAGTGAAAGTGATGACCTCTGTCTAATGGTTGTTGAGGAGGTAAACTCTTCTTTCTCTGTTGTTGCTCCTACACTAGCACAAGAGTTGTCAAGTTCAACTGTAAACAGTCAATTTGACCTGATGGATTCTTTTGAGAGTCTGATGAAGGACTATGCTGTTTTACAAGAACTGCTAAATGAAACTCAAGAGCGGAATAAGGAACTGAAGGCTGAAAATCTTAAATGGAAAGACTCTAGCAATACTTAAATCACTTCTCAATTAATGGGAGCTACTGATGAACTGGATGTTCTGAAAGTACAACTCTCAAAGAAAGAGAAGTTGATAGTGACCCTGAATGAAAAGCTAGAGAAATCCACTGAAGAAATTCAGCTGATCAGAACCAAGTTCAATGACCTCTCTGAGAAGCATGAGACTCTACAGAACTGTGAGGATAGTGCGCAGAAGAAGCTAACTCTATTGAATACTGCATCTAAAGTAATAGATGAAATTCAGAGTTATTAGAGACCTGCCACTATAAAATCTGGATTGGGATACATTCGGGGGAACCTCACAAGGTCATCCCGAATCTTTGCATCAAGTAGCAAGAAGACAATCTTTGTTAAACCAAATGCACCTACACTTCAAATCAAGAAATGCCCAAGGTGTTAGACAAGGAAAAGGACCTATGGTTCGATAAAAAACCGAATGATCGGTAAGAAAGCCCAAACCTCGGTGAAGGCTAGAAAACCCGAAAGCACTCGATAGAGAAAATTCGAGCAAGTACTTTGAAGCCTCAGGCTAAGAATGCAAACCTGAAAGGATTTGCACTGAACCATCATAGGAATCTTCAGAAGAGAAACACTCAGCAGAGATATTCTCAACTGAAGAGACCAAGTCCTCGGTATACTAAAACACCCAAATTTGAAGACAGCAACCCTGAACCCCACTTGCCTAAGGGGTAAAGGTTACCCAACCCGAAAGTTAGCAAAGATTCGCACCGCACGCCTGCACGTAAGCCAAAAGCAAATGAACAAAAGGCATGTACTAAAGAAAAACTCTAAGGCTCATGTTCATGCTAAGACAAGCACTCATACATAGGAAACTGCTAAGGCACCCAGAGTAGTAAATTTGTATGTAGATGTTTATGGAAGATAGATCAGCCACTCTAAAGTGATTAGAGTTGTCAGGCAGATTTGGATTCCTAAAGGTACAGCTAACCTTAGGTACCTAAGAATTGATCTGTTTTTCAGGAGGAAAACAAGGGCACTAAGCTGATTGAAGATCACATAGCACTGATGAATGGAGATGAAATAGCCCCTACTGTATGGTATCTTGACAGTGGATGCTCAAGACATATGACAGGATTCAAGAAGATACTCAGTGACTATGTTGAACAAAGAGACCCTCATATCACATTTGGAGATAACTCCAAGGGACAGACAGAAGGATATGGAACTTTGGAAATCGACTCAGTTCATATCCATGGTGTTTCATATGTATCTGGATTGAAGCATAATCTGCTTTCAATAAGCCAATTCTGTGATAAGGGTTTTAATGTTGAGTTCTTTAAGAACTTATGTTATGTGAAAGCTGATATTTCACAGAAAATATTACTAACTGGTACAAGAAAAGGAAATGTGTATCTTGCTGATTGGAGTTCAACTCCTAAAGATACATGTTTGGTTGCAAAAAGTTCCACAGATACCAGTTGGTTATGGCATAAAAGAATGAATCACACAATTTCAAAACCCTAAATAAACTTGCAAGATTAGCTCTTGTGAGAGGGTTGCCAAATGAAGTGTTCAAGAGGAACATGTTTGTGATGCGTGCAAAAAGGAAAATAAGTTAAAGCATCATTTAAAAAGCAAAGTAGATGTTTCTCTTGAGAGAATACTTGATTGTTACATATGGATCTTTTTGGTCCAAGAACACCAAAGAAGCACTAATGGCGGGAAATATACACTTTCGTAGTAGTTGATGACTACTCAAGATATACTTGGGTCATATTCTTACTCAATGAGAAGGAGGCTCGAACAAAAGTCACTGAATTACTAAAAAGGCTCGATATTGAGAAAAATCGAGTGTGGTCAAAATCGGATCGACAAAAAGGAACCTGAATTTATAAACCATATTATATCGATTATTATGCAAAGAAATGGAATTACTCATGAAACATCACCGCAAAGACCCTCAACAAAATGGTGTTGCTGAAAGAAGGAACAGGACTTTAAAAGAAGCTGCAAGGACCATGATAGCTGAAGCTGAGATTCCTAAAAGATTTTGGGCTGAAGCTGTCAACACTGCATGCTATTCACAAAACAGATCCATGCTGACCAAGAGTCAAGGCAAAACACCATACGAGCTTTGGAATGAAAGGAAGCCTCTTGTTTCTTTCTTTTCGTGTGTTTGGTTGCAAGTGTGTTTCATACACAATAATGGTAAAGATAAGTTGAAAACATTTGATAGCAAAGGCGATGAAGGAATATTCTTAGGATATTCTCGAAGTCGATAAAAACTTTTAGAGTTTACAAGCGTAGGACTCTTATTGTGGAGGAAACACCTCATGTTGTTTTTGATGAATCTACTTGTGTTCAGAAGAAACAGGAACATGATGCAGAAGAAATGACCAAGAGAATCACCAGATTAAGCCTGAAAAAGAATGACAAATCATCCACTGAACCTGAAAAGAAGAAGTCAATCACCTTCTATGAATGGAGTGACTCAGACTCAGACAAAGAAGTTCAGGATGGAACTCAGGATGGTGAGACTCAGGAAAGCCAAAACACCAAAGGTGACCAATCTGAATGACATCGCCTGGACTTCGGGTATGTGATGCCAATGAAGATGTGGTCACAAATGAGGCAAATTTGAATCTATCAACCAAAGGGGAACAAATGTCGGCGACAATGTTACGAATAGAATTTCCCCTGAGGAAGATGATTCCCTTTCTCTTTTTCTGTTGTTCCTTGAGTTTATTGAACTAACTGAACCTAACATTTCAAATGTTGAGGATACTATTGAAGGGGGAACATCTTGAAGAAGTTGGTTAGATAGTCATCCTACAAGTCAGATTGTGGGTGATCTAACTGAAGGTGTTAAGACAAGAAGGTTCCATGGTGAGAGTGCACTATTCTTACTGCTTCCTATCGGAGAAAAGAGCCTCTTGAGATTGAAGAAGCTCTACAAGATTCTTTTTGGATTACTGCTATGCAAGAAGAGCTGAATCAATTCTCAAGGAATGAGGTATGGGAGCTAGTGGATAGACCTGAAAGGCACAATGTTATTGGAACCAAGTGGGTATTTAAGAATAAAAGAGATGAGAACAACAACATTGTAAGAAACAAGGCAAGGCTAGTTGCACAAGGTTATTCCCAAGAAGAAGGCTTGGATTATGATGAAACCTTTGCACCTGTTGCAAGACTAGAAGCCATCAGATTGTTTCTTGCATATCTTTGCCTACATGAAGTTCACAGTCTATCAAATGGATGTGAAGAGTGCATTTCTGAACGGTGTGCTTAAGGAAGAGGTTTATGTGGAACAACCTCCTGGTTTTAGACAGAATGACCAAGTTTACAGGCTCAGAAAAGCCTTGTATGGTCTTAAGCAAGCACCAAGAGCATGGTATGATACTCTTTCTCAGTTTCTTACTGACCATAGTTTTGTCAAAGGAACTGTTGATAGAACTTTGTTCAGGATAGAAGATGGGGAAGATATCTTACTAGTTCAGATATATGTTGATGACATCATTTTTGGATCTCCAAATCATCAGTTGTGTGAAAAGTTTTCTACACTGATGAAAGGCAAGTTTGAGATGTCTATGATGGGGGAGATGAATTTCTTTCTAGGTCTTCAAGTGAAACAATCAAAGGAAGGAATCTTCATCAACGAGTAAAGTACACCGTAGATCTGATTGCAAAATATGGTGTACAGACTGTAATGCGTTAGGATTCCCATGAATACTAACTACAAGATGGATCCTGATCTAAAAGCAAAATCGATGAAGTCACTTGATTATAGAGGATCATTGGATCATTGCTCTATCTCTCACAAAGTAGGCGGGGATATAACATTTGTTTGTTGGGATATGTGCAAGATACCAAGCTAATCCTAAGGCTAGTCACATGGAGGTCATCAAAAAAGATCTTTGGTATCTTAAGGGCACGATGAATAGAGGATTGTGGTATCCAACCGATGATAACCTTTAGTTAATCGGGTTATTCGATCTCTTGATTATGGAGGTCGTAGAATTGACGGAAGTCCACTTCTGAAACTTGTCAATTTCTTGGAAGTAAGGTGATATCTTGGTTTTCAAAAAATGCAGACCTCGATGTCAACCAAGATACTCTTGAAGGTGAATACATGGGCTGCGGCGGAAGGCTGGCGTGCTCGATTCTTTAGCTCAGACAACAATTAAGGGATTATAAAGTGTTATTGTTATTTTGTGATAATAATAGTGTTATTGCTATTTCACAAAATCCGGTATTGCACACCAGATGCAAACATGTGGATATCAGACATCACTTCATCAGAGATCATGTCGAGAAAAAGGACATCATGATGGAGAAAATTCATACTGATAAGCAGAGAGCTGATATCTTGACTAAACCTTTGGCTGAATCAAGATTTCAGGAACTATCTGTTGAACTAGGGATGTTGGATCCAGGTGTATAGAGTAAATCTGAAAAATCGAAGGTTTTCAGATGCATGAAGTTTTCTCAGAATTCTCTTGAAACTTCGGGATAAAATAGAAATCTGGCCGAGTCTCAAGAAACTCGGATGTCTTGAAGGTCGATTATTCGATATCATCTTGAACCCATTCGATTACTCGATTATCATCTTGAACCGTTCGATTCGATTACTCATCATCTTGACATTTTATCAAGGTCAATACTCAGTAAGAGTGATAGGAAAATTAGTCTGAAGAGGTAATGACTCATGCAACTCATTTATTGCTTAAGTGAAACTCAGTAATCATTTACAATAAATACAAAACACCTGAAGAATGTTTTTGGGCGGGACCTTTGAAATTCCAAAGAAGGTCAACAGTCATTAAATGCTCTGTTGCTTTTATTCACCAATGAGGTTAAAATGGCGGCTTACTTTTCGTGAGAGTCCTTTCGCATACCCGATTAATCGTGGATTAATCTTAACCGTTGATTCTCACCAAACCGATACAAATTTCCACAAATCGGTCTATATATTCCTTGAGAAGCCAATTCAAGCCCCTTTTATTAAACCCTCGTTTCCAAATTACTCTGCAAATAAAATTCCCTTTGCCCAGAAAATCTTTATCACTCTGAATCCCTAACCTTCAATTTCTTCAAAATGACTTATACCATTTTTGATAAATTGGCCAAAACCAATAAACCTTGGTATGAGTACGTTGTATCTCTGGAGATTACTTCCAATGCCAAACATGAAGAAGAGGCGCTTCATTTGATCAGATTGGCGAAACTGACAAACCTCATCGCAAACCGACCGGAGGCGGAATATTCGCGGGAGGTAATAGAGTTCATCTCTAATATGGAAATAGATGAGGATGATAATATTGAGTCCAAGATTTCTATTTCGCATTTAGAGCATACATCGAAGTATATAGATTTTGTTCGGGAGCTGTACATAGTCCCTCAAAATTTAAACGATGTTTTTGAGTTGTGCGATAGGGGAGATGATCCCACTTTGTATATGTTAGGTCGAGAGCAAGAATATCTTGATAGGCTTACTGAGAATCCTGTTAAATTTGAGGCGACCTTACATAAGCGGCATTTAAGGCCAAAGTACAGAGTGTTGATGGATATTGTGAGTAAGTGCATAATGAGTCGATCGGGGAGTTTTGAGAAGATTAGCACTCCCAAACTCCGATTGATGGCGGCGATTGAGGACTCACCCACCAAGGATTTCAAGCTGGTGAAGTATCGATCAAGGTGGTGAGTGAAAGCAAGCCAAGGTCATAAAAAAAAGGACGACTCAATTTCTATCAAAGGCAAGATCCTCCATGCCACCAAAATAGCTTTTATTTTGGAAATGTGTCGAGAGGAGGAGGATATTTTTTGCCAACTCTACTCCTTTCCCTAAGTCCAAAGTAAAAGTTCAAGCCCATTCTTTGCTAAGGGACCATCAAAGGGAAGAAAGAAAAAGAAAGTGGAATCACCCGATTCTTCTTTAGCTTCTTGAAGAAACCCAACAAGCCGGGGGAAGGCTTTGTTGGAGGCCAAGAAGGAGCGGTGAAAAATTGAAGAAGAAGACCTGCTCCAAAGCCTTGAGAATGGTGGTTCTCACCGATGATGAGGAGGAGAGTGAGGTGAGGAAGATTCAACTTTGAGCCAAACCCTTAGAAATTGCCTTTACATGTATTGGCTCAAGGCTATCTCAAAGGTACAGATCAAACCGAGGAGCAAGTCTTCTCGAGGTTCTTGAGGCGCCGCTAAGTTCAAAAAAGTTCTCTCAAGAAATATTCCAAGGACCTCGGACCTCGAGAAAAGTTCGATTCCTTCGAGGAAGTGCCGGCTCAGACCGCAAAAGATGCTCAGATTCCTGCTGAGGAAATGCCCACTTAGACCTCAGTGCAAACTGAAATTCCCACTGAGGAGGCGCCAGCTCAGACCTCAGAACCAAGTCAAATTCAGACTGAGGAGCTGCCTACCAAACCTCGAATTTCTTTGAGCCTCGGGAGCCGATGAACTTTTGATGAGCTCCTAAGTGATCTTTACTCGATCCTTTCAGACTTCTCTATCAACTCCGAGAGCCCCGATGCTCAAAGAAGGGTGAAGCCGAAGAGACCGAATGGCGAAGGGGAATCGGCTCATCCTTGATCGCTACCACGAAGCTTAGCTCATTCCCTGACCTCCAAGACATCTTCTTCAGATTGAGGTCAACGGTCATCATCCTCAACTAGACTCTTCCAGAAATGCTCAACATAGCTTCATTCAGAGGCGAAGACTGGTGGAACGAGGAAACAACTCTGCTCACTGAATTCTCAGGATTTAGGAAAACCAAGCTCAGAATGAAAACGTCTGACTTTGATGAGTTGGTTTAGAGAAAAGTTGCTGAGAGGAAGGATGCGGAAGTTGGTGCCCCGAGCTCCAAAGACAAATCTCAGGATGGGGACCAACAAGGGGATGATGAGGGTCAATCTCAGAAGGAGAAAGACCAAACTGATGCTGTAGAGACTACTGTCGAACATCCTCAGACTGAAGTTAGCCTTCAGTTAACTTTTGGCACTATTAATAATTATTCCAGGATTACTAAAGTACCTATCTTTAAATCTGTAATTGTTGGTCCCGGTGCAAATGAGTCTTACACGTGTATGGGGGGGGGGAATACACGTGTTCAGTGTTTTTTAAAAAATTTCTTAGTGAGGTCAGGTTGTCCTGATGATTTGGTCCTGAGAAGCACAAATCGCTCAGAGTCAAAGTCTATCTGAGACAGTGATCCTGAGCTACTTTTAGATACCTCAGATAATCCCAACTGAGTCTTGAGTTTTCAGAGATCCTGAGTTGCTTGGATCAGATAACTAACTTACTGAACCCTCAGAAGAGTAAGTTCAGTTTGGTAACTATCTGTCTTAGCTACTTAGATGTGCGGAATGGTTGGCCCTTAGTTTATACTCGTTTTAAGCTTTTGCTGAAAACCTTCATTTAATGGAATAGTGATTAGGATGTGATTCAATTTATATGCAACTTTCAGTGGATTGATTCCAACTGAAATATCAGTGAAAATATGCTTTCAAGACAAAGTAATGCAACAGATAAATCAAGCAAAATAGAAAGCAAAGAACACAGCAAATTATAGTGGTTCAGAGACTCAAGCTCCTACGTCAACTCTCCCGGATCTCTTCAGAGAAATTCACTAATCACTTCCTAAGGCTTTCTGACTACCTCTGTAGTTTACTAACCTTTCTCATTTTGAGCTTTCTGACTACCACTGTAGTTTACTAACTCAAAACTCACACAAGCTTTCTGTCTATCCAAGATAGATTACTCACTTCTTCTCTAGAGCTTTTTGACTACCTCAATGTAGTTTACTTACTCTTTACAACTCCAATCTCACCAACAATCACACTCAAACTACCTTACAAAGGGTTTGGGGTTTCTTGGTTGGTTTCCAACTAGGATGAGATATCCTTTACAATAAAGAACAACGCAAAGGCTAGGATATCTCGAGTAAGCTTTGGATATATCTTATCAAGCTAGGCTTAGTGGAATGAGCTCTCTTCGATTTAAAGTACTTGGGAAATTCTCAGTTTTCGAGTGCTTCAACTTGCAATAATAAGTTTGAGCTCTTGAGTTGCTTACAAATTTCCCGTAGCCTTTCAATGTAGAAGGTCACAAGTATTTATAGGCATACACCAAGGTCACTCTTAAAAAACTATCCGTTGGAGGAACGGCTATATTTAGGGTTTGACACTCCCTAACACGTTTTAGGCAATAGTCTTTCATGTAAACTTCAGTTTTTGACAACTTAGTTTACGACATCTTTTTTGTCACTTATTTTTTCGATGTCGATATGGTGCGATGATGTCTTCCTCTTTTTGACTTTTGTCTCCAGTTAAAGGTAGACAACTCAACGGCTCTTTTGGTTACAATCTCTGAGTTGATATAACCTTAACAACACTTTGTCTTAGTTCCTTTTATCTGCATTTGAATGTCTTGGGCAATATCCATTTTTCTGAGGAATCGCGATCTTCTCAGTATTGAGTCCTTCAGATAGATATTTTCAGTGCCTCGGAACATTCAGATTTATAATGAGCATTCAGTACATTACTGAATCTTCAGTAATTACTGTGCCTTCAGTATTCTTGATCTTGATTCTTGATCTTACATCTTACGAGTCTTGAGTCTTACGAGTCTTGGGTCTTCGAGTCTTTAGTGTCTTCACGAGTCTTCACGGATATCTTGGTGATATCTTTGAGTCTTCATCTTTGAGTCTTTAGTTCTTCAATTTCATCTTGAGTCTTGATATCTCGATTTCATCTTGAGTCTTGATATCTCGATTTCATCTTGAGTCTTTAGTATCTCGATTTCCATCGAGTCTTGAAAAACTTTCGGTTTCATCTTGAAACTTCGGTTTCTTCAAAAACTTACTGAGTTCTTCAGAATCTTCAGATCCTAACCTGATCTATATCTGCTGACTATACATTTTGCAGATATCATCCTAAATACTCTAAAACGGAATCCTGACTCAACTATCAAGATTATCCTGAACATGTCATACTTAGGGGTTTTGGGATCTAATCAAAATCATATCTTTATTAAATTCATCTCCCAACAATTTCCCCCTTTTTGATGATGCCAAAACCTATCTTGTTACAAACATACTTAACTTATACTCAGGTTTCAGTTTATCCTATTACAAGATTGGTTTTATTTTCAACAATTTCCCCATAAATAATTACTCTCCCAACAATTAATCTCCCAACAATTTCTTCAGTAAAGAATCTCTCTAAGAATTCATCACCAAATACTTAATTTCCCAAAAATTAATTCAGAGACAATCATTCAGGCATATCAAAATTAAAAGACATGTAAATAAGATAATGAGATATTATCTTTTGAGCATAAATGATAAGTTTTCATTGATGATAGGTAGACTGTTACAAGTTACAATGAATCTTATCTGAACAAAATCAAAAAGACAAAAAAATAAAAGATTACAAGAATCTTCTGAGTCTTCATCTTCTGAGTCTTCATTTACTCTTCAGTTCAGCTCTCCAGTTTGGCTCTTCAATTCTGCTTTTCCACCTCATCAGCGGGGACTTCAAGGTTGAACATTCCGTAATATCTTCTTTTCAGCGCATCTCTCTCTTTGATGATATCGAGTTGTTCCTATCGGACCTAAGCGAGTGGCGTCTTGAGTGATTTCTGAGAAATGGCTTTCTCATTTACACACAGCCATTCTCGACTGGGAGGAGGGGTACACGATGGACCCGAGGCGGTTATCTCTGCACCTTTCCTTCATCCGCAAGATTTATCATCCTTGAAGATATTTAGGATAGAAGGTCAGGAGATAGTCGATGAAAGCCTCATTCGGATATGAGCTCTCCCCTCTCCATTCTCTGAGCACATCATAGTAGAACCAGAAGGTTCTCTTGATTTCTTCCCATGCATCGTTGAGATGGACTGGCATCCATTTGTCAACATGCGGCCATTTATGTGCTTTAGTGTTCCCTCTCCTCTTGCTTGCGAACTTTTTGAACCCACTCCTTCTTTTCTGCTCTTCTTCTACCTTCTTTCTGATCACTGGTACACCAGAAACAGAAGCAGCAGTTTTCTTCGCTTGTTCAATCTGGAGTGTTTTTAGAGCACTTCTGGTATTGATGACCTTCTTCTTAGGCTCAACCTCAGATTCTTCAATATCCAGCATCAATTTTCTCTGAATTGGCTTAGAAGCCTTTGCTCTTTTGCCCTCAGGCTCTTTCATCCCCATAGCCTTTCTCTTGATGGGCATTTCAGCACCATCTAGGCTTGTACCAATCATTCCTCTACCACTCAGTTTCTCTACAGCAACTTCCTGCATTGTTTCCTCTTAAACCTGAGTGTAGACTGGCTTCTCCACCTCCTTGAACTTAAGTTTCTCAGTGGCTTCTATCTCCTTCATGGCTTCGGCAATGATCTTCTTCTCAGCATCCTTTACAACCTTGCCCTTCAGAGTATGTTCCAATAAAACCACGAGATCGGCTCGGGTCTTTCCCTTCTTGGAACCATACTCTGGCGAGGCTTTGGAGAGTCTTTGTGTCCATATGGTATTGTTCTTTCTTGACACTCCGCACCTCCCCATCCATCGATCTTGCTCCTCCTCGAGCCTTACGAGGTGGTTCTTAGCCATAGAGAATTCTTGAGACGGATGAGCAAATTGGCTTGAAGAGCTTCCTTGAACATATACATCATCTTGGCCATGAGCATTGAGCTCATCTCCTCCAATGGCGTTCTTCACCGACATCTCACTCTTCTCTACCAATTTTGCTTCTAGAATTTGGAGATGCACTCACGATGCTTACCCATTGACCTACTGCATTAAGTTCGACCTTGACCCCCTCCATCTTTTCTTCTAATTTTCCTTCCATGGAGGTCGACTTATGCAGCCGAGTATCTGAATTGCACCGGTTCTAAAGAAGAACTCAAGCTATCAATCTTATGTGCTTGGTTGGTCAATGCCTCCTCGATCGAGCAACGTTGGTCGGGGATCGGCTCAACCTTCTCTAACTTCACCATCGGTGGGGGTGAGATCAATCTCGGGAGTATATCGATCGGTTGTGACTCTGAGTTGGTATTTCATCTGAGTCTCGGTCTGAACACGAGCTTCGGTTTGAACTGGGGCTTTAGACTTCGATCTGAAGTCAGGGATTCACCACGAGCTTGGGTGTCCACCGAGCCTCGATCTGCATATCGGACATTCTGATTTAAAAGGTAGGAACTTGAATCTGGCATAATTATGAATAGTGCCAAAGTTACCTAAGGCTAACTTGATCGAGGATGTTCGACAAAGACTTTAATCGGCATCAGTTGAGTCTTTCTCCTTCTGAGATTGACTCTCATCATCCCCTTGTTGGTCCCCATCCTGAGATTTGTCTTTGGAGCTCTGGGAACCAACTTCAGCAATCCTCTCAGCAACCTTCCTCTTCAAAAGCTCATCAAAGTCTAAAATTTTCATCTTGAGCTTGGTTTTTCTGAAACCTGAGAATTCAGTGAGAAAAGTTGTCTCCTCGTTCCACCAGTCTTCCCCTCTAAATGAAGCAATATTGAGCATCTCCGGAAGAGTTTGGTTGAGGATGTAGACTGTTGACCTCAATCTGAAGAAGATGTCTTGGAGGTCAGGGAATGAGCTAAGCTCAGGGTAGTGGTCAAGGATGAACCGTTCCCCCTTGCTTCGCCATTCGGTTTCTTCAGCTTCACCTTTCTTGAGCATCGGGCTCTCAAGTTCAGTTGGAAACTCTGCTAAAAGATCGACTAACAGCTCATTTAGGAGCTCATCAAAATTCATCGGCTCTTAAAGGCTCGAAATAACTCGAGGTTTGGGCGTGGCTCCTCTCGGTTTGAATCGACTTGGTTACGAGGTCCAGTGACTCCTCCTCGATTAGAATTTCAACTGGCGGGCACTTCCTCGGAGGGAATCCCGAACATTTTCGAGGTGCGGCGGTCTTCCTCAGCAGGAATCTGTACTTTCTCTAAGGTCTGAGGTCCTTGGAATATTTCGTGAGAGAACTTATCAGAACTAAGCGACGTTTCAAGAACCTCAGAGAAGACTTGCTCCTCAGTTTGATCCTGTGCCTTTGAGATAGCCTGAGCCAATACAAGTAAAAGCGATTTAAAGCGGTTTGGCTCTTAGTCAATCTCCTCGATCCTCGCTTTCCTCATCATCATCAGTGAGAACCACCATCCTTTTGCGCTTTGGAGCAAGAGTTTTCTGCTTCTTCAATTTCTCACCATGCTCCTTCTTGGCATCCAACAAAACCTTCCCCCCGGTTTGTTGGCTTTCTTGAAAGAAATGACCCATAAATGGGTGATTCCACTTTCTTCTCTTTCTTTCCTTTAATCGTCCTCTTTACAACAATGGGCTTGAACATTACTTTGGACTTAGGAAATGGAGTAGATTTGGAAAAGATATCCTCCTCCTCTCGGCACATCTCCAAAATAAATGCTATTTTGGTGGCATGGAGGATCCTGCCTTTGATAGATACTACCCCATCCTCCCTTCTTATGACCTTGGTTTGCTCACTCACCACCTTGATCAGATACTTCAACTAGTTGAACTCCTTGGTGGGTGAGTTCTCGATCGCCGCCATAAGTCGGAGTTTGGTAGTGCTGATCTGCTCGAAGCTTCCAGATCGACTCATGATGCACTTTCCAACAATATCCATGAATACTCTGTATTTCGGCTTTAGATGCCGCTTATGCAGAGTTGCCTCAAATTTAATAGGATTCTCAGTAATCCCATCAAGATACTCTTGCTCTCGTCCCCAACATATACAATGAGGATCATCCCCTCATCGCATGACTCAAATCGTCGTTTAAGTTCTTAGGGACAATATAGAGCTCTCGAACAAAATCCACATACTTCATCGATTGTTCAAGATGAAAACGAAATCTTGGACTCTATACAATCATCCTCATTTATTTCCAAATTAGCGACAAACTCTATTACCTCGGGGAGTATACTCCATGCTCCGGTCGATTAGCGGCGAGGTTAAATCGATTCCATTGATCGGATTAAATGGAGCACCTCTTCTTCGTGCTTGGCATTGGTGGTACTCTCCAAAGAAACCACGTACTCATACCATGGCTTATTTGTCTCGGCTAATCTTTCGAACATGGTAGGAGCCATTTGAGATTTGAATATTTAGGGTTTTGAGCGATGAAGCTTTTCTGGGTAAAAAGGGATTTATTTGAAGAGGGAAATGAAGGGTTTCAATAAAATTTGGCTTGAATGATTTTCAAAGGAATAAATAGCTCGAGATCATGGGAAGTCGTACCGGTTTGGTGAAAAACAACGGTTAAGATTAATCCACGATTAATCGGGTATGCGAAAGGTCGATCCCCGAAAAGTAAGCCGCCATTTTAACTTCATTGGTGATTAAATGTAACAGAGCATTTAATGACTGTTGACCTTTTTGGGAATTTCAAAGATCCCGCCCAAAAACATTCCTCAGGTGTTTTGTATTTATTGCGAATGATTATTGAATTTCACTTAAGCAATAAATGAGTCGCATGAGTCATTACTTCTTCAGACTAATTTCTCTCTATCAGTCTTACTGATTATTGACCTTGATAAAAATGTCGAAGATGATCTTTTGTCTTGAATGGGTTCGATATCTTCTTTGATCTTGACCTTGATGAAATCTGAGTTTCACGAGACTCGATTCGATATTTCTAATTTTATCCCGAGTTTCTCGGTAGAATTACGAAAAACTTCATGCATCCGAAAATCTTCAATTTTTTCGGATTTTACTCTATACACCGGATCCAACATCCCTAATTCAATGATAGTTCACGAAATCTTGATTGACCAAAGGTTTAGTCAAGATATCGACTCTCTGCTTAACGATATGAATTTTCTCCATCCCGATGTCCTTTTTCTCGACATGATCTCTCGATGAAGTGATGTCGATATCCACATGCTTGCATCGGTGTGCAATACTGGGATTTTGTGAAATAGCAATGGCACTATTATTGTCACAAAATATTGGTACTTCATTGGATACAACTTTATAATCCCTTAATTGTTATGCAGGCCAAAGAATCGAGCCGCAATGACTTCCTGCACCATGTATTCAACGATGAAGAGTACTAGTTACTCTTTGAGGTCATTTTCTTTGAAAACCAAGATATCGACTTGCTTCCAAGAAATTGACAAGTTCTGTAGTGGACTTCTGTCAATCCTGCGCAACCTCCATAATCGACATCGAGTAACCCGGTTAATTCAAGGTTATCATCACCGGATACCATAATCCTCTTTTTCATTTGTGCCCTTAAGATACTTGATATCTTTTTGGCGACCTCCATGTGACTAGCCTTAGGATTAGCTTGGTATCTTGCACATATCCCAACAACAAATGTTATATCCGGCCTTCTTGTTTTGAGATAGAGCAATGATCCAATGATTCCTCTATAATCGATATGACTTCTTGATTTGCCTTGAATCGGGATCCATCTTGAGTTAGTATTCATTGGAATTCTAATCGCATTGCAATTTGTACACCATACTTGGCAATCCATCCTCGTGTACTTTGCACGGTTGATGAAAATTCCTTCCTTTGATTGTTTCACTTGAAGACCTAGAAATAAATTCATCTCTCCCATCATTGACATCTCAAACTTGCCTTTCATCGGTGTTGAAAACTTTTCACCACGGTGATGGTTTGGAGATCCAAAATGATGTCATCAACATATATCTCGAAACGATAAGATATCTTCCCCATCTTCTATCCCGAACGAGTTCTATCAACAGTTCCTTTGACAAAACCATGGTCAGTAAGAAACTGAGAAAGAGTATCATACCATGCTATGGGTGCTTGCATAAGACCATACAAGGCTTTTCTGAGCTTGTAAACTTGGTCATTCTGTTTGAAACCAGGAAGTTGTTCTACATAAACCTCTTCTTTAAGCACACTGTTCAGAAATGCACTTTTCACATCCATTTGATAGATATGAACTTCATGTGGGCGAAGATATGCAAGAAACAATCGATGTCTTCTAGTCTTGCAAAATCGTGCAAAGGTTTCATCATAATCCAAGCCTTCTTCTTGGGAATAACCTTGTGCAACTAGCCTTGCCTTGTTTTTTACAATGTTGTTGTTTTCATCTCTTTTATTCTTAAATACCCACTTGGTTCCAATGACATTGTGCCTTTCAGGTCTATCCACTAGCTCCCATACTTCATTTCTTGAGAATTAATTCAAATTCATCTTAAGCGTGCTAAAGATAATCGATGAGAATCTTGTAGAGCTTCACCAATCTCGGTAAGCTCTTTCTCTCCGATAGGAAGCGGCCAGAATAGTGCACTCTCACCATGGAACCTTCTTGTTTTGACACCTTCAGTTAGATCACCCACAATCTGACTTGTAGGATGACTATCTAACCATCTTCTTCTAGATGTTCCCCCTTCAATAGTATCCTCAACATTTAAAATGTTAGGTTCGATTAATTGATAAACTTCGAGGAACAATGAGAAAAGGAGAAAGAGAATCATCTTCCTCGGGGAAATTTCATTGAGAACATTGTCGAGACATTTGTTCCCCTTTGGTTGATAGATTCGAAATTTGCCTCGGTTGTGACCACATCTTCATTGGCATCACATACCGAGTCCGAACTAGTGTCTATTCAGATTAATCGACTTTCGATGTGTTGGTTTTCCTTCGATGAAGACTTTCCATCCCCGACTCTCACCATCCACGAGTTCCATCCCGAACTTCTTTATCTCGAAGTCTGAGTCACTCCAATCATAGATGGTGGTGACTTTTCTTTTTTCGAGTTCGATGGATGTTTTGTCATTCTTTTTTCGAGGCTTAATCTGGTGATTCTCTTGATCGGTTCTTACGCATCATGTTCTGTTTCTTACGAACACAAGTAGATTCATCAAAAAACAACATGAGGTGTTTCCTCCACAATAAGAGTTCTCTGATTGTAAACTCTGAAAGCTTTAAACATCAAAATATCCTAAGAATATTCCTTCATCGACTTTACTATCAAATGTTTTCAACCCGATCTTTACCATTATTGTGTATGAAACACTTGCAACCAAACACACGAAAAGAAAGAAACAAGAGGCTTCCTTTCATTCCAAAGCTCATAGGGTGTTTTGCCTTAACTCTTGAGTCAACATGGATCATTACGAGAATAGCATGCGGTGTTGGCGACTTGATTAAAATCTTTTAGGAATATTAACTTCAAATATCATTGTCCTTGCGAACTTCTTTCGAGTCCTATTCCTTCTTTCAAAGAACACCATTTTGTTGAGGGGTCCTTGCGGTGATGTTTCATGAAAAATTCCATTTCTTTGCACAATAATCGAATATAATATGATTTATAAATTCGGTTCCTTGTCGATCCGGATTTTTGACCACACTCGATTTTTCTCAATCTTGAGCCTTTTTAGTAATTCAGGCAGCTTTATCTGAGTCTCTTTCTTACTGAGTAAGAATATGACCCAAGAATATCTTGAGTAGTCATCAACTACTACTAGTGTGTATTTCCGCCATTGGTGCTCATTGGTGTTATTGGACCAAAAAGATCCATATCTGACAAGCTGAAGTATTCTTTTCGGTAGAAACATCTACTTTGCTTTTAAATGATGCTCTAATTTGTTTTCCTTTTTTGCACGCATCACAAATATGTTCCGTCTTGAACACTTCATTAAAGCAACCCTCTCCTGAGAGCTAATCTTGCAAGTTTATTCGGGGTTTTGAAATTCAAAGATTCATTCTTTTATGCCATAACCAACTGGTATCTGTGGAACTTTTTGCAATCAAACATTTATCTTTAGGAGTTGAACTCCAATCGACCAAAGATACACATTTCCTTTTCTAGTACCCGGTCGATAATACTTTTACGTGAGATATCATCTTTCACATAACATAAATTCTTTGAGAACTCAACATTAAAACCCTTATCACATAATTGGCTTATTGAAAGCAAGTTATGCTTCAATCCGGATACATATGAAACACCATGGATATGAATAAAAGTCGATTTCCAAAGTTCCATATCCTTGATGCATCCTTGGAGTTATCTCCAAAAAGTGATCTGAGGGCCTCTTTGTTCAACATAGTCCTTTGAGTATCTTCTTGAATCTGTCATATGTCTTGAGCATCCTTTTGTCAAGATACCATACATCGAGGGCTTTTTCATCTCTACTCATCGGTCTTATGTGATCTTTAATCATTTCGATGCCCTTGTTTTTCTCTCTGAAAAACGGATCAATTTTAGGTACCCAATTTGTGTAAGGTCCTACAAGGTTAGTTGTACCTTTCGGAATCCAAATCTGCACGACAACTCTAATCACTTTAGAGTGGTTGATCTGTCTTCCATAACATCTACATACACATTTACTACTCTGGGTGCCTTAGCGGTTTCACGTGTATGAGTGCTAGCCTTAGCATGAACATGGGCTTTTGAATTTTTCTTTGGTTCAAGCCCTTTTGTTCATTTGCTTTGGCTTTTGTCTTGTTGATCTGAATCTTTGTTGACTTCGGGTTGGGTAACCTTTACCCTTAGGCAAGTGGGGTTCGGGTTGCTGTCTTGAAATTTGGGTCTTCGATTATCTTGAGGACTTGGTCTCTTCGATTGAGAATGTCTTTCTTTGAGTGTTTCTCTTACGAAGATTCCTCGATGGTTCGGTCTTGAGATCCTTTCGGGTTTGCATTCTTAACTGAGGCTTTGAAGTACTTGCACGAAATTTTCCAAGCTGAGTGCTCGGGTTTTCTAGCCTTTACACGAGGTTTGGGCTTTCCTACTGATCATTCGGTTTCTGAAACCATGGGTCCTTTTCCTTGTCTACAACCTTGGGCATTTCTTGATTTTGAAGTGTGGGTGCCCTTTGTTTTTACAAAGATTGTCTTCTTGCTACTTGATGCGACATTCGGATGACCTTGTGAGGTTCCTCTGGAATGTATCCCAATCCAGTTTTTATAGTGACGGATCTCTGGTAACTCTGAATTTCATCTATTACTTTATATGCGATTATTCAATAGAGTTAACTTCTTACATGCACTATCCTCACATTTCTGTAGAGTTTCATGCTTCTCAGAGAGGTCATTGAACTTAGTTCTGATCAGCTGAATCTCTTTAGTGGATTTCTCTAGCTTTTCGGTTAGGGTCACTATCAACTTCTCTTTCTCTGAGAGTTGTACTTTCAGAACATCCAGTTCATCAATAGCTCCCATTAATTGAGAAGTGATTTCAGTTTTGCTAGAGTCTTTCCACTTAAGATTTTCAGCCTTTAGTTCCTTATTCTGCTCTTGAGTTTCATTTAGCAGTTCTTGTAAGACAGCATAGTCCTTCATTAGACTCTCAAAAAGAATCCATCGGTCAAAATATTTGTTTACTGATTGAACTTGACAACTCTTGTGCTAGTGTAGGAGCAACAACGGAGAAAAAAAGAGTTTAACTCCTCAATAGCCATCAGACAAATGTCATCACTTTCACTGTCTGAGAATATTTCATCTGAAGAGCTAGATCCCTCCTCAGAATGTTCTTCTTCTGCAATCATGGCTTTTCTGTTGGAGAACTTCTTGTCTCTTTTTCCCTGTCTTTCTCTTCTCTCCTTAGCTTTTCGTCAAGACAATCATCTTTGGAAGTGACCTTTCTTTTGGCAATTGTAGCATCTGTTGGCATCATCATCATGATCACTTTCTTCTTTGGACTTGGAGTCCTTCCTTTTGGATGAAGATCCCTCAGCTTTCAGGTCCTTCTTCTTCTCAGTTGATCTGTCCTCAGGTTTCTTCTGGTACCTGTGATTCTGTAATAGTTTTTGTATTTTCCATATCGACTATTAAGTCTTTCAAACCTCCTTGCCATCGGTCTTTAGCTTATCCTCAAGCTCATCCTGATTTTTAGCAAGGGAGTTCTCAGACTCTCTAGTTTTACAGGTTTTATCCTTGGCCTTAAAAGCCACATTTTTACTAGATGATGAATCATCTTTGCTGTCAGCCTTTTTAGATTTCTTATCAATTACGAACTCATAGGCCTTCATCTCAGAGAAGACTTGTTGGTATGGCATTGAATTAATGTTTTTGGTGTTTTCAATCACCCTTTGCATGTATATCCCATTTCTTAGAAAGACCTCTAAGAATTTTCAATGCAACTTCTCTCTGTGGATATTTCTTACCAAGTGCATTTAGATCATTCATAATCTTAGTGAATCGACTTCCAATTTGTCTATAGATTCACCTTCATCCATTCAAAACTATCAAACTTTCCAATTGCAACCTGAAAGTTTGTTTTCCTTGATATGATATGTGCCTTGGCACATTCATTAGTGTATCCCAAATTTCTTTTTGGATATTACGGTGAGAGATCATTCCCATCACACCATCATCAATTGTCTTTGTATAGTGTGTCTTTAGCAATATAGTCTAGATTGACTAACTTCCTCTCCTCGAGTCGGTTGGTCATCGGACTTAGAAATTCTGCTCTAGGATCGTTTCTCTCATTTTACGTTCCTCTGGGATTCACCACGATGAAATTGGAATGGCCCTTGAGAGAAAACTCTCCACATCGTTCATGTTTAGAATCTGGTGAGCCTTTGCATTCTCGATCTCCATAAATCATAGTTCTCCACTTGAGAACATGGGAAGTTTTTTAGAACACATTTTATCCGAGTCTTTTAAGAATTGACAAATATGATCGATTCGGATAGACCACAAGTATTTTTAGAAAATAAAACTTTGGTCAACAAAGCGGTGGTCAAGTTGAACCCAACGCTCTCGATACCACTTGTTGGTCCGGTGTAAATGAGTCTTACGTGTATGGGGGAATACACATGTTGATATTTTTTAAAAATTTCTTCTTGAGGTCGACTTGGGTCGGGGTTGTCACGATGATTTGGTCTGAAAGCACAAATCGCTCGAGTCAAAATCTATCCCGAGATGGTGATCTGAGCTACTTTCGGATACCTCGGATAATCCCAACCGAGTCCTAGTTTTTCGAGAGATCCTAAGTTGCTTGGATCGGATAACTAACTTACTAAAACCCTCGGAAGAATAAGTTCGGTTTGGTAACTATCTGTTCTAGCTACTTAGATGTCTTGGAATGGTTGGCCCTTGTTTATACTCGTTTTAAGCTTTTCTTTGAAAACCTTCCTTTAATGGAATAGTGATTAGGATGTGATTCAATTTATATGCAACTTTTGGTGGATTGATTCCAAATGAAATATCGATGAAAATATGCTTTCAAGACAAAAATGCAACAAATAAATCAAGCAAAATAGAAAGCAAAAAACCACACAAATTATAGTGGTTCGAGAGACTCAAGCTCCTCGTCCACTCTCCCGATCTCTTGAGAGAAATTCACTAATCACTTCCTAAGGCTTTTCGACTACCTCATGGTTTACTAACCTTTCTCATTTTGAGCTTTACGACTACCAATTTGTAGTTTACTAACTCAAAAACTCACACAAAACTTTTTGTCATCCAAGATAGATTACTCACTTCTTCTCTAGAGCTTCACGACTACCTCAATGTAGTTTACTTACTCTTTACAACTCCAATCTCACCAACAATCACACTCAAACTACCTTACAAAAGGGTTTGGGGTTTCTTGGTTGGTTTCCAACTAGGATGAGATATCCTTTCCAATAAAGAACAATGCAAAAGGCTAGGATATCTCGAGTAAGCTTTGGATATATCTTATCAAGCTATGCTTAGTGGAATGAGCTCTCTTCGATTTAAAGCACTTGGGAAATTCTCGGTTTTTGAGTGCTTCAACTTCTAATAATAAGCTTTGAGCTCTTGAGTTGCTTACAAATTTCCCCCTAACCTTTTAATGTAGAAGGTCACAAGTATTTATAGGCATACACCAAGGTCACTCTTAAAAAACTATCCGTTGGAGAGATAGCTTCGTGAGTTTCCCCTTATGGTGTTTGAGGAACGACTATATTTAGGGTTTGACACTCCCTAACACGTTTTAGGCAATAGTCTTTCATGTAGCAGTCTTCACTTTTTCGCGATCTAGAACTTAGTACTTGACATCTTTTTTAGATTGACATGTCACCCATCGATGTCGATATAATCTGATATTGTCTTCCTCTTTTTGACTTTTGTCTCCGTTAAAAGGTAGACAACTCAACGGCTCTTTTGGTTACAATCTACGAGTTGATATAACCTTAACAACACTTTGTCTTAATTCCTTTTATGCGCATTTGAATGTCTTGGGCAATATCCATTTTTTAGGAATAGCGATCTTCTCCGATATTGAGTCCTTCGGATAGATATTTTGATTGCCTCGGAACATTGAGGGTTTATCTTGAGCATTAATTACATTCTTTGAATCTTGATAATTCTTGTGCCTTGATATTCTTGATCTTGATTCTTGATCTTACATCTTACGTGTCTTGAGTCTTACGAGTCTTGATTCTCTTGAGTCTTCCGCAGATATCTTGGTGATATCTGAGTCTTCATCTTTGAGTCTTTAGTTCTTGATTTCATCTTTTTAGTCTTGATATCTCGGTTTCATCTTGAGTCTTGATATCTCGATTTCATCTTGAGTCTTGATATCTCGATTTCTGCTTGAGTCTTGAAACTCCGATTTCATCTTTGAAACCGGTTTCTTGAAACTTCTTGAGTTCTTGAAATCTTGAGATCTAACGATCTATATCTTGACTATACATTTCTGAGATATCATCTGAATACTCTAAAAGCGAATCTGACTCAACTATCAAGATTATCATGAACATGTCATACTCAAGGTTTTGGGATCTAATCAAAATCATATCTTTATTAAATTCATCTCCCAGCAAAGAATATACGATATCTGTTGAGGCTCAGTGGACACCCAAGCTCGAGGTGAAGCCCGATTCGGGCCCCGAAGCTTCGAGTTGAGGCCCGAGACTCGGGATGAACAACAAGCTCGAGAACCACCGGATCGATCAAGCACGAGATTGATCTCACCTGTGATGGAAAAATTTGGAGAAGGTTGAGCGATCGACCAAAGTTGCTCGGATCGAGGAGGTATTGGCCAACCGGGTTAAGAAGATTGAAAGCTTGAGTTCTTCTTGAACTAGTGCAACCCGAACTCTATGGTGAAAGTTGACCTCCATGGAAGGAAAGTTAGAAGAAAAAGATGGAGGGTCAAAAATTTGAACTTAATGAAGAAACTGACAAAGGCATCCGAGCCGGTGAATCTCTAGAAGCTAAATTGGCGAGAGAGAAGAATGAGATGCTAGAGAAGAAGCGTTGTTGAGGAGATGAGCTCAATGCTCATGGCCAAGATGACAAACATGTTCAAGGAAGCTCTCTCAGCGATTTGCTCATCTGTGCGAAGAATTCTCGATTGGCGAAGAACCACCTTAGAAGGCTCGGGAGGAGGAGGAGGATCGGTTAGGGGGAGGTGTGGAGTGTCGATATAGAACAATATCACATGGACCTGACCTCTCCGGGGCTTCTACAGTATGGATCGAAGGGGGAAAGACCGGTCTTGATCTCGAGAAATTATTGGATCAAACTACGAAGGCAAGAGCGATCAAGAAAATTTGAAAAAGAAAATCGTTGCGAAGCCATTAAGGAGATAGAGGCCACTAAGAAGTGAAGTTTAAAAAAGGTGGAGAAGCGATCTACACTCGGGTTTCAGAGAAACAATGCAAGAAGTTCTTTGCAGAAACCGAAAGTGGTAGAAGAGTTGGAACTAGCCAAGCTAGAAATAAATGTCAATTAAAAAGAAAAGTTATGGCGTTCGAGGAGCCTAAGGGCAAAAGAACTAAGGCTTCTAAGCGATTCGAGAAAGTTGATTCGGGGATATTGAAGAGTCGAGGAAGTGCCCCGGAAGAAGATCTTCAACACTAGAAGTGCTCAAAGTCACTCCAAATTGAGCAAGCAAAAGAAAAGCTGCTTACATCTCTGGAGTTCGGTGATCGAAAAGAAGATGGAAGAAGAGCAGAAAAGAAGGAGTGGTTTCAAGAGGTTCGCGAGCAAGAGAAGAGGGACAGCACAAGCACATAAATGGCCGCATGTTGACAAATGGATGCCAATCCAGCTCAATGATGCGTGGGAAGAAATCAAGAGAACCTTTTGGTTCTACTATGATGTCTTTCAGAGAGGAGGGAGAAAGCTCGGATCCCAATGAGGCGTTCATTGACTATCTCGACCTTCTATCCAAAATACCTTCAAGGATGGATCAATCTTGCGGATGAAGGGAAGGTCGGATCTGTTCCCGGTCCATACTCTTACCCTCCTCCTGACTTGGAAATGGCTTGGTAAATGAAGCGCCATTTCTCAAGAAATTCTCGATCGCCTCTCGGTTGGGCTGACGGGGGAACAATCCACGATATCATTAAAGAAAGAGATGCGCTCAAAAGAAGATATTATGGGATGTTCAACCTTGAGGTGCCTGCTGATGAGGTGGAAAATCGAATCAAGAGCGAAGAGCGAAAAGCAAAAGAAAGGCGAAGATCAACTCAGAAGACTCTTGTAATCCTTTATCTTTTGTCTTTTTGATTTTGTTAGATAAGATTCATTGTAACTTGTAACTGTCTACCAAACATCAATGAAACCTTATCATTTATGCTCAAAAGATAATATCTCATTATCTTAATTTACATGTCTTTAATTTTGATATGCCTGAATGTTGTCTCTGAGATTAATTGTTGGGAGATTCTCTGTTTAAGAAATTGTTGGGAGATTCTCTGTTTATAAAATTGTTGGATATAAACCAATCTTGTAATAGGATAAACTGAAACCTGAGTATAGGTTAAGTATGTTGTAAATAAGATAGGTTTTGGCATCATCAAAAAGGGGGAAATTGTTGGGAGATGAATTAATAAAGAGAGATTTTGATTAGATCCCAAAACCCCTGAGTATGATATGTTCAGGATAATCTTGATAGTTGAGTCAGGATTCAGTTTTAGAGTGTTCAGGATGTTATCTGCAAAATGTATAGTCAGCAGATATAGATCAGGATAGGTTCTGAAGACTCGGTAAGTTTCTGAAGAAACTAAAGTTTCAGTATGAAACTGAGATACTGAAGATTCAGTATGAAACTGAGAATCTGAAGACTCGGTGAGAAACTGAGAATACTGAAGACTCGATGAAATCGAAGACTTCGGCATGAAGACTCGAAGATATCGGTCGAAGATATCTGTGAAGACTCGAAGTCATTTGAAGACTTCGAAGTCACTAAAAGACTCGAAGACTCGAAGACTCGAAAGACCAAAGACCTCAAGACTCGAAGACACTAAGACTCTCGAAAGACCTGAGACGCCTTTAAGGCCCGAAGATTGAAGACTGAAGGATCTTTGAAGGCCGCGATATTCATCGAAGACTTCGATAATGTCTTGAATGCTCGATATAAACTTTGAATGTTCCGACGCACTAAAAATATCTATCTGAAGGATTCAATACTGAGAAAAACGCGATTCTTTAGAAAAATAGATATTGTTCAAGACATTCTCATGCAGACAGAAGGAACTAAGACAAAGTGTTGTTAAGGTTATATCACTCAGAGATGTAACCAAAAAGAGCCGTTGAGGTTGTCTACCTTTAACTGGAGACAAAAGTCAAAAAGAAGAAAACAATTTTTGCATTCTTGACCTTCGACAAATGACAGGTCCTTTGAAAAAGATGTCGAAGTACTAAGTTCAGTTGCAAAAAGTGATGACCAATTTCATGAAAAGCGACTTACCTAAAACGTCTTAGGGAGTCTCAAACCCTAAATATAGCCGTTCATCACACACCATAAGAAGAAACTCATGGAGCTATCTCTTCCAACGGATAGTTTTTCAAGAGTGACCTTGGTGTATGCCTATAAATACTTGTGACCATCTACATTGAAGGTTACGGGAAATTTGTAAGCAACTCAAGAGCTCAAACTTATTATTGCAAGTTGAAGCACTCGAAAAACCAAGAATTTCCCAAGTGCTTTATTTGAAGAGAGCTCATTCCACTAAGCCTAGCTTGATAAGATATATCAAAGCTTAGTCAAGATATCCTAGCCTTTGCATTGTTCTTAATTGTAAAGGATATCTCATCCTAGTTGAAACCAACCAAGAAACCCCAAACCCTTTGTAAGGTAGTTTGAGTGTGATTGTTGGTGAGATTGGAGTTATAAAGAGTTAGTAAACTACAAGGAGGTAGTCGAAAAACTCTAGAGGAGAAGTGAGTAATCTATCTTGGATGAGACATAAAGCTTGTGTGTGTTTTGAGTTAGTAAACTACGGAGGTAGTCGAGAAAGCTCAAAATAGAAAGGTTAATAAACTACAGAGGTAGTCAGAAAACCTTAGGAAGTGATTAGTGAATTTCTCTGAAGTGATCAGGGAGAGTGGACGTAGGAGCTTGAGTCTCTGAACCACTATAACTTGTTGTGTTCTTTGCTTTTTATTTTGCTTTGATTAAGCTGTTGCATATCTTTAAACCGAAAAGCATATTTTCACCGATATTGATTGGAATCAATCCTTTGAAGTTGCATCTGAATCCGAATCACGGCCTAATCAACATTCCATTAAAAAGGAAGGTTTTCGACAAAAAGCTTAAAAGCAGTATAAACTAAGGGCCAACCATTCACTTTGTCCGAGTAGCTAGAACAAATATTTACCAAAAGAACTTACTCTTACGAGGGTTGATGAGTTGAATCCCATCCAAGCAGCCTCGGGATCTCTGAAAACTTCGAGGATCGGTTGGGATTATCTGAGGTATCTGAAAGCGGCTTCGGGATCAACATCTCATGTGTAGACTTTGACTTCGAGGCGATTTGTGCTTCTCGGGACCAAATCAGGGACAACGACCCAAAAGTGACCTCGATAAAAAAAGTTTAAAAACATTGAACCGTGTATTCCCCCCCCCTGCGTGTAAGACTTCGTTTCTGGCGGGACCAACATATTCTTCTCATCGGAGCGATGTAAAAGGTATTGTCGGGCGTAAGGGGCATGGCTATCAAAAGCAGGTTTGATATGAAGGACTTGGGGGAGCGGTCATATCCTTGGGATCAAAATCGATCGAGATCGTAAGAAAAATATGATAGGCTTATGAAGCATCATACATAGACCTTTGTCTTGAAGCGATTGACATCTGAAGATTCGAAGGGTTTTGTACCTTTCGGACATGGAATACATATATCGAAAAGTGAAATGTGCACGAAGGCCTTGAGGAGATAGATAACATGAAGGCGTTCCTTATGCTTCGGTATTGGAAGCCTCATGTATCAATCTTGTGCGAGAGGCGGATATCTGCTTCTTGGATTGGCATGGTGGTAAAAATCGAGTGTCAGGGAAAGAACATTGAATTGCGCGATTAAAAACATTAAAGTATCTGAAGAGAACTCACGATAGAATGTTAGTTTATCGATCGAACGGATCGATTCCCATCGGTTACCGGGACTTGGATTTCAATCGGACTTAGATTCGGAAAAATCTACCTCGGGTAGTGTGTTTAAAATGGGTGAGAGCCATGACATGGAGAAGCGTTAAGCGAAATGCATCGCAGATTCTACCATGGGCCGAGTATGTAGTTAACTTGTAAGCGGTGAAGGAAGCGGTTTGGCTCAAGAACTTCCTAGTGGACTTGGGCGTAGTTAAATTTTTCGGCCATCAGTCACCATCTATTGTGACAATGTTAGAAGCGATTTCAAATTCAAGGGAACCAAGAGCCCACAAGGCCCGGCAAACACATTGAAAGGAAATACCATCTTCCGAGAAATCGTTAAGAGAGGAGATATAGAGATGGCAAAGATCGCGTCGGAAGACAACCTGGCGAGATCCGTTTCACAAAGTGCGCCTCGAGAATACATTTGAGAGACATGTGGAAGGAATGGGTGTCAAGACCGTTGCCAATCTGCTTTGAGTATAAGTGGGAGAGATATTATTAGGTTAGTGTAGGTGACATTAGATGTCACATGATTCTACGAGGCGTGTTGTAAGTATACTTAAAAGCGGACTTTGAGTATAAGTGGGAGATTGTTGGGGTTATCTTTGGAAAGTATGTTTTTACTTTGTATAACCAAATGAATTTACATCTTGTTCTTTGAAATAAATTATTTATCCTTTGTTGCTTTAAATATCATTGAATGTTACATATATTTCTTTGCATAAGCTGTTCAATAAATAATCGTGTTACATTGTAGTTAATTTAGTGATACGGATCACGGAAGATTAAATTAACAGTCCCTGGTAACCAAAAGTACAGAATTCACGACCCAGATGGAAATGAACAACCCATCGTGAAAGGTTGAAGTGTAAGGTTCAGATTGACTTGTCTTGACAAAGAGATTACACTAGTGCATTACGATGCGCTGAATAAGATCTACAGGAGGATAAATTTTTCAGTACTGAATATAGAAGAATTAGACCTCAGTGGTTAGTTATTTCTTAATCCCCTTAAATAGGATCGTGTGGGATTAATAACTATTGCTTTGATTCATGTTGGGTAGAGAATCAATGTGATTCGATACTTTGTGTTTTGGGTAATAGTATTAGTTACATGACGATTGCTAAGATTTAACACGGAGAATCGTGTGCAAGTACGTCTTGCTTGATTTGTCCCCTTGGGAGGCTCAGAAGTTTTATAATACTAAATCTTGCAAGTGGAATTAGTTTCCGGTATGGATAATAATGTTGAGTCGTTCCTGAACCAAGGAAAAATATATTAGTTAATGTGAAGCTATTTTAGTGGATTAAATTAATTAATGGACTGGATAATCTTAAACATGGAAAATAATAACCGGGAGACATATTAACTGTAATATGGGTTAAGATGGATAGTGCAATATTAATTATGTAGTGGGATTAATTAATATTTATGGGCTTGAATAATAAATATTGTGGCTCAATATTGGAAATTCAAGGTCCATTGGAAGATCCAATCTTAATTCTCCTAAAGGCCCCTCAAGTAGCCCAAAGATAAATTTCAATAACTGAAAAAGGTGTTTGAAATAAAATAAATTATTGTTGCCTAATTTTTCTTCATTTTTCGAAAATAAATAAATAAAAGAGGGAGAAAGATTTTCTTTGAATTTTGTTATGGAATGAGGATAAGTATTCTTGGAATACAAGTTTATCTCATTAAATTCAAGAAATCTCACACTTGGCCATTTGTTTGTAAATTTTCGAAAATTAGGAGTAAATAAGGAAGGAAAGATTTTCTTGAAAAGATATTATGGAAGATATGTATTCTTGAAATACAAGAATATCTCATAAATTTAAGAAGATCCCAATCTTGGAAATCTTGGCCCTTATTTTCGAAAATTCCATAAATTAAGGAGATGAGATTTTTATGGAATATTTTAAATATGGAGAAAAGAATATATGAGATATATTCAAGATTTCTTGGAGATCAAGAAAAAGATTTTTCCATCTTATTCATGCACAAAATTTTCGACTACCCCTTGCCTATAAATAGGGGATGAGTGTTTCATCCCAAAGCAATTTCATGTGTTGGAAAAATTAGAAATCCACAAAGGTGGTGCAACATAATTTTATTTTTCCTTTTGTTAATTTTTTTGACATCCTTCCACGGATTGTTGAACAAGGATGAGGAATACTTGAGAAGGCTCTTTGGGTTTGTTAAATTGTGAGCAGGATATCCATCTCCTCAGCGGTTGTCACTCCAAGAGGTTAGTTCACGTAAACTCCTAGCAATTCCGCATGCGTAGGATTTATGTGACTTGTTTATATGCATGATTTGTTGTTGGATTATTATTTGAATTAATATAGGATTAATTCATGCTAGTAATAATTGTTATAATTAAATTTGTATTTAAATATTCATCCCGAATAGATCCGGGCAATTAATTCCCCAACAAAATTATCGAGCCTCGGTTTGGAGACTCTGAATTTTAAATTGTAATTTAATTCATTTTCATTAAATTTGAAATTGGATAGTAGAATTGCTAGATCTTTTTTGCAGGTATCCAATTGTCGTGGTATTTGATGAATGTTTAATTATGCATGCACATAATTGTGGCTTTAATTCAATTCGTTCGAATTCATTTTGCCTCGTGATAAAATCCACGAGTAGATTAGGATTTATTTGATTCGTTCAATGTAATAGACTTGTCTAGATCTAGGATTATTTATTTTTGTAAATAAATTGTAACCGGATTGGGAACGAAGACGAAAACGAAGAAGTAAAGATGGGTGACCAAGTGCCCAGACGTACACGAGCCAAAGCACAAAGTGCTAGGCGGTCGCGTACGGGGTTGGCTAAGAACACTTTCGAAAAGCAGGCAGGTGCGAGCCGCGTGGTGAGGCGTCGGGCGGAACTTCCTGCAGATCTTGCAGAGGCTGCTGGACCGGATGGCCTTAAGTAAAGGCCGCGAAAAAGATGGGAAAAGCGGCGAGCGGCAACTAGGCGCCGGTGACGTCGGGTAGCGTCTGTTATTTGGGAGCCTTGTTGGGACGTGCCGATCGACATGGCTGATCGGGTGCAAAAGCGAGTACCCGACCAGCAGTGGTTGATCTGGCGAGGCGTGGCTTGATGTGGCGAAATTATTTTTTCTTACAACTGGTCAAGTGGGAGCTTTTTGAGACGAACGATGAAGGCTACGAAGACGATTTCTCAAGATCAAGACATGACAAAAATTAACTGTGACAATTGGATACATGTGCCCAATATGTTTAATTTTTTGTTTTGATGTTTGATAAAGTCTTGTCTTGAATATCCTGAAGTCGATAATCGACTTCTTTCTTGAACAAATTTTTTGCCACTAAGAAATTGTTCAAAAAGCTTTAATAGTCATGGCGTGAGGACTAGAAAATCATTATTTCTTTCTGAAGAATGATGGTAGGAGGATGTATGCAAAGTGTAAAGCTGAGGGTTGTGATTGGGGGATCAATACACTTAAGGTGAAGAATGAAGAACACTACCAGATCAGACACTACAACTCTGCACATGATTGTGCAAGGTCCTATCATGTGAAGAATGTCAACTCATCCTGGTTGGCAAAGACTTTTGAAAATGAGTGGAGGTGTGATCCGAGGCAAGAGGGCTAGACCTTTTAAGAAGAAAGCAATGTTGAAATCGGGGTTTACATCTCGGATACTCGAACTCTGAGCGAAACAACGTCTTGAGAAATATTGAAGGTGATAGTCTCGAGTAATATGGGAAATTGTGGGACTATGCTCGAGTTTGCTTGAAAGCAACCTGGATCAACAATCATTCTAAGGGGAGGAACAATGATGGGACTACACTCTTTAACAAATTTTATATTAGTTTAAATGCTTGTAAGAGGGGTTTGGATCTAGATTAAGGCCATGGATAGGAGTTGATTGTTGTCACTTGAAAAGGGAGTTTAGGTGGAGTACTTCTCACTTGCGGTTGGCATGTACCCTAACAATGATCCATATATTCTATCATATGCAGTGGTTGGTAGTGAGACTAGAGAGAATTGGGAGTGTTTCTTGGAACTGTTGAAGGAGGATTTCATAGGTGATCAGGAGGGTAGCTTTATCTTCATGTCAGACAAGCAAAAATGTCTGATCCCTGAATTTGAGAGGGTGTTGCCCAATATTGAGAATAGATTTTGTGTAAGACATTTGCATGGGAACATGAAGAGGGCTGACTACAAAGGTGATGAATTTAGAAAACTCCTCTTGGGAGCAGCTAAATCTTTGACCATGACCTTTTTTCATAGAGCAATGAGGAGGATAGGGGAGAAAGATATAAGATGTCTAGAGTGGCTTGCTAATAAGCCTCCTGCACAGTGGCCAAGATCACACTTCTCTCCAGAAGCTAAGTGTGACATACTAGTGAACAACATGTGTTAGGTTTATAATGCATGCATTCTAGAAGCAAGAGACATACCAATTCTGACAATGTTGGAGTGGATCAAGGAGTACATAATGACAAGAATTCAAGCCAAGAGAGACAGATGTGAAATAAAATGGGAAGGGAGAAAGGTATTTTCCAAGATCCAAAAAGTGACAGCACAGAGGAGGGAGGCATCAATGGTTTGCCAGCCAGTAAAATCATCTGATCATAGTTATGAAGTATCAGGATTTGATGGTACAAGGTATGTTGTTGACTTGAAGGGACATAATTGTGACTGTAGGGAATGGGATGTCAGTGGAATCCCATGCAAGCATGTTATCAGTGCAATTTGTTCTCAAGGGAAAGATGTAGAGGATTATGTACACAAGTCATGTTACTCTGTTGGGGTGTACAATGAGGGAGTATTCTCACTCTGTTCCCCCCGTGAATGGTGAGGAGTTGTGGAAGAAAAAGTGGCTACAAACCCCCCTTACTCACGAACTTTGGAAAGAAAAATTTGGTAAGCCTAAGAAAGAAGGAGAGGCGGGGGCTGGTGAATAAAAGTGAACAATCAAGGATATGGTGGTCAAACTATGCCTAGGCAGAGTTACAAAGTTAAATGTTCATTCTGTAAGGAAACTGGGCATAACAAGAAGGATTGTAAAACGAGAAAGATTGTTGAGGCTATGATAGCTGATGAAGAGAACAATGGAGCTGATTAACCTGAAGAAATGACTCAAGGAGAAGACATTCCACCAATGACTCAAGGAGATGATGAACTTTGTTGATGTAAGTTCTCACTCATTAATTCTATTTTATCTATATTTTTCTCTAAACTGATGAACCTGTACATGCCTCTGATCAAAAGGGCCACCATAAGGAAATGGAGGGCAAAATTAGCTGTTATTTCAAAGAAGAAGAAGAAGAATTCAGTCTCAATTGGAGATTCTTCAAGGAGTGCAACAAAGGTTGTATGATTATGTTAATTTTTTATATGTTTTTCATTGTATTTTCTTATTATGTTCATTACTAATCCATTATGTTTATAGGGGTCAGCTATATCATTTGCTCCCAATAGCTTTATAGAGGTTCCCAATGTAAGAGGGATTTTCTTGTATTTTAGGTATCATAGGTTAATATGTTCATATTTCATCTTAATAACACGTTCTTATTGTCCTTGTTTCAATTATAGGTTCAGAGTTTTGCTACATTTACTCTCAATAGTTACATTGGAGGAGATGTGGAGGGTCCATCTATGGGAGGTTCAACAGTGGCTGATGAGGATGGAATGAGAGTCACAACAATTGGGGGTAAGAAGTTTGTCACACAGACTAGTCTCACAAAAGTTGCTATGTCGAAAGGGAATGTAAAAAAAAATGAGGGTTGGATGAGGGTTAGGGGTAGGTTTGGATAGTTTTTTGTCATTAAGCCACTATAATCTCATTGTCTTTTATAGTATACTAAAAAACTCAACTTTTGTGCTTATAATGGTATCAGAATGTGGTGGCTTAAGATTGGTGGTATATTTTGGTAAATACTATGTGGGTAAATGTTTATGATCTGGTATATTTTTGCTCTTGATTGGTGCTTTGCTATTGTTGGGGTTGAAAGTGATGTATATTTTTGCTACTGATCTGGTATATTTTGCTACTGATTGGTACTTTGTATTTTGTATTGATGGTATCTTGGTTTCCATTGTTTGTATGTATTGGTGTGCCATGGATGTTGGTTGATCAATAGGTTAACATAAAACATAGACAAGATAGGACATTACATTAGATAGCATTAGAACATTACTAATAGAACACACATTGGGTAGCTTTAGGACATTACATTAGATAGGATATTAGTACAAGAACATTACAAAAGAGTACCAAAATAGGGCTCACGTTAAGATCTGAGAAACTAACCAAACCAACATAGGGGTCTAGATGCAAGAATGAGAAGTAGTACAATCAAAATTAGTTTTTTTCAATTTCAGTAGTTCCTTGATTGTTTCAGTCAGAACCTTGATTTCTTGAACCAGAATCTTCATCTCCTCAGTCATCTTAGTGCCAGTGTCTTCACCTTGGCCATCATTCTTATCAACAACCCCCTTATTGTTATCTTCAGCCTACATAAAAAAATCACATCCACCACTTTCACTTAGGGAGTCAGGACAGTTATGAAATAACCATCCTCTACTTCTTGGCTTCTAAGAAACGTATGTACGACAAGCTTTTCCACAATAGCAAATAAAGTTGTGTCGGATTCGAGCGGAAGATGTAGAAGAAATGGTGTGTTTAGGTGTTTTTGGATTTAAATTTAGTGTTGAATGTGTTGTGCTTCTTTTTTCATGAACGTGTTGTGTTGAATGTGTGAATATATGTGGATGTATATATAGCAGATGTGAAAAAAATAGGTTTTGGGAAAAAATTGTGGAAAAAACTTGATTTTCCCACCAATTTTTGTCAAATTTGAATTCAATGGGACTAAAAGTGAAAGTAAATTGGCGCCAAAAAACATCATTGGCTGAAAATTGTGGCCAAAAAAAATGGAGGGAAGAATTTTGGGTTTTTGAAACCTATGGGACCACATGTGCAAGTGGGCCCAGGTATGTTAATTTTGTGTTAATTATGTTTCATAACTTATGGGACTAAAAATACAAGTGGTTGAAAGTTGATTAAGCCTTAATTGCATATTAATTATGTCTCATAACTTATGGGACCTCATTTGCAAGTCGATTTAACGGTTTTCGTCACGGTGAGACCACATTTACAAATTAAAATTCTTGTGGGACTAGTTCTACCAGTGGTGGGACTAGATTGAAAACCTGGTGTTGTTCATGGGACCAAAAGTGCAAAAAACTCATAAATGAGTTAATCCCTCCGTCTCATTCTTATTTGAACATTTTTATAAATAACAATAAAGCAATATTTTCCCTTTTATCTATACTTCTAAAACATCTCAATGTTATAATACACCCTATGTCATTATATTTTTCATACTAATGTACTTTATCTCCTGTAATTTACACAAATTTCATTACTTTACCATTTAAACATCACCAAAAGAAACGTTATTCCTTTTATATAATAATAAACAACTCCTACATTAAAACCCATAGAAATAGTAAATGTTCAAATAAGAACGGGGTGGAGGAATTATTATATTTTCTCTAACACTTCAAAATGAGCCTACTGATTGTCAAAATAATGCTTAACATGAAAATATTATACATCTTATATGCATAAATATATATTTTGTGAATTTTTATATTATAACAAGATATACTCGTATAAACTATTTGTTGTAAATTTTTTTAATTTAATTTAGTAAAATATATGCCAAAATTATATGTTTTTAAAATTTATTGATATTTTTATATTGAATATAAATATTACATCAATATTTGAACTTTGTTATAGATACATCATAACATTAATACAATAAATGTAAAAAAAATAGTGTTAATAGAAAAAAAAATCACTACTCTTAGGCTCCATTTGGATGGATGGATTTGAAATCCATGGATTTCACATACAAATCATCACTCTCCAATGAATTTAAAAATAATTAGATTTGAGAGTCTAGTTTAAAATGGAGGGATTTCAAATTCTCATCAAAACCTAGTCATTTGAAATCCTCTCATCTCTACCTAAACTAGGTTTTGATGAGGATTTGAAATCTATCCATTTTAAACTAGACTCTCAAATCTAAGTATTTATAAATGCATTGGAGAGTATGATTTGTGTGTGAAATCCATGGATTTCTAATCCATCCATCCAAATGGAGCCTTAAAATTTTATCAAGTACAACATATCATTTTTTTTTTTTTTTGCAATTCAAGACATCACCTTATGAAATTTTACAATTTAAAGCATTTGCCCATTTTTTGGAAATAATTAAATAATGTGATTACTGGAGTTGCTACATAGATGTCCATGTATGATGCCATGACTGGTGAATAATACTCCCTCCATCCCACTATAATTGTCTCGTTTTCCTTTTATGGATGTCCCACTATAACTTTCTCATTCTATAAAAGGAAAAAGTTACTCCACTAACCATAATTTTTTAGGCTAGTTGTATGCACCTGGATGTACCGTGCACTCATAATGCATTTAGAAGCATACAACTTGTTATCTTTGAAAAGTCGACTTATTTACCGCGAAAAAGTGCAACTATTAATATGGGAACATAGTTGCATGCTTCTGTTTGGAATAGTTGCAAGTTTATGTTTTATATATTTGCACGCTTCTAAAATGCACTATGAGTGCACGGTGCACTCGGAAGCACATGAGACTCACTCTAATTTTTATCCTCATTTTCACACAATATTACAAAAAATGTCACTCACCACTCCACTCATTACTATACATACCTTTTTCCTCTCCCCCAATACTGAAAATTACATTTCATTTTTATTATTTTATTATTATTTCGTAAACAAAATAACAACAAAAAAATGGGACAATTACACCGGGACGGAGGGAGTATATTTTTTTATTTTTCTCAAAGAAAAATAATATCTAAAATAATATTTTTAAAATTTAGGAATAAGGAAAATAAGCTCTTATTATTTTTCCCAAAAAACTTAAAAGAAGACGCTAAATCGCCCACCAAATCGCAGCTCCAAATTCTTGAATATTTAAAAATATATTTTAGATCTTATTTTTCTTTAAAAAAAAACATTTTATTCATCAGTCTTGACATCCTATATGAACATTTATGTCAACTCCGATAGCCATGTCACTTAATTATTGCCAAAAAATTGAGAGATGTTTCAAATAACATAACTTAAAAAGGAGGTGTCTTGAATTGCAATGAAAATTTTTTATTCTATTTGATAAAAACCTTAAAGGTGGTGATACTTTTTGCAATTAACTCAAAAAAAAATATAATAAAGAATATTAATTCTTTTTTGCAGAGAATTTTCTTAAACAAATCAATGTTATTAACAAAATTAAATGAATTTAAAAATATTAAATTTTAATTTAAAATTTACATTATTATGAATATAAATAATATTATAATATGTCAATATAAAATTTAAAATTATATTAATTTAAAAAAATAGTTTTAATATTTAAAATATTTGGTGATAACAATGATGCGTTAACACGGATGCAATATTAGTTTATTATAATTCAATGACAGATATCCTCAGCCCTCAGGTACTCTTTCCCTCAAGAATTAGAAATAAGAAGCATAGAGAATTATTTTGAATTTATTGGACTTTTTTCATAAAATCTCAAATAATAATAATAAAGTAATTCAACGCTCTTATTTTTCAAAAATGAAATAGTTCAACGTTTATAAACTCCATATCATATTTTTTTATTAGTACATAAGAAATTCATCATACATATGCGTGTCTATGTATTTCGTTGCCTATAATATCTTTAAAATTAATCTTCACTTCTATATAGTTGTATCCAAAGAAAAGAGATACTTAAGTAAACTATATTCTTCTTTTCTAGCCATATATACAAGGAAAAGTAATCTGCAAATGAAACATTTTATAATTCATGTTCATTAAAAAGTGAACATATATATAAGTACTAATAAGAAATTCTCATGTTCCTAAACTATGTCGGAATATGTTTTCAGTCACATGATAGTCATCGTTAGGAATTCCGTAGTTTTAAATTAGGGTTAATTGCTAGAAACTACACCAAACTAAACCCCCTAACTAATAACTACATTTACTGTTTATTATTATCAATACATACAAAATTTAAGTGCCTAATACCCAAATTAACCCCATATTCAAAAAGTTTGAAATGAACTCCCCCCATGTGCTCTGATGTCACTCGTCTGCAAAAAAATTTAATTCAAAATTTGAAATACTTTTAATACATACATAAATATATACAGAGTACTTCACAATACATCATCACAAAACACAAGCTTTCATTTCTTTATCACAAAAAACCCAAGTTATGATCGGCGATTTTCGGTGGAATTGAAAGATATCTCTCGGTCGACGATATTTCCGCCGGAAGATATTACTGTGAAATTGTAAGCTCTTTTTTACTCGGTGCGATTTTTCCTTCGTGGCCCCTGTTTTTTTCTGCAAGTTTTCTGAAATGGATGCCGCACAATTTGTATGTTTTCTCAACTTAAAACACAAAGGTGAGTGTAAACTCATATCTATCAATAAAAACACTGTATTATCTGAGATTTTTACTCAAATTCTGTCCAGGTGGTTTCATTTGCAAGTGGATAGTATAAATTGTCGATTTTCAGTGGCTAGCATTAGTAATTGTGTGTTGCGTTCGGATGACGACTTGTGAAATTTGTTATTAATGTGCCAACACATGTCTGAGAAAATCGCAAATGTAGATATTGTTGATATACGAATGGTGCAAAATTGTGGACCATATACAAATGCAAGTAATTCAGTTGAGTATAGTAATGTTGCACACGAACAACATTGCACCGAATAGTAGATACACACATGGTCAGGAGCACGCAAGTGGAATAACAAATTTGAGAAGAAACACTTTAGATTCTGATATTGATCAAATTGATCATGGTGAAATGGGGGAGTTACCCTCGTATGATGTGTGCCCTGTCCAGAAGAGAAAACCATTGTTATCTGATAGTTAGGCTAATATAATGGATGGTGGTGTGGGGCTTCAGTTTCATGGTGGTGCAAAGGATTTTAGAAGTGAGCTAATTAAGTACGTCACACATCGTGGTTTTGACTTTAAGTACGTAAGGAATGAGCCAAAGTACGTCACAGATGTTTGCAGTGAGTCCAACAACCAAGGTCGTGGCTGGTTTATAAAAGCTAGTGAACAATCAGTGACAAAATACTTTAAGGTAACTAAAGACAATTTTGTACATACTTGCGTTCGACAGTTGGTGACAAAGAAGAAGAATAGAATGTCACCGAGTATTATTGGTTCATTAATGTTTCAAGATGTCAAATCGATCAAAGCTTGGGGAAAGGGTATTATCCCAGTGGTACAAGTGAGTTATGGTATGGATATACCTTACTGGAAAGCATATATAACTGTTGAAGATGCAAAGGCGAAGATGTATGGTAGTTTTGATGAATCATATGATGAACTAAGATGGTATTGTTCAGCAATTCTACGTACCAATTCGGGGAGTATAGCCGATCTTGAATTGGACCCCAAAAGCAATAGATTTGAGCGTATTTTCATTTCATTCAAGGCGTGTATTGATGTATTTCGTAGTTGACGACCTATGTTATTCATTGACGGGACTTTCATGAAAGGATGCGCTAAAGGAGCTTTGTTAGCTGCTACCACAAAGGATGGGAACAACGGTTAAAATGTTTACAATTTTTGTTTCCTCTGTGTTTACATATATTTTGTGTCTATTTTTTATTAAAAAATACTAATATGAAAGCAGTATAAACTACAGTAGGATTGTTCCCGTCGTGTTTGTTGTTGTGTGCGCCGAAAACAACGACAATTGGGCTTGGTTTTTGTCAAAACTGTGTGGTATCATCAAGCATGATAAACAAGTGTTCTATATTTCAGATAGAAATAGCGGCTTAATGTCTACTTTTCTACAGGTTTATGATAGTCCATTCCATTTTTTTTGCTTGTACCATTTGATGAAAAATTTGAAGGCGAGAAAATGTCTTGGATAGAATAAAAACAACACGCACAAACCTGGTGCAAATGTTCAAAGAATGTGCATATGCACCACATTTGGAATTTTTTAATGGGAAGTAGGCAGCATTCTAAGAGGCATGTGGAAAGAAAGCCGAGGAATGGTTAAGTGAGTTACCGTTTGACAAGTGGGTTGTTGCACATTCCCCGAGTATTAGATGATACAGTGAGATGACATCAAACGCTGCTGAATCTTTCAATTCATGGATACGTGAATCAAGGTCATACCCTATTAGGTATATGTTTGACCCGTCGTAAGAAAGATTTGTCAGTGGTTTGTTGATAGGAGAGATGAGTGAGAAACATGGACTGGTGTATTATGCCCCACTAAGGAGGCCATATGTAATATGCTTGCCTCCTTTGGAACGCAGTGGAAGATTGATGTTCACACGAACGGGCAGTTTGAGGTTGAATCGGGGCCATCTGTTACAGTAGATTTGTCACTAAGGGTTTGTACATGCTACTAGTGGCAGGTTATCGGGTTCCATTGCTCACATGCAATTGTTGTAATGCGTAAACATGCCACGAGTGTCTACCACTATGTTGATGATTTCTTTTTCCATACGAAATATAGGGAATGTTATTCAGGGTCCATTAACCCTATTCCTGAGACTCAAAAGTACGCGAGTCAATCCATAGTTGACACGGGAAAGATACTGCCACCAATTTTAAACCGTACTCCAGGGAAGCCAAAGTCTAAAAGGAAACGTTCGTTCGGGGAGTTTGGTAAAAACAAAAGATTTTTGTGTGAAAAATGTTGCATTTGGGGAAGGCATGACACCATAACGTGTACTGTCTCGTTCAATGAAGATCGTAAAAACTCTTTGAGGTATATATTCTTTTAGTAAACCACAAAACAACACATCTTTTTTTTTTTATCTATTTTTTTCTAAATGGTTTTAATATTTTTTTTTCGGGGAGTGTTGTAGTTGGAGGCCTCTGTGGCAACTTTTTGATGGAAACAATCTGTTGAATAGTTTTTTTCCCCCTTTTTTGGTGGTTTCATTCATATTCAGTCTAGTGAAACTTTTAGTTCTTATATATCACATTCATGTGCATCATTGTGGAGTTTTTAAGTTTCTCTGGGGTGAATCTCATTATGGAATGAAAGAGACATTTTTATTTTGTTAGATTGAATTTAATGTTACTTTAGACAGTTTATTATGTAACTATAGTTTATTTTCTTTGTGTGGGGTGGAATATCACTATGTGTAATGTAAATGTTGGGATATTTTAGTTTTGATGGGATTTTCTATTTCTCACACAATAAAAAAGTTTAATTTAATTTGTTCATGAAAATCGAGAAAAAGATAAGCTAAGCCCGGTGATTAAAAAAAGAATCGGAAGGTCAAAAAGATCGGATGGGAAACGGAACTTTGCAATATAGAAACATCGTGATCGATGCAAGTATTAGTATGTAATTATATTGTTATTTGTTTTATGATTATGACTTGGGGGCGTTTTCAAAAAGGAAAATGTTATGCATTTAGAATGCTAAACTCCGCATTCATCTTTTTTCCTTTTCTTTTTTTTCGGTCGTTAATTTGAGTTAAAATTATTATGCAATGTAAACTACATGTGATTGATACAAATTATAATTCTGAAAAATGAACACATATGTCAATCTTTGGTTCAAGGCAACATATATACCATCACTATATGGATTTGAATGTATCTTATTAACATTTATATAATATAATCTAAATCTTCCTTCATTATCGTGTGGAAGTGAATATAAACCTGAGCGAAAGAAATTCAATTGAACCACAAATCATAGTTCAAATATATTCAAAGAGTGTTCTATCGATAAGTGTAAAGTGTAATATGGTATCTCACACGTGAATCGCTATCCCATAAAATCATTCATCTTAAGTACCCATCGTAATCCAATCCATTCACGTAATTTTTTTGAAACTCGCTATCAATGATAGTTTCCTAAGTCTCACCAAAACGTTAATATTTCATAGAATAATTTCCAAAATAGTTCACAAAAAAACACAATTCTCACCAAAAGCTTTTTTGATAAGTTCTTCCTTATATTTCATTCGTTAAATTTCTCATGGGATTTTCTATTTCTCAAAATAAAAAATTTAATTTAATTTGGAGGTATAGAAACACAATATTAGTATAATTATATTGTTATTTGTTTTATGATTATGACTTTAAAAATATGCATCATTCACTTTTTCCTTTTCTTTTTTTGAATTAATGTGAGATTATTATGCAATGTAAACTACAAATTGATACAAATTAACCACCTTTAGATGGGTTTATATAAATAATCAAATGACAAACCATTTTTGCGATTCAATCTATTTCTCGATAATCAAAAAATGATTCATTTGCTCTTCCATAAAATCATTCTCTTACCCATCAAGATTTATGAATTTTAAAAGTTATTATGTTTTCTATATGTTGGAATAATTTCAAAATAGTTCACAAAACAATCTCAATTATATTTCACTAGAATACATCAAAATATGTCATTAGGAGTGAAACCAATGTCTAATAATCTCCATTGTTGAAGACATTCAACATACAAGGTTTCTTTTTTGTAATCACGATTCACTCTTAGAGCTCTTACCCGAATATGTTTAGGTTATGAATTACACTTAGCAAACCTTTTGTTGAAGACATTCAACGAACAGATATTTTTGTAACCTACCAATATGTGGTTAGAATTACACTTGGCAAACCTTTCACGGAGATATTTTTATACGAGGCGTATGATAGATTATCAAGTTCCTTAGTCTTGTCTTCATCCTTTGACATACCAATGTGATCCTCATGATCGACCGTTGTGTTTATATTACCATCACTAGAAGATATGTCATCGGTCTCTTCGTCCTTGAACTTTGATGAATCACATGCATTTGAGGACACGCCCGTTGTGGTCTGTATTTCATCTCCAGAGGTTGAACTATAATCTTTTTCCAACTTCTCTAGCCAAAATAGGTGTAGTTCTTCAAATTTGTCCCTTTCTCTTGGAGTCGCATCCAACTTCTATTCTCGCACCTTACAAATTAAAAAATAACAAGCTTTTAATTTCAGGCTATGATTCAATAGTACTAAAATACAATTTTAGCAAATCATATTCTATCATAACACATTTTTCGTCAACATTGCATAGTGGCACTAAACAAATAACTATGTCATGCTTCATAATCATAATATCGAGGTATTATCTCTAATTGCATGCATATTTATATTTGGAAACCGTATTTTTTCCATTTTTTATGCATAAATGATGTTGCACATGCATATTACCCTTTACATTGCATAGTATTCTGAAAGTTTCATATTACCATTGTTCAAATATTACCCTTTTACATTGTATATTCCTATTTACATTGCAAATTTTTCACAATTAAAAAAAGGGGTTAAAATTACTCACATCATTACTAGTCATATTCACTATCTAAATGCGGCCCAACTCAGCATTCAAATCACTCAAATCCCACTTCATAAACTGCGGAAAGCCCACATCAGAGATCGGCTCAACCAGATTTGTATGCTCTAGGATCCGAAACTACAATGCCATTTAAAACAATCAAATATCATCTTAATTTTTAACAATTGGCCACAATAAACTACAATGTCATTACCATCTTCTTTTTTTTCATTATTTTATGCAACATAAATCAATCACTACATCAAATGAATAATCATGACATTTAAATATAAAAATATATGCACAAATATCGACCCAACATACCCAAGTATTTGAAAGCCTTTTTCTAATGTTACCCACTCTCTTTCATGTTTAGTTACACCTTGAGAAGTATAACCTTGTAGGCAAGTTTTTCATTTTTTTTTTAAATAGTCGCACATCATACACAAAAGTCCGAGTCGGGACCATATTTTCAAAGTAATGTATATTTATAAATTAATATAATGATAACTCACATTAAATAAATTATTTAATTAAAATCATCATATTTGCATTTTACCTGTATGTGGGTCATCTATTCCATTTTACATTTTTTTTTTTGGTTCTTTGCTCCATCTAGAAAGCAACACACAATTAGGGAAAAAAAAATGAAAAATGAAGATTACCAAGATAATAAAAAGTAAAAGGATAAACATTATAGGTTTTAAGTATGTATACCCCATTTGCGAGCTTCATTACTTAGATCCCGTTCTAAACCTTTGTTCCTTTTTGACTCTCTGTTGCGACCCATTGCCCTTCTCAAGTAATGATTCATTAGTTATTTAACCAGTTGCTTAATGTCAAAGAATAATAGTATGTGTATAATAATATCACTATTTGCATACTAATATAACTATTTCAACAAAAATTGAATAACAATATAGTTGTTTGCATAATTTTTATAGAAAAAACATGTGTTCATGAGTATTCACAATTGTGTATTCCTTTGCATACTAATATGTATGTTTACATTTGAATGATTACCATGTTGCACACTAATACCTAACATTGCATAATAGCATACATTTTGCATGTCAAACTTTTATTTTGCATCTTGCTATTGTGGGGCATTTAAGCAAGGTATTCTATCCAACTGTTTCATGAATTTTTTTATTTACAACAAAAATAGTTTAAAATAAATTATAGTGCATAATATATTTTAAAATTTTCCTACACTAGGATCTACGCGATTTAATCATCATACATTTAGGCAATGTATCAATAGACCCCATGCATAAGAAAACAAGAACACCATCAACATTTTAGCAAATCAATACACATAATTTTGTTTAAAATAACCGAATTCTAAAAAATTAAACACAAACACATAATTAGCATTTAGTAAAAGACCCCCAAGATAAAACTAGCAAAGACCCCCAAGATACAACTAGCAAAGCCCCCCAAAGAATATATTTTACCCTTTTCACAATCTCGGAGGCGGTAGGTAGACCTTGTATGCAAGTTCTCTTTTTTTTTTTACCGTGTATTATACACAACATCTGAATCAGGCCCTATTTCAAAGTAGACAATTTATAAGAAATGAATATTAGTAATTAACATAATGATAAATTACATAATATAAATTATTTCTTTAAACTCATCAGATTTGTATTTAACATGTCATCGAATCATTTATTCCCTTCCATGTTTTTTTTTTGGCTGCTTTACCTGGACAAAACACAATAGATAGGCAATAAAAATGAAAATAAAGATTTTTGAAAAATAATGAAATGAAAATAAAGATTTTTGCAAAAGTATGTATACCCCTTTTGCCATTTTCATTACTTTTCTCTCGTCCTTCACTTTTCTTCCTTTTTGAATTCCTGTTGCGAACCATTGCCCTACCCAAGTAATGGTTCAATAGTTAGTTTTGCTGAAATATCAATGTCAATTGCTTTAATGTCAAAACATAATAGTATAATAACATGTACTTGCATATTTTCATTCAAATTGCATATTACTATATTTGTTTGCATATCAAATGTATAGACATTAATTCTGGGATTTAAATTAGACTACACTCTTCTGAGGTCCACATAGCACAGCGCAGGGGGCATGGGGAAGGAATGTCTGAGTGTTTTCAAAAGATTCTATTATGAATCAACTTCATTAACACTCTTCACAGTTATACTCTTAATTTGTTGAGTATTTCTTTCAATTCGTTTTTCACCTAGTAACACGACATATATAGCTCTATGTTGTACACACATAACAGTTTTCTTGTGCTTGACCTCATATCACCAAGAATATAATATTGGGTAAAGCACATCTAACATTTTTTCACAATCATTGCATTTTTATTACTATCATCTTGCACAATACAATTAACATTTGCATAATAACGTAAAATTGTTGTGAAAATATATTATATTTTGCATAGAATATCTTGAAATTCGTTCTTCACTATTCTAAGCATAAAAAAACTTCCTACAGTGTCACGAACAGGGGTGAAATTTTTTTGGGGGGTTTTATCTATGTATCCAAATACCACATGCATAAGAAATCAAAAACCATATCAAGATCTATTTCAAACCCCATACATATAATTCCGATTACATTAGCGAATTTTAAAAAATTACACACAAACACTAGCGAGTAAACAATGAGTAAAAAAAGTGTAAACACATACCATAATCGATTTGTTGTGAAGGTGAATTTTGCTTTAATCGAAGGTGAATTTTTGAACAATTTGTTCGAATGTTGTAATAGAACTATTTGTTTGAGCGATTACATCGAATGTTGCTTAATGAATTTTCTTGAGCGATTCCACGAGAAATTTGTTGTACTTTCGAAGGTGAATTTTCAAATGATTTGTTGTGAAGGAGGGTGAATCAATTGGAAGGTGAGATTGGAAGGAGGATTTTTGAAGAGCGGAGGATTTCTAGTGTGAGAATTGAACAATTATGAAGTGAGAGATGTTTGTCCCGGTCTGAAGCGAGTCTTACTGCGTGTATGGGGAATATCGTGTTCGATGATTTTAAAACTTTTTCTTCTTTGAGATCGGATGGGTCGAGTTGTCGATGATTTGTACGAAAACCTGGTCCTTTGAGTCAAAGTCTACGAGACAATGATCTGGTACTTTTCGTAGCCTCCCGGATAATCCCAAATGAGCAGCTGAGTTTTTGAGAGATCTGGTTTGCTTGAATAGCTACTCGGATGTCTTGGAATGGTTGGCCTAATTTTATACTCATTTTATGCTTTCTTTGAAAACCTTCCTTTTAGAAACATTGATTAAAGAAATTTGTGATCGGGTTAGATGCAAGTTCGATGGATTGATTCCAACTGAATATCGGTGAAAATATGCTTTTCGTTAAAGATATACAACGGATAATCAATGCGATCTGAAAGCAAATAACCGACAAGTTATAGTGGTTCGAGACTCGAGCTCCTACTCCAACTCTCTCGACCTTGAGAGAAATTCTTTAACCACTTCCTAAGGTTTTACGACTACCTCAATGTAGTTTACTAACCTTTCTATTTTGAGCTTTTACGACTACCTCATAGTTTACTTACTCAAAAACAAACACAAGCTTTTTGCGATCGGAACATAGTACTCTTGACATGCTTCGGTGACTGTAAAAACTTTCGGTGTCGATGAAAAATGCAGTGTTGTCTTCTTGATTGGCTCTTGTCTTGATGAAATGTAGACAAACATAACGGCTCTTTTTGGTCAATATCTCTGGTGATATAACCTTAACAACACTTAGTTTTAGTTCCTTTTTTGCAACGTGTGAATGTCTTGGGCAATATCTATTTTTTACGTGTATTAGCGTTCTTCTCCGATTGTATCCTTGAGATAGATATTTTGATTGCCTCGGAACATTCGGGTTATCTTGAGCTTTGATGGATTCGAGTCTTGATAACTACTATTCCTTCAGTATCCTTTGTCTTTAGTATCTTGATCTTGATCTTACGAGTCTTGATCTTGATGTCTTACGAGTCTTGAGAGATATCTTGGCCGATATTACGAGTCTTCATACTGAGTCTTCATACTGAGTCTTCAGTTTCTTAATTTCATACTGAGTCTTCAGTTTCTTAGTTTCATACTGAGTCTTCAGTTTCTCAGTCTCATAATGAGTCTTCAGTTTCTCAGTTTCATACTGAAACATCAGTTTCTCAGTTTCATACTAAAACTTCAGTTTCTCAGTTTCATACTGAAACTTCAGAAACTTACTGAGTCTTCAGAATATTCAGAATCTAACCTGATCTATATCTGCTGACTATACATGGTGCAGATAACATCCTGAACACTCTAAAACTGAATCCTGACTCTTCTATCAAGATTATCCTGAACATGTCATACTCAGGGGTTTTGGGATCTAATCAAAATCTTCTTTATTAAATTCATCTCCCAACAATTTCCCCCTTTTTGATGATGCCAAAACCATCTTGTTACAAAAACACTTAACCTATACTCAGGTTTCAGTTTTTCCTATTACAATACAAGAATGGTAAATCTCCAAACAATTTCACCACACATCATAAGGCATATCAAATATAAAGACATGTAAAAAGATAATGAGATATTATCTTTGAGCATAAAGATAAAGTTTCATTGATTGTATGATAACAGTTACAGATTACAATGAACTTATCAAAAGTAAAGACAAAAACATAAAGAATTACAAGAGTCTTCAGTCTTGGTCTTCAGTCTTCTTTGATCTTCAGCTCTAGCTCTTCACTCTTCTTCAACCTCATCCACAGGCACTTCTAGGTTGAACATCCCAAAATACCTCTTCTTCAATGCATCTCTCTCCTTGATGATATCTGGGTTGTTACCTGTCAAGCCTAACTGGATGGCATATTGAGCAATTTTCTGAGAGATGGCTATTTCATTTACCAAGCCATTCTCTAGCCTAGGAGCAGGGTATGTGTATGGACAAGGGGCAGTGATCTGAACATTCCCTTCATCCGCAAGATTAATCCAACTTTGTAAGTACTTTGGATAGAAGGTCAGCAGATAATCAATAAAGGCTTCATTTGAATCTGAGCTTTCCCCTCTCCATTCTCTCAGAACTTCATAGTAAAATCAGAAGGTTCTTTTTATCTCTTCCCAAGCATCATTGAATTGGATTGGCATCCACTTATCAATGTGCGGCCACTTCTGAGTTTTAGTTGTCCCTCTCCTTTTGCTCATGAACTTTTTGAAACCACTTATGCGCTTCTGCTCTTCTTCTTTCTTTTTCCTTATCAAAGGAACTCTTGAAACTGAAGCAGCAGTTTTCTTGGCTTGTTCGACCTGAAGTGATCTCAAGGCTCTCCTAGTGTTGAAGACTTCTTTCTGTGGTTCCTCTTCAGACTCTTCCAGATCCATTATCAGCTTTCTCTGAGTTGGCTTAGAAGTCTTAGCTCTCTTCCCCTCAGGTTCAACAAACGCCATAGCCTTCCTCTTGATTGGTTGTTCGGCAAAAGCAGGCTTGTCTCTACCTTTCTTCCTTTCACTCAATTTTTCAGCAATGACTTCTTGCATTGTTTCCTCAGAAACATGAGTGTAGATGGGCTTCTCCACTTCCTTGGATTTGAGCTTTTCAGTGGCTTCAACTTCGGCTAAAGGCTTGACAATATTCTTCTTTTGACCTCTTTATCGCCTTTCTCTCCAAGGTGTGTGCCAATAATACTCTCAGGTCAGCTCCGGGCCTTTCCCCCTTCTTGGCACCATACCTTGGCAGAAGTTTGGATAGTGCAGTGTCCATATGGTATTGTTCCTTGCTGACACTTTGCACCTCTCCAGCCAACTGGTCTTGCTCTTCTTCTAGCCTCGTGGTCTTCTTTGCCACGAGAACTCTTGGACATTTTGTGGCCCCGGTTGGAAGAGCATCTTTAAACATCTCTGTCATTTTGGTCATGGGCATGGAGCCCATTTCCTCAACGGTATTTTTGATCAGATGATCATTCTTCTCCACCAGCTTGGCTTCTAGAAATCTTGATCCTTTCGATCTGTTGCTTGACTCTCATGCTCAATTCAGCCTTGACTCCATCCATCTTTCCTTCCATGGCAGTCATCTTGTCATTCAGAGAAGTCTGAAGCATCGCCAGTCCGAAGTAGAACTTCGGACTTTCCATCTTTTGGGAATTTGGATGGCGAATACCTCTTCAATCGAGCCATTTTGTCCATGATTGGCACAACCTTATCCGAACTTCTCCACAATGGGAGTGAGATCAATCTCTGGAGCATAGAGAATTTGTTGCTTGTCTTTGTTTGGTTGCTCTATCGAGCCTCGGTTTCTATCGAGCCGGTCTCCACGAGCTTGATGTCGGCTGAGCCGGTTTCCACGAGCCTCGATCTGCATATCGGAACATTCTGAGTTAAAGATAGAAACCCGATAGCCTTGGCATAATGTTTAGTAGTGCCAAAAAGTTACACGAAGAATACTTACTTGATCGAGGATGTGTGACATCGGTATCGACATCGATACTTTCCTTCTCCAATTGAGATTGTTTCTCAGCATTCCCTTGTTGGTCCCCATCTTGATTTTTATCTTTGGAGCTCGGGGCACCAACATCAGCTTCTTTCCTCTTAGCAAGCTTCTTCCTGACCAGCTCATCAAAATCTGACACTTTCATCCTGAGATTGGTCTTTTACGAACCCCAGCGAAGTCGATCTGGCCGATCTCTTCATTCCACGGTCTTCTCCTCTGAATGAGGCAATATTGAGCATCTCTGGCGGTCACGGTTGAGAATGTTGAGCATCTCTTCCAGTCTTTGAGGATCAAAGAATGGATCACTCGGGGAGCTCAACAAGATTCAACGACTCTGAGGCTCGGCTTGTCGAGGATTGGCGAGCAACTCCTCAGTTTGAATCTGAACTTGCTCTGAGGTTTGAGCAAGCACTTCCTCAGTAGGAATCTGAGCTAGCTCTAAGGTCTGAGGTCCTTTGAAAATTTAAATTTATGCGAGCTTAGTGGCGTCTCAAGAACCTCGAGAAAGACTTGCTCCCGGTTTGCTCTGTCTTAGTGGATACAACTGGTCGATACTTGTAAAAGGCAATTTACGAGGTTTTACATCCCTCGGGTTGCACCTCCTCGGGTTCGCTCACCTCCTCCTCGATGGAAATCGGCATCATCATGACTTGGGAGCAAGGGTTTTCTTCTTCATTGCTTCTCCCTTTTCCCTCTTGACCTCCATCAAAGCCTTCCCCCTGGCTTGATGGGCTTCTTCAGCAGTTCCCTCTGCGGCTGTTGATTCCACTTTCTTCTCTTTCTTCCCTTTCAAAGTCTTTCTAGTTGTTGCAGGCTTGAACATGACCTTAGACTTTGGGAAGGGTGAGGATTAACAAATATGTCTTCTTATCTCTGCACATCTCCAAAATAAAAAGCTATTTTGGTTGCATGAAGAATTTTGCCTTTGATCTGCTTGATCCATCCTCCTTCTTGATCTGCTTGGCCAGGTCACTCACCACTCTTATCAAATATCTCAACCAATTAAAATCTGTGGTGGGTGAATCTTCTATAGCAGCCATCAATCTAAGCTTTGGCGTGCTGATCTGCTCAAAACTTCCAGATCTGCTCATTATACATTTGCTAACTATATCTAGCAAAACTCTGTATTTCGGCTTCAAATGCCGTTTATTCAATGTAGCCTCGAACTTAATAGGATGCTCTGTTATCCTATCAAGGTATTCCTGCTCCCTACCCAACATATACGTCGTAAGGTCCTCACCTCTATCACACAACTCAAATACATCATTTAAATTCTTAGGGATTATATACAACTCCCGTACAAAATCTACGTATTTGGAGCTATGTTCTAGATGAGAAACAGTAATCTGGGACTCAATACCATCCTCGTCATCTAATTTTAAGTTCGAAATAAACTCTATTACCTCCTTAGAGTATTCTGCTTCCGGTTGGCTCGCAACAAGATTTGTAAGCTTTGCGATTCGTATCATATGCAGCGCCTCTTCTTCGTGGGTTGCATTTTATGAACTTTCGAGCGACACCACATATTCTTACCATGGCTTATTTGAAATAGCCAGTTTGTCATAAATGGAGAAAGTCATTTTTGAGGATTTTTTAAGTGTAGGGTTTGAAAAAATGATGAAGGTTTCTGGGCAAAAATGTTTTGAATTTTGCAGAGTGTTTTTGAAAATGAAGGCTTTTGAAATGGGGCTTGAATGAATTCTCAATGAGTATATAGGATCGATTCGTGGGAAATCATATCGGTTGAATAAATCAACGGTTGAGATTAATCACAGACTAATCGGGTATATGAAAGGACGATTTCACGAATAATACGCCGCCATTTTAACCTTATTGGTGATTAATTGAACAGAGCAATTAATGACTGTTGACCTTCTTCGGCATTTCAAAGGTCTCGCTCAAAACATTCCCTTCAGGTGTTTAGTATTTATTGCAAATGATTCTTGAGATTAAGTTAAGCAATAAATGAGTTGCCGCGAAAGTCATTACTTCTTGGACTAATTTTCATCTATAAGTCTTCTTGAGTATTGACCTTGATAAAATATCGATTATAATCTTGAGTCTTGAAACGAGTTCGATTATAATCTTTAATCTTGACCTTGATGACTTTGAGTTTCCCAAGACTCGGTTCAGTATTTCTAATTTTATCCTGAGTTTCTCGGTAGAATTACGAAAAACTTCATGCATCCCCGAAAACCTTCAATTTTTGATTTACTCTATACACTGGATCCAACATCCCTAATTCAAGCGATAGTTCACGAAATCTTGATTGACCCGAAGGTTTAGTCAAGATATCGGCTCTCTATTATCGATATGAATTTTCTCCATCTGATGTCCTTCTTCTCTATTTGATCTCTGATGAAGATTCCTTCCTTAGTTGTTTCTCCTGAAGTCCAAGAAGGAAATTCATCTCACCCAACAATGACATCTCAGATCTTCTTTCATCAGGGCTATGATGTCTTCATTCATCTCAGTGCCCTTGTCTTTCACACGGAAAAAAGCAGTCAGATTCTATGGTACCCATTTGGTGTAGGGTCCTACCGGAGTTAAATTTGTACCTTTTGGAATCCAAATCGCTTTAACAACTCTAATTACTTTAGAGTGGGTATCACATCTTCCATAAACATCTACATACACATTTATCACTCTAGGTGCCTTAGCGTTATCCACGTGTATGAGTGCTAGCCTTGGCATGAACATGAGCCTTAGAATTTTTCTTGGGTACAAGCCTTTTTGTTCCAATGCTTTGGCTTTTTGTCTTGGTGGTCTTTGTCTCTGTTGACTAGGGTTAGAAACCTTTACCCTTAAGCAAGTGGGGTTTTAGGTTGACTGTCTTTGAAATTGGGGTCTTTTAGTAATCTCGGGGACTTGGTCTTTTCGATTGAGAATATCTCTGTTTGAGTGTTTCTCTTCGAAAATTCCTCTCTTTGGTTCAATCTGCGATCTTTTCGGGTTTGCATTCTTAGCTTTGAGGCTTCAAAGTACTTGCTGAAAATTTCTCTTTTTGGTGGGGTTTTCTAGCCTTTACCTGAGGTTTAGGCTTTCTTACCTGAACATTCAGTTTTTCCTGAACCATAGGTCCTTTTCCCTTGTCTAAAACTTTGGGCAATTCTTGATTCGAAGGATAGGTGCCCACTTGTTTAACAAAAAGGCAGGTCTTAGTGCTACTTAGAAGCGACATTGGATGAGGTTCCCCCTGGAATGTATCTCAATCCAGCTTTTATAGTGGCAGGTCTCTGATAACTCTGAATTTAATCTATTACTTTAGATGCAAAATTCAATAGAGCTAGCTTTCTCTGCGCACTATCCTCACATTTTTGTAGAGTTTCATGCTTCTCAAAGAGGTCATTGAACTCATTTCTGATCAGCTGAATCTCCTCAGTGGATTTCTCTAGTTTTCCATTTAAGGTCTTTATCAACTTCTCTTTTTACGAGTTGTACTTTCAAAAACATCCGTTCATCGATAGTTCCCATCAATTGAGAAGTGATCTCAGTATTACTAGAGTCTTCCCACTTTAGATTCTCAGCAGTCAGTTCTTTGTTCTGCTCTTGAGTTTCATTTAGCAGTTCTTGTAACACAGCATAGTCCTTCATAAGACTCTCACAAGAATCCATCAGGTCAAATTGATTGTTTACAGTAGAACTTGACAACTCATGTGCTTGTGTAGGAAGCAACAATAGAGATAGAAGATCTTACCTCTCCTCTGATCATGAGGCAGATGTCATCCTTTGTCACTTTACGAGCACATCTCATCCGAGGAGGGGACTTTTCTTGGACTCCTTTTCTTTCTCGGCAATCTCGGCAAGTGTATCCCATATTTCTTTGGCGATATTCTGATGAGAAATCATCCCCATCACACCATCATCAATAGTCTTTATATAGTGTATCTTTGGCAATATAGTCTAGATTGACTAACTTCCTCTCCTCAGGAGTAAGTTGATCATCAGACTTTGGAAATTCAGTCCTGGGATCATTTCTCTCATTTTCAGTAACTCTGGGATTCACAATAGTGAATTGGAATGGTCCTTCAGAAACCACTCTCCACATTCGTTCATGCTTAGAATACGGTGAGCTGCATTCTCAATCTCCACAAATCATAGCTCTCGGTGAGAACATTGAAAGTTTCTTAGAAGGCATTATGTCTGAGCCTTATAAGATTTCAGCAAATAGATCTGTTCAGATAGACCACAAGAATCTTTTAGCAAATAAGACTATGGTCAACAAAGCAGGTGGTCAAGTTGAACCCTTTGCTCTTACTTGTTGGTATCGGATCGAGACATGTTTAAAAAAATGATCGATTCGGTGGTCACTCTGAAATTAGTGAACCTTTTGAACTCTCTGCTCACGATACCACTTGTTGGTCGGTGCAAGCAGGTCTTACGTGTATGGGGGAATACTGCGTGTTCGATGATTTTAAAACTTTTCTTCCTTTGAGTCGGATGGGTCGGAGTTGTCCGGATGGTTTGTACACGAAGCTTACATATCGCTTTGGTCAAAATCTACACGAGACAATGATCTGGCTACTTTCAATAGCCTCGGATAATCCCAATGAGCTGAGTTTTCAAAAGATCTGAGGCTTGCTTGAATAGCTACTCAGATGTGCGGAATGGTTGTCCCTATGTTTATACTCGTTTTATGCTTTCTTTGAAAACCTTCCTTTTAGTGAAAGCGATGATTAAAGGTTGTTAGATGCAAGTTAGATGGATTGATTCGGTGAAAATATGCTTTTCGATTAAAGATATACAACGGATATTCAATGCGATCTGAAAGCAAATAACCTGACAAGTTATAGTTGTTGGTCCGGTGCAAATGAGTTTTACCTGCGTGTATGGGGGAATACCGTGTTAGGTGTTTTAAAACTTTTTTTCTTCTTGAGGTCGACTTGGGTGGATAATCACGAAGATTAGGTCACGAGAAGCCTGAGATCGCTTTCGAGTCAAAGTCTTGAGGCCGTGATCTGAAATTTCTTTTCGAAACCTCGGATAATCCCAAGCCCAGTCCCAAGTAATGAGAGATCACGAGTTGCTTGGATCCGATAACTAACTTCTTGAACCCTCGAGAAAATGCGTTAGGTTTGGTAACTATCTGTTCAAATTTACTCGGTTGTGCGAAATGGTTGGCCCTTAGTTTATACTCGTTTTAAGCTTTCTTTGAAACCTTCCCTTTATGAAATAGTGATTAAATTTGTGATTCACTTATGCAACTTGATGGATTGGTTCCAAGCCGAATATCGATGAAAAGTATGCTTTCAAAATCAAGTCAATGCAACGGATAAGCACAAATAAGGAAAGCGATAAAGGACACAACAATTATAGTGGTTCGAGACTTAAGCTCCTCGTCCACTCTCCGACTCTTGGAGAAATTCACTATCAACCGAGCTTTACGACTACCTCTTGGTTTACTTACTCAACTTCGTACGAGTTTTACGACTACTCCGTGGTTTACTTACTCAACCCGACCTTGAGCTTTACATTTACCTCGTAGTTTACTCACTCGATCACACACAAGCTTTGGACTACCCAGCAGCTTACTAACTTCTCCTCTGGGGTTTTTTTTACTCCGTGTAGTTTACTAACTCTTTACAACACTTCTCACCAACAAACACCTCCAACTACCTTCACAAGGGTTTGGGGTTTCTTGGTTAGTTTCAACTAGGATGAGATATCCTTTACAATAAAAACACAATGCGAGGTTAGGATATCTCGACTAAGCTTTGGATAATTCTTATCAAGCTAGGCTTAGTATAGTGAGCTCTCTTAAATATTGAAGCACTTGGGAAATTCTAAGTTTTTTAGTGCTTTTATCTTCTAAGAATAGGTTTGAGCTCTTAAGTTGCGTATAAATTTCCGTCACCTTACAATGTAGGGTTCACCCGGTATTTATAGGCATACACCAAGGTCACTCTTGAAAACTATCCGTTGGAGAGGCGACCCGTGAGTTCCCTCTTGTGGTGTGTGAAAGCAGCTATATTTAGGGTTTGAAACTCCCCAACACTTTCTAGGCAATAGCCTTTCATGTAGCCGGTCTTCACTTTTTGCGGTCTGGAACTTTTGTACATCGACATCTTTTTTTGAGACACATCCTTTATCGATTATCGATTATAGTGCACGATGTTGTCTTCCTCTTTTTGACTTTTGTCTCCGATTAAAGGTAAACACCTTCAGCGGCTCTTTTTTTGGTTACAAACTACGAGTTTGATATAACCTTAACAACACTTGACTTAGTTCCTTTTATGCGCATTTGAATGTCTTGGCGGATATCTAACTTTCTAAGGAATTGCGATCTTCTTCGATGTTGCATCCTTGAATAGATATATTTAGTGCCTCGGAACATTCGGGTTCATCTTGAGCATTGATTACCTTCTTGAGTCTTGATAATTCTTGTGCTTGGTATTCTTGATCTTTAGTTCCTCGATCTTGATCTTTGTGTCTTGAGTCTTACGAGTCTTGAGGTCTTACGAGTCTTGATTTTGAATCTTTGTAGTTTATCTTGGTGATGTCTTGAGTCTTCTCGTGAGTCTTGATTTTCGGTATCCTCTTGAGTCTTGATAAGTATCTGAACTATATCTGCTGAGTATACTTTTCTGCGAGATAACATCTGAATATTCTAAAAAGCTGAATCGACTCAACTATCAGATCATTACGAACATGTCATACTCTCGGGGTTTTTGGGATCTAATCAAAATCATAAATATTTATTAAAATTCATCTCCCACAATTTCCCCCCTTTTGATGATGCAAAAACCTATCTTATTACAAACAAATAACCTATACTCGGGTTTTGATTTTATCTATTACAAGATTGGTTGTCTCCCACAATTTCTTAAATCGAGAGAATCTCTCAACAATTTGAGTTTCTCAGCGGTTTAATCATTGAATAATTTCTTGATAATGAATCTCTTTAACTAGTTCATTACCAAATACTTAAACAATTTCTCCTTTATCAACATCTCTGATCGGTTCGAGAGACATTCATTTAGGCATATCAAAATAAAAGACATGTAAATAAGATAATGAGATATTATCTTTTGAGCATAATGATAAATCTTCATTGATGATTGGTATCCGTTTACATATTACAATGAGTTTATCAACAAAATTAAAAAAAAAAATTTAAAGATTACAAAATCTTACGAGGTTTTTCGGTCTTGATCTTACGATTTTGGCTCTTGATCTTCTGCTCTTGATTTTGCTTCATTCTCAACTTCATCGGCCAGGCACCTCCGAATCAAACATTCGAAAAAAATCTCTTCTTGACTCATTTCTTTCCTTGATGATGTCGGACTTTGTTTCTGTTAAACCCAATGACCCGGCATCTTTGAGCAATCTCTTGAGTAATGGCCTTCTCGTTCACCAAGCCATTATCAAGTTTTGGAGGTGGATAGGAATATGGACCGGGGGCTACTATATACCTACCTCTCCTTCATCGTCATAAAGTTAATCCACTCTGTAGATACTTTGGATAGAAGATAAGAAGGTATTGATAAAGCTTCATTACGTCACGAGTTTTCCCTCTCCATTCCCACGAGAACATCATAATTGAACGGAAGGTTCTCTTGACTTCTTCCACATATCGTTGAGTTTGATAGGCATCCATTTATCAGCGTGGGGCCACTTTAGTGCTTTTGATGTTCCTTTCCTCTTGCTGCAAACTTCACGAAATCACTCCTTAAACACGCTCTTGCGTCTATCTTATTTTCCGATCCACAGAGGCGTTCGCGAGGCCGAAAGCGGCTTTCTTAGCTTGTTCTTCTTGGAGTGTCTTGAGCATTTCTTTCGTGTTGAAGACTTTCTTACGAGTTGAGACTTCGATTCCCTTTGGTTATTACATTTCTTCATCATCGAATCGGTTTTCTCTGGATTGGCTTAGAAGCCTTTGCGTTTGCTTTTAGGTTGAACAATGCCCAAGGCTTTCCTCTTCATAAGCGATTCGGCGTGACTGGCTTGTTCCAACCTTTGCTCTAACTTTTCGGTTTCTCTCTTGCAACATCAAGCATAAACGCTTTCGAAACTTCAGTGTAGATAGAACTTTTTCTACTTGGCGAACTTTAACTTCTCGGTAGCTCAGAGCTTCTTTAAAGGCTTTTGCTAGATTATACATTTGACATTTTTACGCCTTCTTCTCCAATGTGCGTGCCATGAACTTTACGAGATCTTGACTTCCTTTTCCCCTTCTTGGCAGTAATTTAAAAAGCACAGAGAATGTTGTGTCCGTATGATATTGCTCTTTGCTCTGCAATGAACTTCTCACTGCTACTCGATCTTGTTAGTCTTCGGCCTCATTAGATGGTTCTTAGCCCGCGAAAAAATTCTTGAGATAAGTGGGCAAGCGGCCCGGAGAGTGCTTCTTTGAACATCTACATTATCTTGGTCATGAGCATTGAGCTCATTTCCTCAACGACAAACTTGATTAGCACCTCGTTCTTTTACGCCCGGTTTCACCTCTAGGAAATCGAAACTTTCACGGTGTTTACCTTGATTCATCACTTAACTCGACCTTGACTCCCTCGACTTCTCATTCGGCTTTCCTTCCATGGAGGTCATCTGGGTGGTTAGAGTGTTTTAATTTGCACCGATTCGAAGAGTGACTAAGACCGTCCATCTTTTGAGCTTGATTGGCCAGCGTTTCTTCCATCCCGAGCAATCTTGATCATCATTGGCTCAACCTTCTCAAGTTTCTCTGTCGAAATGAGATCAATCTCGAATCTTCTTACACCTCTGTGTTGTCGATCATCTTGAGCTCCTTCATTCGGCTCCGGTCTCGGTTGCGCCTCGGTCTGAAGAGTACTATCAACATTACGGTGTTGACTAGATCCGGAGTTGATCGTAGCGAGTCTCCTTTTCAATCTGAGGCCTTCTCAATATCTCCTGTTGGTCCCCATCTCCGTCTTGAGATTTGTCTCCGGCTTGGGGCACCAACTTGGTTGCTCTCCTCTCGGCCACTTCCTACGAACCGGCTCATCAAAATCGGAGTTTTCATCCTGAGCTTTGTCATACGAACCACGAGAAGTCGATCGGAAAGGTTATCTCCTCATTCCACCGGTCTTCCCTCTAAAAGCGGCAATATCAAGCATCTAGAAGAAGTCGATTGAGGATAAATCTGATTGTCCTTAATCGTAGAAAATATCTTGCGGTCGGTATGAGCTAAGCTCGAGGGTATCGATCAAGTATGAACATTCCCCTTGCTCCTCCACTTTCGTCTTCTTGACCTCGCCGCCTTCCATCTAAGCTCTACGGTTCATTTGAAGTTTACGCTAAAGGGATCAAAAAGTAGATCGCTTTCGGGGCTCATCAAGAATATTCTGCTCACGAGTCTCATGACTTATCGAAGTTTGTCTGGTTAGCTCCTCGGTTTGCATCTGAGTGGGTTACGAGGCTGGTAAGGGTATATCCTCGGTTTAGTCAGGTTGGCTCGTCGATCTGAGCTTGCACATCTTCGGATCGACTCTGGTGGCTCTTCTTACTGAAACTTGCACTTCGTCCCTGAGGTAGGCATCTCTGGTCTGAGCTCCATTGAAAATTTCTAAGAAATTTTATACATCTTGGCGATGTCTCGGCACCTCGAAAAAAGACACGCTCCTCGATCCCGATCCTGTGTCCTAGAGATAACTGAGCCAACACTTGTAATGGTGAACTCGGCCGGTTTGGCCCTCGGGTTGAATCTCTTGGGATCACCTTCATCTTCATCGGTGAGAACCACCAATCTTCTGCGTTTTGGAGCAAGATTCTTACATTTCATCATTTTTGCTCCTGCTCCATCTTTGCCTCCAACAACACTTTCCCCCTGGTTTGTTGGGTCTCTTTTTCGGCAATGCGGAAGGTGATTCTACCTTCTTTTCTCTCTTCACGATGACACCTTTCCTTGCGGCAATGGGTTTAAGGAGAATTTTGGACTTAGGAAATGGGGTCGAATTGGCGAAGATATCCTCCTCCTCTCTGCACATCTCAAAATGTAAGCAATTTTGGTGGCATAGTGGATCTTGCCTTTGATTGAGATCGCCCGTCAATCTTCCTCAAAACTTTGATCTTGCTCATCACCCGTCTGAATCGGGAATTTCAGCGGTTGAAATCTGTGGTGGGTGAAGCTTCTCGCCGCCATCAATCGAGCTTGGGGTACTTATACGCTCAAAACTCCCATAAGACTCATGATGCACTTTTCATAATATCCATCAACACGATATTGTGGCTTGAATCAAAAGTTTATCATGTTCCTTCTTGAACACTTCATTAAACAACCCTCTCACAAACTAATCTTGCAAGCTTGTTCGGGGTTTGAAGTTTAGGTGATTCATTCTTTTATGCCATAACCAAGCGGTATCATGGAACTTTTAGCAATTAAACATGTATCTTTAGGAGTTGAACTCCAATCAACAACATACACATTCCCTTTTCTTGTACCGGTCGATAATACTTTTACATGATGTATCATCTTTCACAAAGCATAAGTTCTTGGAGAACTCAACATTGAAACCTTTATCACATAATTGGCTAATTGGACAAGTTATGCTTCAATCGAGATACATATGAAACACAACCGGATATAACCGAGTCAACTTCCAAAGTTTCATATCCTTGATTTGTCCCTTGGAGTTATCTCCAAAAAGTGATCTGTGGGCCTCTTTGTTCAACATAGTCATGCAAAGCATCTTCTTGAATCTGTCATATGTCTTGAGCATCCTTTGTCGAGATACCATACATCGAGGAGCTTTTTCATCTCTTTTCATCGATTGCCATGTGATCTTTCATCGACTTAGTGCCTGGTTTTCCTCTCAAAAATAGATCAATTCTTAGGTACCCATTTTGTGTAGGGTCCTATGAGGTTAAATTTGTACCTTTTCGGAATCCAAATCTGCACGACAACTCTAATCACTTTAGAGTGGCTAATTTGTCTTCCATAAACATCAACATATACATCCACTTACTCGGGTGCCTTAGCGAGTTTTACGTATATGTGTGTTAGCTTTAGCATGAACATGTGCCTTAGAGTTCTTCTTTGGTTCGGGCCTTACATTCGGATGCTTAGGCTTTTTGCGGTAAGCCTAAATAAATCTTTGATGGCTCGGGTTAAGATAACCTTTTACCTTTAAGCAAGTGAGGTTCGGGTTATGCATCTTGAAATCTGGGTCTTCGACATCTTTTTTGAGGACTTGGTCTCTTGATTGAGAATGTCTTTGTTGAGTGTTTCTCATCCCCGAGGATTCCTCTAATGGTTGATGTGGAGCCTTTCGGGTTTTGCATTCTTAGCTTTGGCTTTGAAGTACTTACAGAAACTTTCCAAGCTTGCTTTCGAGGTTTTCTTGCCTTCACTTTGAGGTTTGGGCTTTCTAACTTGATCATTCGGTTTCTTTGAGACCATAGGTCCTTTTCCTTGTCTACAACCTTGGGCATTTCTTGATTTGAAGTGTAGGTGCCAGCGATTTTTACAAAGATAGTCTTCTTGCTACTTGGCGCGACATTTAGATGACCTTGTGAGGTTTCCCCACGAATATATCCCAATCCAGTTTTATAGTCACGGATCTCGGTAACTCTGAATTTCATCTATTACATTAGATGCATTATTCAATAGAGTTAACTTCTTACATGCACTATCCTCCACCGATTCTGTAGAGTTTTTTATGCTTCTCGAGAGAGGTCGTTGAACTTCGATTACGATTAGTGAATCTCTTGATGGATTTTTTCTAGCTTTTTAGATTTAGGGACATTATCAACTTCTCTTTCTTTTGAGAGTTGTACTTTCAGAACATCCGATTCATGATAGCTCCCATTAATTGGTAGTGACTTCAATATTGCTAGAAGTCTTTCCATTTTAGATTTTTATTTTGATTCCTTATTACGCTCTTGAGTTTGATTTAGCGATCCTTGCCAAAGCAAACATAGTCCTTCATTGATTCTCGAAAAAATCCATCGGTCAAAATAGTTTTTTTTTGATGGAACTTGAAAACTCTTGTGCTAGTGTAGGAACAACAGGAGAAAAGAAGAGTTTACCTCCTCAATGGCCATCGGGACGGATGTCATCACTTTCCTTTCATGAAGAATATCTCATCTGAAAAGCTAGATTCCTCCCGAGTGTTCTTCTTACGCAACCATGGCCTTTTGGCGAGAACTTACGGTCTCTTATAGCTTGCCTTTCTCTTCTCTCCTTAGTACTCAAATCTGGACAATCATCTTGGAAGTGACCTTTCTTCTGGCGGTTATAGCATATGTTGGCATCATCATCTGATCATTTCCTTCTTTGGACTTGGAGTCCTTTCTTTTTAGATGAAGATCCTTGACTTTCGGAGTCTTTCTTCTTCTCGGTTGATTGATCATCCTCGGGTTTCTTCTAGTACACCGTGGTTCTGTAATAGCTTTTGTATTTTCCAAATCTACTATTGAGTCTATCAAACCTTCTTGCCATCGATCTTTAGCTTTTCCTCAAGCTCATCACGGTTTTTGGCATGGGGTTCTCGAACTCTCTAGTTTTCTGAGTTTTATCTTTGGCTTTTAAAGCCACATTCTTACTCGATGAAGAATCATCTTTCTTTGTCGACCTTTTTGGATTTCTTATCAATTACAAATTCATAGGCTTTATTTCGAGAGAAAACTTTTGTTAGTAAGGCGTTGAGTTAATATTCTTGGTGTTTTCAATCACCCCTTTGCATGAATATCCCATTTCTTAGATAGACCTCTAAGAATTTTCAATGCAACTTCTCTCTGTGGGTATTTCTTTCCAAGTGCATTTAGATCATTCATGATCTTTAGTGAATCGACTTCGGTTTATCTATTGATTCACCATCATCCATTCAAAAACCTGTCGAACTTTCGATTGCCCTTTGAAAGTTTGTTTTCTTTTATATGATTTGTGCCTTGGCACATAACAAACTAGTGTATCCCAAATCGCTTTAGCGATATTACGATGAGAGATCATTCCCATCACACCATCATCAATTGTGTTTGTATAGTGTGTCTTTTTTGCAATGTAGTCTAGATTGACTAACTTTCTCTCCTCGAAGTCAGAGATGGTCATCGGACTTAGGAAATTTGCTTCTGGGATCAATTCTCTCATCTTACATTTCTCTGGGATTCACTCTGATGGCCCCAGAATAGTCCTTGAGAGACCACTCTCCCACATCGCTCATGTTTGGAATCTGAGATGAGCTTTGCGTTCTCGATCTCCATAGGTCATAGTTCTCCATGAGAACATGGGAAGTTTTTAGAAGACATTTTTGATCTCTTGAAAAATAAAAAGTTTATTAAATAAGATCGATTCGGATAGACCACAAGTTTTTTTTGAAAATAAAACTTTGGTCAACCACACAGTGGTCAAGTTGAACCCTTTTCTCGATACCACTTGTTGGTCTGATGCAAAGCGAATCTTACACGTGTATGGGGGAATACACGTGTTGAGTGTTTTTAAAACTTTTTTCTTCTTTGGGGTCGACTTGGGTGAGATAATCACGAAGATTAGGTCTGAGAAGCCTGATGTCGCTCACGAGTCAAAGTCTCTTTGAGCGGTGATCTGATTGCTTTTCGAAACCTCGAATAATCCCAGCCCGAGTCTGAGTGTGTCGAGATCTGAGTTGCTTGGATCGAGGATAACTAACTTCTTGAACCCTCGGAAAAATGCGTTCGGTTTGGTAACTATCTGTTCTAAATACTTTTCGGTTGTCTGTGAATGGTTGGCCATTAGTTTATACTCGTTTTTAAGCTTTCTTTGAAAACCTTCCCTTTATGAAATAGTGATTGGGCCGTGATTCACTTATGCAACTTGATTGGATTGATTCCAATGAATATCGATGAAAAAGTATGCTTTCAAAATCAAGTCAATGCAGCGGATAAGCCTGAGATAAGGGAAAGCAATAAAGGACACAACAATTATAGTGGTTGGAGGAGACTCAAGCTCCCTCGTCCACTCTCCCCGACTCTTGAGAGAAATTCACTATCAACTTTTGAGCTTTTCGACTACCTCGTGGTTTACTTACTCAACTTTCGTACTGAGTTTTTCGACTACTCCGCGTGGTTTACTTACTCAACCCGAGGACCTTGAGCTTTACGACTACCTCCGTGGTTTACTTACTCAATCACACACAAGCTTTGGGACTACCCACAGCTTACTAACTTCTCCTCTAGAGTTTTTTACACTACTCCGTGTAGTTTACTAACTCTTTACAACACTTCTCACCAACAAACACACTCCAACTACCTTCCACAGGGTTTGGGGTTTCTTGGTTGGTTTCCAACTAGGATGAGATATCCTTTACAATAAAAAGCACAATGCGAGGGTTAGGATATCTCGACTAAGCTTTGGATAATTCTTATCAAGCTAGGCTTAGTATAGTGAGCTCTCTTCAATATTGAAGCACTTGGGAAATTCTAAGTTTTTTAGTGCTTTTATCTTTACAAGAATAGGTTTGAGCTCTTAAGTTATGTAGTATAAATTTCCCGTCACCTTACAATGTAGAGGGTCACCCGTATTTATAGGCATACACCAAAGGTCACTCTTGAAAACTATCCGTTGGAGAGACAACCTTGAGTTCCCTCTTGTGGTGTGTGAAACGGCTATATTTAGGGTTTGAAACTCCCTAACACTTTCTAGGCAATAACCTTTCATGTAGCCGGTCTTCACTTTTTGCGATCTGGAACTTTTGTACATCGACATCTTTTTCGAGACCTATCATTGTCGATTATCGATATAGTGCGATGTTGTCTTCCTCTTTTTGACTTTTGTCTCCGATTAAAAGGTAAACACCTTCAACGGCTCTTTTTGGTTACAAACTCGAGTTTGATATAACCTTAACAATACTTGACTTAGTTCCTTTTATGCGCATTTGAATGTCTTGGCGGATATCTAACTTTCTAAGGAATCGCGATCTTCTCGATGTTGCATCCTTGGATAGATATATTGATTGCCTCGAAACATTCGGAGTTCATCTTGAGCATTGATGCCTTCTTGAGTCTTGATAATTATTGTGCCTTGATGATATTCTTGATCTTTAGTTCCTCGGTCTTGATCTTTGTGTCTTGAGTCTTACGAGTCTTGAGGTCTTCTGAGTCTTGAGGTCTTGAATCTTTGTAGTTTATCTTGGTGATGTCTTTGAGTCTTCTCGGCTGAGTCTTGATTACTCGATGTCTCTTGAGTCTTGATAACTATCTGAACTATATCTGTTACTATACATTATCGCGAGATAACATCCACGATATTCTAAAAAGCTGAATCTGACTCAACTATCAAGATCATTACGAACATGTCATACTCGGGGTTTTGGGATCTAATCAAAATCATAAATCTTTATTAAAATTCATCTCCCAACAATAGTGGTTCGAGACTCAAGCTCCTCGTCCACTCTCTCGACCTTGAGAGAAATTCATAACCACTTCCTACAGGTTTTACGACTACCTCAATATAGTTTACTAACCTTTCTATTTTGAGCTTTACGACTACCTCGTAGTTTACTTACTCAAAACACACACAAGCTTTTCGACTATCCAAGATAGTTTACTCAAACTTCTCTATAGTTTTTACATTTACCTATGTAGTTTACTAACTCTTTTCAACTCCAACTCACCAACAATCACACTCAAACTACCTTACAAAGGGTTTGGGGTTTCTTGGTTGGTTTCAACTAGGATGAGATATCCTTTACAATAAAAGAAACAATCTGAGGCTAGGATATCTCTACTAAGCTTTGGATATATCTTATCAAAACTAGGCTTAGTGAATGAGCTCTCTTCAATGTAAAAGCACTTGGAAAATTCTTGGGTTTTCGAGTGCTTCAACTTCAATAATAAGTTTGAGCTCTTGAGTTGCGTACAAATTTCTGTAACCTTCAATGTAGAGGGTCACAAGTATTTATAGGCAAACACCAAGGTCACTCTTGAAAAACTATCCGTTGGAAGAGATAGCTTCATGAGTTTCCTCTTATGGTGTGTGATGAGCACTATATTTAAGGTTTGAATACTCCACTAGCATGTTTTTAGGCAATATGTCTTTATCTGACCGATCACCACTTTTTGCGATGCTGGAACATAGTACTCTTGACATGCTTCAATGACTTTGTCGACTTTTCGATTAATACGATAAAGTATAGTGTTGTCTTCTTCGATTGGCTCTTGTCTTGATAAATGTAAACAAACATAGCGGCTCTTTTTGGTCAATATCTCTTGAGTGATATAACCTTAACAACACTTAGTTTTAGTTCCTTTTTATGCAACGTGTGAATGTCTTGGGCAATATCTATTTTTTTACGTGTATTCGCGTTCTTCTCCGATATTTTATCCTTGAATAGATATTTTTAGGTGCCTCGGAACATTAGGGTTATCTTGAGCATTGATGGATTCTTGAGTCTTGATAACTACTATGCCTTGATATCCTTTGTCTTCATTATCTTGATCTTGATCTTACGAGTCTTACGTCTTACGAGTCTTGATGTCTTACGAGTTTTTTCGGTGTCTTACGAGTCTTGAGATATCTTGGCCCGATATCTTGAGTCTTCATCTTGAGTCTTGATTTCTCAATTTTATCTTGAGTCTTGATTTCTCGATTTCATCTTGAGTCTTGATTTCTCGATCTCATCTTGAGTCTTGATTTCTCGATCTCATCTTTGAGTCTTGATTCTCGATTTCATCTTTTGAAACATCGGTTTCTCGATTTCATCTTTGAAACATCGGTTTCTCGATTTCATCTTTGAAACTTGATTTCTCGATTCCATCTTTGAAACTTGGTTTCTTTAGTTTTAATCTTGAAACTTGAAACTTGAAACTTCTTGAGTCTTGATCTTAAGAATCTAACTTTGATCTATTTATGCTAACTATACATAGTGCGGATAACATCTGAACACTCTAAAAGCGAATCGACTCATCTATCAAGATTATCTGAACATGTCAATACTCGGGGTTTTTGGATCTAATCAAAATCTTCTTTATTAAATTCAATCCCAACAAGAAAAATCTTTAGAATAGTTTGTGGGAGAGATGAAAAAAAGAATAAGGAAGCTTCCTCGATGCAATTATCAACCTTTTGTCCCATAATCACGAAAATGGGTCACATCACACCGCAAAAAATCTTTTTCACACCATACCACGTGAAGCTGAAAAGGGTAGAATTGGTTTTATTTTGTAGTTTTTAGCAACAATTTTATGAGTTGTAGGTATTAGTAAGGGAGGGGTCCAAATGTATGTATTAGTCAGTGCCCTTTAAATTATTCAATACATTTATATACGACACACACAATTTAATTTGATGTGTAGCATTTGTTAGATCCATAATTAGGTAGAGATGTCGATGTAACGTTTCAAGCACAAAGGCAGCTACTTTTCTAGTCCACCAGACCACACACGTTGCATGGGCCATAGGCTTTTCTTATGTTCATAACTTCATATCTTAATTTTGTGAGTACTTAAAAAATACATAGTTGTCTTTAATTAACCTAGAAAAATGATACTTTTAGTTTATATGCCCCATGCACTAGAGCACCATGCATTTCATATTGTATTTTTGAAACACACAATGTGTTTGCCTTTGAAACAAACAAATTGTTTACACTAAAAGCGTGTCACTTATTATACGAAAATATGTTGCAAGTTTGATTGTAAACAAGTTAATTATCTCTTCGATCTTGACAAGTATGTTTTAAAAAATACACCATAAACAGTGTCTGAGAGGACCCTCATCTCAAATTACTTTTAATGCAAATTTCATTTGTAACTTTCAATCTTATCGACTAATCACACTATAAATATATTGTATCTGAATAGAAAGTAATATTTGTGAAAATGATGCGATACTATGGGCAAGGTAGACCTTACAAGAGAATAATATCAATATAGTTAATATTAAAAAAAGCTGAAACACAATTAAATAGGAGACCTATTTATAATAAAATTTAGGGCAACAAGAGTAATATCTAACTTAATGACCAAGAAAGCATATCATCAAGGAATAATACGGATGCTAAACATTAAATAGGAAAATAATAAATAAGAAAAAATAAATATTCTAATTAATTTGCGATCACATCTCCATCATTCTTCCCTTTTGGGGGAAAAGTCATCTTAATTTGATTGGATCACATCTCCATGAAGCGAAAGGGATGAGTTGTTTAACGTTGAAGACATCGGAGTTGATCTCATCTTTATCAAATTAAAATAATGCCTCTAGATGTTTTACCTCAAAATATTTGTAAATGCGGGCGTGGTCTAAGTCTTAAGGCGATAAGTAAGTGAGGGGGCTTTAGAAAAATGGCAAAATAATTATCATTGATGATGAAAAAATAATACTTCCTCCCCCCAACATTACTTGAACCTTTGGAAATGACCGCATGAAACCAAGTAAATTGGGTTTTAGTGGAATAAAATAAGAGTGTTGTGAGTGTATTAATATTATATTTATTTCCATTTTGGGAGTGTTCAAGTAATGTTGGAGACGGAAGGAGTAGTTATTAACCGGGCCAAAAATCAAATTCTCCAAAAGTCTTGAAAAAATTGCCCGAGCCCCGAATAGTCCATTAGTGAGGTTTGGTCCAACAAAATTTTTCGATCCGATCTCCAAGAACAGCCGTTGTAGGGTCCCAAGCGATGCTTCATGTTGGCGTCTAAAAATCCTATTATGTGGCGGTGGGTGATGAGTTATCGAGAGGCGGAATCGAGGCGAGATAGGTGGCGAAGCTTCGAATCGAATCTTGCTTGATCTGAATGAGAGGCGGCGTAGAACCACGTCGATTGAAGCATTATGTACCAAGTGTTGGAGAATAGGGTGCTCGGATCTATTCGAGATGCAATTAAATACATATTTAAATTGAACAGATATTTCTAACATGAATTAGCTTATTAATTCAATAACCAAATACCAACAACAATCATACGTACAATTTATTTCACGTAAATTCCTACACATGCGGAATCTAGGAGTTTACGGGAAATATACCTCTTGGAGTGACAACCTTTGAGTAGATGGATCAACCCAAATTCCTTCTCAAATATGTCTCACGTCCTTGCTCGAAATCCGGTGGAGGATTCTTACGAACAATTATAACAAAGAAGAAAATAAGAAATATATTGCACCTGTTGAAGGAAAATACATTTATGTGCCTTCATCAAGAAGTAACTGATGGAGGAGTAGTTTAGGTATTCTATTATATTCTGTGTAACCCTAGTTTACATCCTATATAAAGGATCTCTGATGTATTAAACGTCGAGAAGAATAGTGAAAACCTTCAGGCTTGGTATGCCCCCAGATGTAGTCATTCCTGACGAACTGGGTCACCAAATCTGTGTCATTTATTTCTGCGTATCCTACAACACATTATCAGCACGAATGTTATATCCCTAATCGATCGATATTTGCTGGCTTGTTGAACTCGTTGAATATTTTTACGGCGGCCAAAACAGATCCCCTTTCCGGGCCTAATAGGTACGCAATTGCTATTGTATAATTATTAATTCATTATGATTGCTTTCAAATTTTTTGGTTCCAAGATATATGATTTTGAGGTGCGATTTGATAAATTTCATGGAACATAAGTAGGTGTAGATGGGATCTCTAATTTCGATTTTTAAATTTTCGAATAAACTCTATGCAATGAATTTATTTATTTATTATTGTGAATCGTGATGCAATCCCAAGAAATTGATACTGCTATGTTGAAATTTTGCAATGAGTGCTCCATGAACATACAAAAACACATAATTTTCACACACTCTCTCCTCCACAATTTCTGCAAATTTTGTGAGCGCTAATTCGAGGGTTTAATTAATTGAAGATTGATGCATAGAACCCAACCACCCTTATCATCATCAAAAGCATTTGATGATTATTGCATATATATTGGGATCAATGTAAAGCATCCTGCACCCTTGTGCTACACAAATGGTCTCGCAGAGGCCACCATCAAAAGAAAATAAATGGTGGCTAGAGCATTGTTTATGCGCATCAATATGGCTATCTCTGCATGGGGTTATGTAATATTGCATGCAGTTTATATATTTGTTTCAAACCCACTATTGACCAATCATTGTGCGTGCAGGTTGGTGGCCGGATTTAAGCTGATATTTTATATTCGCATATTTGATTGTGCAATATATGTGTCTATTGCGCCCCCACAACGTACTAAGATGGGTTCTCAGAGACGATTAAGTATATATGTTGCATATGAATTGTAATGCCCCGGAATTCAGAACGTTGACCTCTGAGGTCATAACGCCCTAAACCCGAGTCATCACTTAGTGAACCGTAAAACTGAGCCAGAAAATTTCTTTTAAAAGGTAGGACAAACAAATTGAGTTGCAGCGGAAATAAAACTTATCACAAGTTTAAAGAATAGTAATGTAGATAAATTCAATACTTAGCATAGAAACATCATTAGTACAAGATCCACGGAGTATTAATTAGACATATTATTGAATTTAGAAAAGCAGGTTTGTTTATTGAATAAGGCGATTGGGGAAAGCGGGTAAATCTCTTTGCGGCTCCCGGCCCTCGGCATCATAACACGAAAAGGGGTTTAAGGGGCGTGAGATAAAAATCTCGGCCGGGCAACATATGCGTTGTTATCTGATTGGCGAGGAATCGAAAATAGTAAAGCTTTTTACTCGTTACATTTATAACACAAGAACTTACTCACGATTTCTGTTAATAGTTAAATACGGTATCCAACATTTATAACATCAATCATATCATTCAACAATCACACATATGGGTGCCCTTTGGTAGCGTCTACCACTTCCATCATAACATTCACACAAAATGGGGTGGCACCGGTGGTGAGCGCCCTACCGCGTCGACCCCAGATAGCTTCCTTATATCCCTTTTGCTTCGTATATCGCCGACCATATCTCCCGCAAAACCACCAATTCCTCCTCCCAGGACTCATCCCCAAAATCATTGTACGAGGCCCAACCAGATAAAACGACACATATAGTTCATGTTCGAATATTCACAAAACTTCATATTAGTACTCACATGATTTTTCGATTGCATTGTTTACCAAAACCACAAGTTTAGAAAACATATCTTTTAACAATGCTTATTTAGTTTGCTTTGAAAAGCATCAGCGATCCATATAACATTAACTAGCTATCTGAGATAGTGTCACCCACGACAACTTTTCAAGTAAAATTTTTAACTTCTTGAAAGCTTTTGAACAGGAGCGACTTCGACTTAGAAGGCTAACGAGACTATGCGCAGTTAGTTCGTTTAGTCATTGTTCATCCTTTTATTTAATAAGCGGTTTCGCATCGAATTAAGGGCTCTTGATAAAAAAGGCATTTAGTAGTTAAAAGTTATAAGAGTTCATTTTCGATTTGATGTGGGCGTCAAAACTTCGATTATTAGATCGATGCGATTTCTATTTTTATGAAAAGGGTTCACGAGATCGGGGTCGGTCTAATCAAAAACTTAATAATACAAGTAAAACATCCAAATATATATTCACAAAAACATGAAACATTCAACAAACTAAAACATGCTTGGTTCTAAAAGTATTACCATTCCTTCTTCACTAGTATTACTCATTCGGCAAAAAACATGTAATCATGCATAAATGGAAAAAGTACTTAGACTTCTTTGGAAAAATATGAAATTTTAGTATGTTATACATATTTTGAAAAGGAACAGAGTTCATTTGGGGAAAAAAGTTCATTTGAGCTAAAGAAAAAGGTACATTTACGATTTAAGTCGGAGTATTGAAAAGTTAAGTCAAAAGCGGTGCACACTTTAAACTAAAATTCATAACTCACTTGGAAAAATATCTAAAAATTACGAAATTAGAATATGTTATACAAAACTTAAAAATCAGCAACTTTAATTTAGAAATCTAAGACATTTTAGCTAAGGATCGGTACCAAGTTTTTGAGTAAAAGCGGGTTCATAACGAGAATGCGTCATCGTTACATACTTCATATAAAAATTTGTAACCCACGAGAAACTTAACGAAAAAATTCACCAAACTTTAATATGTCATTTTTTGACTCACGTAAGAAATCATAAAATGTTTTCCCATGATTTTTATGCTATGAAAACAAGGATAAATAAATTGTTGAACTCACGGTTTCAACCTTAAGTCAATCATTTGTCATATAAATTTCAAATAGGCATATCTCACGATTCTATAAACAAAACACTATGATTTTTTGGATATGATTTAGAAAACATCAATAGGAACATCCCAAAAGTTTTCTAAAATTTTATAATCTTTTTAAAATAAGTAAAACAATATGAAAGTGTCCTTACTCCCGGTTTCCGTAGTCTTAGATACATAAATTTCCACGAATTTATTCTCCTTGAAACAGATAAGATGAACACCAATTTTTTAGTAGGTTGTTCTATACTTCAAATAATACATCTAGGAATTTTTTCATGATTTTAAAACATCAAAAAGGCTTCAAACGAAAAAGATCTCAAAAAGGGGCATTAGCATATCTACGAACCTTTTTTCAGTTTTATCGAACTTTCACAAAAACGAATAAACATGCTCAAACACATAAGGGATCACCTACACAACCTTTATACATGATTCTAACAGTTTAAAAACAAGATTAGAGGGGTCTCTTAGTATAGATAATGTAATATGCTTGAAGTGATGATTTCTCGTTAGGGAATAACCCTTAATATATATACAACTTAATGGAGATAATATGCGAAAGAATCAAGGAAATAACTAATGACTAATTAATCTAAAAATAATGACTAATTAATCTAAAATATTAACAATCCCACTAATTGTGCTACACATGGTTAAGAAGGTTCTAGAAAGATTTATCTCTAATGCCCCAAGAAATCGGCGTGCCGTCATTATGGAAATTTTGGATCTCAAAAGTAAGCGTGGGAGAGTAGGGGTTTTGTTAAGGCATCTGCTGGTTGGTCCAGCGTATTTACATAAAGGAACACTAAAGATGCCTTTCTCCGGATAAATCACGAACAAAATGTAAATCGACTCGATATGTTTCATCGTGAATGCATTATTGGATGTAAAGTGAGGACGAGTAGCTCCAAGATTATCACATAAGAGCGAGGTGGTGTAGGAAGAAGATGCCCAACTCTCGAAATAACTAAAAATCCACTTACACCTCGGCGATGGGGCGGAATTCTTTCGATATTCGCCTCGCGTGCGATGAGCGGACAACTCCTTTTGCGGCGTGACGCGAAAATTGGATTAGAGCGAAAAAATAGCATAAGCGAGTAGATTTTCCGCCAGTGATATTGCCCCCAAAATCTGTCTGAATATCTTGTTCAGCGAAGACGCTAGTGGGAGTCTTGAAATGTGAATATAATGAATAGAACCCTTCAAATACTCGAATAAACACTTGGCTATGACCCCGATTGTCATGATCGGAGATATAGCATGCTGGGCAGCGATTATTTGAGAAAAATATCTGGTCTTGTAATACTTTCGAGTATTAGAGACCACGATAAGCGCTCCTATACGAAGGATCAAGCGGACCGAGACACTAAGAGGAGACATGAGATTGCCTTGTAGGGTTGATACAAAAGCTTGGATCCATCCATTCCAAACCGATTAAGCCAAAATCAAACATATACTTGTCTTCGAGAAAGCGAAAAGTTCTCCTCATAACAATTTATTTCCAAGCCCAAGAAAATAATCGTAGCGTCTCGGCAGGTCTTGTGACAAAACGTACGCAAATGAGAGGTTAGACTAACAAGCGTAGAAGCACTTTGAACTGTCAAAATTATGTAAATCAATATACTCTGAATAAGTAAATATTGGATTATTATGATTATAAATAGCAGGATATTAATAAAACGACTGACATTTTAAACCAAAAGATAATAAAGATGCACTAACGCCTTATACTGCTTACGTGGAGCTTGCTTGGAGACCATAAGGATTTGTGAAAGCCAGCAAACATGATTAGATGATGAGATTTGTCCACAAACCGTGGTTAATACCCGTATAAACAGATCCGAATAATGTACCCATCATGGGAAAGGCATTACTAATGTCAACTGACGAAAGATCCCACGGTGGAGAAAGAGCTAATGTAAGAATAGTTCAAATAGTCCTTTGGTTTGACAACCCCGGACTAAATGTCTCCCTTATGTCGATGCCCTAACGTTGATGGTAGAAATCCCTTTGCCACTAAAATGTGCGCTTGAACTGATCAATGGCTTTCCATCGGGCACGTTTAATGATTTCGCTTGCAACCAATTATATTGCAATGTCTTCGGTGGTGCTACAAAGATCCCAAGTGCCATGCTTTTTTAATGCCGTAAACTCACCCGCCATAGTGCATCGAAGCCACCCAGAGTCTGGGCATATTTTTGTAACCGTAGAGGTGCAGAATTGATTATCGAAAGGTGTTTGGTGGAAACATAGCCTTTAGACGAATATATATTTATTTTGACTGTAGTCATTTGATGTAAGTGTTGGAGGCGGGATTATTCAAGACATGGAAAGGTCAGAGAATGCTGGGCAGACATCAACAAAAAATATTTAGGCGGTGAGATCTGGAGAGGCGTGGGGACGAGTTGGCGAACAAGGAAAGAGGGTCCAATCGAGTTGAGCCCAAAGTGTTTGCTAGAGTAGCGGATTTGGTATTGGAAGTGATCGAAGGAGTGAAAGATATCTCACCAAAGAAGGGCATTGGTTGGATCGGGTTTTAGAAAATCCTTTAAGGCCCTCTGAAGAAATCAAACGTATGGGGATACATATATCGACCATTGATGGTCAAGACATCTATATGCATTTTGAGAGGTAGAATACCCAAGAAAAATACAAGATCGTGAGCTTGGTTCAGAAGTTTAGAAGATAGTATCCGGTCTCGAGCCACGGTGTAAACCTGAACCAAATGTCTGAAGAAACTTTTTGTTAGGCTTTTGTTGAAATAATGACTCAAATCGATCTTAACATTATTCAATAATACAGTGAGGCAATCACGATCAAATATCTCACGTTTGAAAATGCAAATGACCAAAAATTGAAGGTAATTTTGCATAATGGAAGTAACTTACATGTTTTGACAATATCTACATGCATACGACGAAGACCATACCGCTTCGGTGTATATAGATGCAAGAATCGACCAATTTATACCTCGAGGCGAAAAAGGAACGTCGCAAGGCAACAAATTCACCACCATTATCCTTTGTAAAAATGTTTAATAGCCCGAATTGTTTTTCAACGAGAATCTGAAATTTCAAATATAGATTTCCTTTGCGATTTGTACGCGATAGGAAATAAATAATACAGTAAAAGAATCAACTACCAACAAATAAAAATTCCATATCCATCATAAGAATCAAGCGGTCCATACATCAACATAAAGATAGTGCATAGAATGGGGAAGCAATTAAACTTGAATCACTAAAAAGCACTTTATGTCTTATAGCAAAGACAAGATTCGCAATCCAAATCCCAAATAATCTTAATTATTTAAAATGGGCAAAGTATTACGAAATAATTAAAGATGACATTTTTCTTAAGAGCAAACGATAGACATGCTAAGTCATAAAATTGGTACTGGACGAAGTATTAAAATAGGCTTAGGGCTTGAGATAAAAGAAATTTTATAGGCGATGATAATCTCGCTCTATTATCAATTATGTTCCGAAAGCTAGGTCCCAGGTGGGCGATCCTTCACAAATAAAGATGAAGGAAAAAAATTCACACGACACATTATTAGTTCAAGTAAATTGATGGATAATAAGTTATATTGAGAGAAACACACAAACGCTTTTAATGAAAAATGCGGCTTTGGAAGCGTAAAGGGGAGGTACCTTATGAGAAATTAGCATAGATGAGCCATCGATTAGGTTGTACCTCCTCGGTCCATCATACTCGGAATGCAGGATAGATTTCCAAAGATGCAGTCGAAGTTATTGAAGACTTTGAATCCATAATCCCGCGAGTTTTGGGGAAAAATGGGTTAGGAGACCTGAGACTAAGTTTGGATTGGGTTGCAAGTTTGACAAACGTCGGCAGTTATGCAACATGACCCGATATTGAATTTGGACATATAACAAGAGGATGATTTGGTTATTTCAATATTTTCGCCAAAGGCACTCTGCACTATACCTTCCATTGATCGGGTATTGCACCACGGTTTGATTGATTATTCCTCGACTTCAAATTTCGCTTACTTGGACGAGGCCCGAAAGCAAAATAAGGCATAAACCACCGAGGAGTTCTTTTTCTATCTAGCGTCATTACAGTTTCCGCCACCAATATATCAAGAAGAGTACATAAAGAAATTGAATGTATAGTAATTAATGGACGCCACAATATCACTAACAAATAGACTATTAATCACGATATGGTGAAGCCACATTACTCCGACATGTGTGAATCATCAGAGAGTCAATCATCCATTTTCACTCGAGAACGTGAAAACTCGCGGATGCATCGAGAGCCAATCCGGGTCAGATCGATTTGAGGTTGCATCAAGAACGTGGCGACAACAAAATTTCATGGAGAAGGAAAAGCATCAATTCGTTTGAGCGGTTGAAGCAAAAGGAGAGACCTCGATGATAACGGAGCCCATGATGGTAGCGAAGATCAGTTATCTTGTTGAAGCAATCTTTATATTAGCGCGGAAGTGCGGGGGTTTTTGATACTTCACCGTGCGCGTATCATGGAGATCCAATCCATTGAGGATGGCAGGATGTGGGACGCTCCACCTGGAAATTGAATGCGGGTAAGCTTATTGGATGTCATTGCATAGAATTGGGAATAATTGTGATAGAGTATTTGGTGTTGTGATAGTACATATTGATGTAAATTGTCACTTAGTGGACATGGTGGTGAAAGGCGGTGTGGAGGCGTGGAATAATTATAGGATCAAAGAGGATGATATCATATAGACAATGTAATATGCTTGAAGTGATTTCTCATTGAGAATAACTCCTTAATATATATCTGACTTCTGATGGAGATAATACATGCGAAAGAATCAATAAATAACTAATGACTAATTAATCTAAAAATAATGACTAATTAATCTAAATATTAAATATCCTGTTCTAATTGTGCTACACATGGTTAAGAAGGTTCTAGAGAAGATTTATATTATTTTCATTAGTTTACCAAGACAAAGATCACAAAACCAAGAAAACGGGTCATTCGACTTCACTTTCAGCAAGGATGGCTTGACCCTAGAGATGAAAAGAATCCAACTCCTCAATGTTTCTATTCCAAGAATGGTGATGGTGCCGCAAATGAAAAATATATGGAGAGAAAGAGAGCGAGTTTTAATCAAGCAGATGATGAGAAGATTAATGACGGATTATTAGCCAAATCCTATTTTACTCACAGCTGGCCTGACGGTACTTTAGGAAGAATTGTGCATCATGTAGAATCCATTTAGATGATTTTTGTCTTGCTTGTCTAAAATTATTTTTAAACGCACCGTTAAATCCGCATTTATATTTAGATTCCATTTGAAGTTCTCTCCTTTCTATTTTTGAATTCTTTTTAAATTTTGACATTATCAATAAAAAGCTCGTTGATACAAAAACTCAATAAAAGCTCATTCACACCGGTAAATTTAGAAACTTGTACATATTATTAAAAAACAAGCATAACACCTTAGCATTTCTTTGACCGTCCCTTGGTTCACCTTTCCTTGCCCTTGGCAATGCTTGAGTTGACTGTCAATTTTTGCCTTCTTCTTCTTTCACTGTTCATTCGCCCAGGAAGGCGAGGAAGCGGTCGTCACACCGCCGATTATGGCCTATCAACATTTCAATAAATCGAGCCTAAGTGTTAATCTCTATTTATTCATCCGATAATTAAGCTTAAACTACTCAGTTTTTCGCAGAATGAATAATGGAGGAGGAAATCGATCCGGTCTTCATACTATTCAAAGGACCCGTAACTCGCTTGTTGGCTACGAGCCATCATTTGAGAGAATAGGATTACTGGAGAGTTCCTCAATTATTTTCTGACAACATATCCTCGTATGGTGATCTTGCTGGTGTAAAGTTACAATATTGAAACATCACTAAGACTTTGTTTCATGGCCATAGTTCGAAAGTTATGGTGTTGGTCTTTGTAACACATCCTACATTGAAGCTGGGGATGCACTTGACTTGCCCATCTAAAATTGAACCTCTCTGATCATTATACTCTTTCTTATTCATCTTACTAGAGTCATGAAGTAGGCTTTTTCAGTTTTCATTACCATCAAGAACCCACTTGTGTTGTTTCTTGATTGACACACTTGATAGTTTTCGATTCCAATCGGTTAAAATTTTCACGGTGAATTGATGGTGCTTTTAGCATAGTAAAAGGGATTAAAATAACAGACATGTTGAACGAAAATAAACATATATTTTTTTTGTGTTAATAACTAGATTAAGCACGAAATTTATCACATAATTCATCACATGTGTTATTATTAAAACAATTACGATACAAGCTTATTTCACGAAATCTTTACACATGAATCAGGAGCGACAGAAACATACCTCTTGAGTGACAACTCGAAAGAAGGATCAACTCCAAATTCTTCAAATATGTCCTAATGGTGAGATTCTATGCACGTAATTACAACAGCTGAGAAAAACAAAAAATATATTGCAGTAATTCACCTTTTTCGATTTCTAATTTTTCCAAGATCAGAATTGGACAGAAAAAATTCGTCCCTATTTAATTAAACCATAGGACGAAAATTTGTGTCCAATTAGGTTATAGGAAATTTCTTTTGTATCTTCCCAATTTATCTTCAATATGTCTCATATATATTATATTTTCCATATAAATCACAAAAATAGTTTTTCTCATTCTATAAAATTTCGTTAAAAAATTACAAGGAAACAAGAATCAAGATTGATTTTCTGAATTTATGGATACTTATCCTTTCCATAAAATCTTTTTCTTTCATAAGAAAATCAAAAATTCTTTTCTTCTTTCCATAAAAATTTTGGAAAAAATTAGAAAAATTGTGCAACAAATATTTTTCTCATTTTACCCAATCGGACTTATATCAGGCCATTTGAGGGCCTTTAGAATTGCTAAGATTGGACCCCAATGGGCCTCTAATTTAATATTGTCTTCAATATTATTCGCCCATTAATATTAATTTATCTAATTATAAAAATTAATATCAATATCCATCTTAATCCATATTACCATAGCTATGGTTCTTGCTATTATTTTCATTTAAATATTTAGTCTATTAATTAATTAAGCCAATGAAAAGCTTTATATTAATTAATATATTTTTCCTGAGTAAAGACACAAATAACATTATTATTCATACAAAACTAATTCCACTGCAAGATTCGTACGATAAACTTCCGGAACTTCACCATACAATCAAACAAGACCTTTCCTGGCGGAACGCGCCGGTGAGGGCTGTCCGCTGTGATCGATATTGATGCCACACAAACGTAACATGTGCAACAAAACCTAAAACGATCTGTAAAGCAAAAGGTCGATTTCTTTACCCTGAAGATCGAGGTGCCGATTCCATCAGAGATCTTCTAATCTGCTTCAACCTCGTCAATGCCTGTGACAGCCTGTAACGTGGAGAAGGGTCAGGGCCGGCTTCCCAAAACCCTAGTTCACAAGGTCAGCATGCTAGGTCTATTGCAATAGGTTTCGACAAAAACAGCCTTTATATGCTCCAGTTATGGGCGACTAGTGATCCACTAGATGCATAGGCCTGGGCTTTCTTCGACCCAACACTTGTTATGTTCACCGTAATATTAATTTCAGTTCTAAACACACCATCCCTCCACTAGAAAAATTAATGTTGCACTCCCGTCCTATCCTTCAACCTAATCGCAGGCTTTATTAATTTTATAATTCCTTTGCTGAAGATATCGCAGACGCCCATTAATTATTAAAGCTTCTAACCTTTAATTACTCAATATATATTATTCCTCGAGTAAACACCACTCAACCTTGTTGTCGCACACGGATTAAATCCACCGCAGGTTTTATTACGTATAATCCTTTGCGAGCGCTCTCAAGGACGCCATCATCATGGAGATGTCTGTGACACGGCGGCCCCAATGACAATATTAAATAGATATTGATGAGAGTATGCATACAAGTGTGAGAGATCTACCAAGATTCTCACCTATAGTAAATCAAATCAGCAGTGAATAAGCACCTAATACATTCAAATACACTTAGGTTGGGTAATTACAAAAGTCACCAAGACTCCTGCAAATTTCACAACAATCAATAGAAGAACATGTCTTATCTGTGACCCATTCATCACGACACAGCCAAGACTAAAAGATAAACCAATGGCCAAGACAAGCCACCAATACGAGAGTACTACAATCCACAGTTATGTCCGTAATCTCGGGGCCAGAATACTGCTTATATCTTGCAAGAAACTTGACAGGATTACAGGATTCACAAAACCCACCACATAATCTACAAATATAAGATACAGACACATACAATTTATAAGAATGCACAATATGAAAACCATGTATTTCGAGCATACAAAACAATAGTATCCACAAAAAGCTCACTTCAAAGCTTAAGATACCAACACTTTCGCACACGCGTTCTGTAGATAAATCTTAGCAATGTCATGTACTAATAATATTGTCCAAATGCAAAGTATAGAATCATCACCAACTCTAACACAGATCAAAAGCAATAAAATACGAATTAATACAATCCTATTTAAGGATGAGGTTAAGAAACCAACAACCATCAAGTCTAATTCTTCTGTCCTAAGGTAAATCAAGACGAAAGAATTTAGATCCTCTCAGAGGTTCTCTTCAAGACATCACATACAATAAAAGTAGTGTAATCAGTCGGAAGACAAATAATCTAAGCTTCCGCATTTAAATCTTATCATAATTGAGTGTTCAAATTCCATCTAGGTTGTAGTTGTATTTTTATTTACAAGGAACTCAAGTACGTGATCTTCGTGATCGCATCACCACATTAACGTTAATGTATTATTGTAATTAGCGATGAACGTTGCAGAATAAATAACATTCATTCATACGCAAGTTGAACAACAATAAATCATTTATATTCAAGAATAAGAAAAGATGAATCATATTACGTGAAAAACATATTGATTTATAACCCCAACCACTCAAGAGAAGGAAAGAGAACTAACTATAGTTGAGCAGTCGATCAGCGTGATGGTGGTCCAGATAGTGGGCGGTATTAGTCACGGGGCGGTGTTGTTGATGGTGGTCACGAGTACGGGTGGTAGGCAGGTAGGTGGTGGCACGATGGAGGGAAATTTTAGCGTGATGGATCACAGGTATTGCTAGTGGGGTACTGTGTTTCGGCGGATTCGTATGACGTTGGGTATGGCCGACAAGTGAGGGTGATGAGGTGGGCGGCGGCGCGTATAATCGAACGGGATCCGCATATGGTGGCGCGTTGTTATGCAACAAACATATGGTCGCCAAACGATGGTGGACGTCACGATGAATCCTGGGGCAAGGCCCAGCGACTTTTGAGTTGGTCCTATCAAGGATAGTCGTCAAATTTTATTATTTATAGACGACGGTAAATAATCGAGATTAGAAATCAAATTCTCCCTAATGATTGTAATTTTATGCGGCATCATTGATGATCACAATAATCATTAAGCACCCCAATTACCATTCAACACAACGAAGAAGACATGATATTATTGACAAGTTAACTTTACAAGAGAATAATCTCAATTTCATTAATAATCAAAAGCTAACACACACAACTAAATAGGAAAAAGACCGATCTACAATAAAAATCTAGGGCAAATAAAAGTAAACAAAGAATCTAATAACCAAATAAAAGTTAATGAATTTAATATTCTAAATGTTAAATATCGTGTTAGAAAATTAAATAAACGTAATTAATTTCACACTTTCAAGTTCGTAATTTTAGACGAGACGGAATTCTTTCTTGGTATCAGAGCTTGCTCACCCATCAGCCAGTTCGATTCCCGTCAAAAACAACTCCACCGACAACTCCACTATATTAAATTGTTCATTCGGCGAGTCTTTCCCAATGATGAGAGAGAGCTTCCAACCCACGAGTGAGGTAGACAGGAAATTAAATAAACTAACACACCTCTATAAGTCAAATTTCACATTGAATAGAAAACAATAAATAAAAAAATTAAATATTCCAAATTAATTGTTGACCACATCTCTATTAGAGAAGTTTATTCCACTCTTATTCCTATTAAATATTGGTCTTAATTAATTCAACACACTACAAAAACCAGACCAATTCTGGGCCCATCAATCACATTACATAGATATTGTACTTTTACTTAACATCACTTTATATATTGTTGGTTTATTTTTTAAGCCGCTGATGTAAGTTTTTAGTTTCAAAGATAATTTACAAATAGAACCTGCAATGATTATTTGATTTGCATAAGTTACTAGATGATAAATCATATGATATCCTCGATCGCGCAATAAATATTTGGGAAATTTAATTATAGAGGTATTGATCATATTGAGTAAAACCATGCGTGATATGCTTGATGAAGAAATTAAAT